>CM057819.1:73207026-73807026 GCA_030067965.1 Latrodectus elegans
TATAATGTTGCGAGGAATTGTTGTAGATTTACAAAACTATATAAATTCTAATTTTTTAAACATTAAAACCCGTCCAAGGTGCTTAAAAATTAATTTTATTACTATGATTACATTTATGTGTTTTCGCTCCTTTCATATTCGCCCAGTTTATTAATTATTCATACTTAAGGGTAGTTTTGAAGAACTTCTAGCTTATTTTAGCTAAGAATGATTATTAACTGTTGTATTGGATGATTTTCAAACATTTTTTCATAACCATTTTTCCACGCAGTATTAAAAACAGTAAAATCAAGGTACTTTCTTTTAAACGTTTTAAAACACTTAGAGGGCTTCATAAGAAAATAGAAGTGATTTTTAAATAAGTTTTAAATGGATGAAAATTATTATAACCTAACAAAAATGTAATAGTTAATCGATTAAAAGACAAGAACTGAAAACCGAGAAAGTTTCTAGTATAGCATTTAATAAATTTATACAATTTCTCATAATTTAAATATTAAAGATCTTTTCGATTACGTATTTACAAGACCTATATAGAATTTCTGGAAATACTAATTTCAGCTTAGTGCAAGCACTTTCATTTATAATTGGTTTAAATCTCTATTTCAATGTTGTAAAGTGGAAATATATATGATTAATGTACATCTTTTTATGATTAATGTACATCTTTATAACATTTATTTCCCAAAAGCATCATATTGAATTTATGTGTTATTGATTTCTATGTGTAACATATATATTTTATTATTAAATCATATAGGATATGATATTTTAGAATTTAATTATTTACAAATTAATACAGTTTTTACCTTTTCGTGGACTTAAATAATTTTTTTCTTTGTCCAATTTTAATAACATAACGTTTTTTTATGTTTATCTCCTATATGCAACTCTGATTGGTTTGTTTGTCGCTCGACGGTCATTTTTGCACATAAGGGCTAATATGCAACTCTGAATGTGCGTATCAAAGCATATTGCTCTATAAATTAGTTAATGAAGCTATTGTTTCCCTCATCAGTGCAAATGTTATTGTATAGCTCAGTTTTCAAATGTTCAAAATATAACAAGTTTTTCTCTTTTCAGTATTCTCTTTCTAAATGTTTATTCATCAGTTATAATGACAAAGCGTAAAACAATATATTACAGTGTTTTGTGCCACAATCTTCCCTTTAATTTCTTAATATAAAATTTAAATTTTAATGATATTAATTTTAAAAATAAACTGAATAACTTTCCCACAGTTCAAGGTTTTAACTTGAAAAGATAGTTAGGACTATAATATGCAGGAAAAATTTAATAATATTATAGTTTCACCTGATTCTTAGAGATTCGATTAAATATTTTAATACACACTATATTTAACATTTTAAATAAATTTGCTCAAATGTGTATTATATATTCCAGTGATGTAACATTGATTCAAAAACAATATATCTATATGCCAATTTTATGGTTTGATACTCTTTTTGTGAAAAAATAATAAAATGGTGTACCATGATATATTTCTAATTTCTTTAAGTGCTATCCATTTTCAGTATAGCAAACTGAACCCATAAAGCTATTAAGATAAGCAAAAACCAAATAAAATCCATTCGAAGTAATAACACTGAATCCAGGACATGTGTCGCAAGCACCCAGTTTCTAACCTAACTCGATAAAAGGAACATCCAATGAAGAAATTAAATAAATCCCAAGTTAAAAAAAGAGAGACTTCTTGCTAAAGCAGACAAAAAAATACAGGAAAATTCCAGAATCGTTTTGGAAATTTATATGTTTCTACTCAAACATGGTAGCTTGGAGGTCGGCTTCTTGTTGATACCATTGGGATCTTGTTGGAGCAATGCAATCAAACCGATAAGTAAGCACAACAACAAAATTCCCTTGGATGGATGGACGATGGCCATTCGAATCTTCCACTCCTCCATTTATTTGTTGCTTTTTCTTGGTGTTTTTTTATTTGAAAATTGCCTTCTTCGGGAACTTTAGCACCTGGGGGGATTTGCGAGGACAGCATTTCTCTACTTTCTTGTCTTCCTCTTTACGTAGGACCCGTATTCTCGATATCCGTTAAGTGTGGTTCACGTCAATGTTTTCCAAGGATGAGATCTGAAGTGAATCCACATGATTCGACATGAAGATAAAGTACTGAGAGTGGATGTTAGGTGGTTTTCACTTAAGTGCTATGATCAGTGAGCTAAAAATTGGGAAGATTTGTAGATTTTTTTTAAATACATTTTAAGAGATGAGTTGAAGATGTAATCCGTTCACTAACAATTTCGCTTGTATGGATAATTTAAAAAATGTTTATGTGCATAACTTTCAAATATTTTGTTGTATAAAAATCCATTTGTGACTAATTTTATAGAACTTTTCGTGTAGTTTAATTTTGTTTCATTGTTTTTTTATACATTTAATTTGCAATACAACTAGAAAAAGATAAAAAAAAACATACAAATAAACCTGTTATTTCAATTATTAAAGAATCTCGTAAAACTTTTTTGATGACGCTTAATTTTATTTCTTTTCTTTTGTGTATGTTCAATTAACAATACAATTAGATTTTCGTAACTTGCATTTAAAGTGAAAAATTTACATTATTTAAACATATTTACAACAAAACGATTTTTTATTTTATTTATTTTATTTTATTTTGGTTTATATATTTTATTAACCAAAATAAACATTCAACACATATATATTTTATTTTGGTTTATGAATCAATATATTCAAGTCAATAATATAATTAGAATATTTTTGATTCTATGGGGGCAGTGGAAAAGTATGTACATGTTTCTAATTTAAATTAAGGAAAAATTATTGCATTACTATTTAAATATTTAACATTTTGAGTGCAGAAATGGATTTTGCAAAAAATATATTCCTATATTTTATTAAGGAAGTCTCTTCTGTAAAAAAAAAGATTAAGAATAAAAGTTAATTTTGAACACTCACTCTTAAATTATGAAAAAGTCTAAATTATTAATTTTTATTCAAGTTTATTTTAAAATTATGTCACAATATATATATATATATATATATATATATAATTCAGTGATTTGCATAAATGTCACATTTTGTAAGTAATAGTATTTAAATGTGTACTTAACTACATTAATTTATTTACTATTTACATGGTATTTAACTTTTTATACCATGTCCTTAGTAAAATGTACTCTCTAATATTTGTTAACTGAAGAAGCCACTTAAAAAAAGCTAGTAATTACATGATTATATTATGTAGGTAGTATGAATGTTTCAGAAAGATATATTCTGTAAGACACATCAAATTATCAACAATATATTTTTATTTAAATTCAAAATCTCTCTCTCCAATTCTCCTGAAATTTATACATGTATAATTACCTGTTATATTTTCTCTTCCATAGTACTATATTAGCCATCCGCAATTTGCGAAAAGCATTAATTTTTTGTGAATTATTTTTTCTGAAGAAAAATGCTGCCGAATGGCATCAATTGCTGGATTGCAAGATGCTGAGTTGCAAGCATTACTCGATTGAAGATGATGGTTAAATGCAAGAGTGTTTTGCAGAACAAATGAATGTTGACCAGAGCACTGTTTCCCATTGTCTCAAAGCAATGTGTAAGATAATAAAGGTCGGTAGATGGGTACCACACGAGCTAACGAACCGTTAGCAGGAAAACCTAAGTATCGTGTGCGAAATGTTGCTTGCCCGTTACAAACGCAAATCATATCTCCATCGTATTATGACTCAGGATGAAAAACAGATTTATTTTGAGAATCCAAAGCGTAATTCATCATATGTAGAACCCAGACAGCCATCCAAATCGACTGCAAGGCAATGCTGTGTATCTTCTGGGATCAGGAGGGGCCTGTCAATCTATTATGAGCTTCTCAAACCCAGTGAAACCGTTAATATCGATCTCTACCAGCAACAGTTATTTGATTTGTATGATGTTATACTCGAAAAACTCAAGTAGTACAAGAAACGGCAGCGCAAAGTGATTTTCCTTGATGACAACGCACCTAGCCACCGTGCTAAACCGACCAAGGACATTGGCTGGGAGCCTTTAATGCATGCAGCTTAGTCGCCAGACTTGGCTGCTTCTTATTACCACTTATTTGCATAATTGGGACACGCATTGGCTGGTAAGCGCTTCACTTCTTACGAAATCGTTAAATCTTGGCTTGATCGTCAAATCTTAGTGTGGTATTCACAAATTTCCGAAGGATGGAAAAAAATGCGTAATTAGTGATGGATATTACTTCGAATAAAGAAATATTAATAATTCGGTAAATTTATTTTTTTTCAAATCGTCTTATTTCATTTGCATAAACCTGCTATGCTGCATTTCATAACGACAATAATAATCTATTGTAGGTTATTTAACATAGATGGAATACTAAGGATTTCTGTTATGTTTCTCATCTACATTGAAGAATTCACTGTGCTTTATGCGAAAGAAACTTGCAGCAAATGTTAAATAGAATAAAATTAACAATACTTTGATAAGAATCTCCAAAAAGTCATACAATTAATTTTTTTAAGTGACATTTAAAAAATAATCAAGAAAAACGTTTTTTCAAATTTCAAAAACTTTAAGTTTACGTAATTTAAAATTTCAAATTTGAAACGAATAAAATTCTTTTAAATTACTTAATTATAAAAGTCAAATTTCTAAAAATTGGGGAAAGTGAGAAAATTCTACACACTAAAACACTTTAATCATGAAAATTCTAAACAATAAAACCTTAATTTATAATAGAGCCTACATATTTTTCAATACGCTCTTATATGTAACAAATTCTTATTTTGTATGCTGCAAATTGAACCAAAATGTAAGCTAAACGCAGAATGAAACTAATATAATTCACCATGCAATGTGCTGCTGTAACATATATCTAAGCTTACAGAAATTTGGAAGCTATAATTTCAGGAAGTGAGTGTATTTCCTTGTTTAAGTACCCACTTAAATTCTTGCGAGCTTTTAAATCTCTTTAAAATAAAGCCTTCTACCTTGTTTCGTGTGAGACATTATCTCTATGCCAAGAAAGATATTTCAAATCTTGCACAAACGACATTTCTAGAAATTAGGATGGTATGAAATTATAAACTGTGACAATATATACATCATGTTCACGCACAAAATATGTGCTCTCAAGATTCAATAATCCCGGAAATTGCTACGAGTCTCACATCCTTTTACTGAGCCGGTTAAAGTTAAGGAATTTTTCCACAAGTTTTCGCAGTTATGGAAACTGTCGCATATGCGATGAGGCATCTTGTTTTGAAAAGGAAACGTGGATATATTCATAAGATGTCATAACTATGCATTTTTAAGAATCCTTTTGTGGTACGAAAAGGATTTTTGCAATTCTTATTGAGGTGCGTTGTATGTTTACTTTACAATTTGAGGAAAACATTTTCAACTGTGGCAAATAATTTTGTTATATCATAAGATAATGATGTAAATTCACTGAAAAATTGAAAAGAATATAAAATTAATTGATATTTTAAATGAACTCGTGTAACCACTTTTAACATTTGAGGAAAAAGAAGTTAGTTCAAATTGATAAAATATATTTAAATGACTTTGCAAATGAAGTTTTTGATAGAAGATTTATTTCCTGAGTTATTTTAAGCATATATAATTTTCAATTTTAATTTTTTTAAATATATAACTAAGAAAATAATAATTATCACAAAAATCTGTAGTAAATATAATGAATGTCTATAGCTATTTGAGTGAAAAAAGAAAATTTGTGTATACACCTGTTCAACAAATAACATAAAGAATGAAAATTTTTCTGTGTTTTAAACTAAGTGAAAAACAGTATTCTTTCCTATCTAAGAAAATTCAAACTTTGAAAATTTAAAATTTTAACTTTGTTGGGTACTCCATACAAGATGACTTTTCCTTTTTTAAATATTCAGTAACAATAAATAAAATGTGAAGCAAATATTATTATACTAATATTTTAACTAATAGTTGTCTTCTGCAACTTTAATGCAACGCATAACAAAAACCAAATGAATAATTAATTTGAAAATACAACCTCTGTTTGTCTTCAGCATTTTATTCTATTTTAATACATGATAACTAATAATTAAAGTAATGCCATTAACAATTCATCAACTTTATAGAATCGTAACTTTTATTTTAAAGTTTTAACTATAAAAAAAGATATTTTCATTCGCATAGTTTACATAAAACAAAAAATGTATTTCTTGAGGTTTTTTTTTCCTTATCTACCAGAGTTTCATAACCAAATATCTTACAATGGTGTTACTAATAAATAAAAATAAAAACTACCAATAAATGTTGGCTTTTTTTACTGTAGAGCAACTGAACATTCTGACTCTCATATTTGTCTTCTCATTAAGAGCTACAGTACAAGAGTGCATTTTGCCTTTACATCATGGCAGATTATAATTTAATGGAAAAGTGCCATACATCCTCAGATTTGAATATCGTTGTTTGGGGCGTTTTCACCAACGATTGTTAGTTCATGATAACTTTGTATTCCTTGGAATACGATGGATCAATTAAAGTTGATGATAAAACTATAGAACATAGTTCAAAGAGGTCCAAATTTCTTCAATCAGCAGCGTTGGATATTTGAAGCATTTTAATGAAATTATGTACTTTATATTATTTATGCTTGAATAAAGCATTTAAATGTTAATTAAAAGATCATTTATACATAAAAAGCTTCTTTCACGAAGGTTTTTATATGTAAATGAATTTTAATGTTAAATTGCATATAATTTAATAACTTTTTGTATTAAATTACATATAATTTAACTGCCTATTTAATACTCTAGACATATATTTATGAATATAAGTAACTGTAGACACACAGATACACACACATATATATACATACATTGCGTGTGTTTCTTTGAGAAGCTATTCGCATAATTAACAGTTCCAAAAAACTTAGGGTTGTGAAAACTGATTTCTTTTTCTTCATTGATCTATTTTTACATGAGAATTTTGCGAAATAATACTGCTGCAACGAAAAACTGAAATATCCCTTGAATAATATAACGGTTCTCCGTTTCAATATTTTTTTATTTGTTGAAGTGTGTGTTGAAGGTAAAATTTTGTTTACTTATCTGTAAACTGAAAAATTTGCACCCATTATTTAATTTATGCTCCATATAAAGTTAATATTTAAAAGTGATAAAGCCGTTAAATTGTCTTATCCAAGAGCTTAAAAATTACTTTTATTAATTAATGTCCTTAAATTTCATTTAAATTCACTTTTAATTTTAGACAGTTTAAATCATAAAAGAAATTGATTATCTATACAGTTGTACAAAAAAAAACTTTGTTCTAATGTGCTTTTTGCCGGGTTGGTAGAAATCTAAAATGACACTATCCAAAAACATCATATGTGTAATAAAACCCTAGATTAAAGTGCCAACTTCAGTGCGCAGGAAATTCTTGAAATGCTTCCACGATTTTCTTTTATTTCTGATCTCTTTTTCACAAAAAAGGAGGCCTGGAATAAATTCTTGGGAAGTTTTCGAATTGACTTGTGGTAACATTTTTCCTCTTCCCTCCTCGTATTGATTTTTTCAGAAGAGGCATTCGAATTCCATTCTGCTTTGGGACAATTGTTTTCAGAACGTGTAATGTCATAAGCCTCTATTTTCTTTGGCTGTGTGCTTAGATTGTTAAGCAGATATGCTACAGGGCTTTTTATTTAGATGAGAAAGAAGTAAAATTGAATATTCGCTTTCTCTTTCATTTCAAATAAACAGAAACTTACTATAAAAACAAAAACATATAATATAATTATTCATATATTCGTAATTATTTTAATGACAAAATCATTCATTAACAAAATTTTACTTGTATTAAGGAAGTACGAAATCAAATTAAAGGTATAAATATTAAAGCGCTATCGTCAAATTTAATAAACTAAGATTTAGCATCAGCTATAAATGTTTACTGAAGATATTTGAAGAAAGAACTGCTTAAAATCTATGCTTTTTTTAAAAGGGTTAAAGGTATAAGAATTATCTGGTCCAAGAACTTGCAGTGATAAATGTTATTTACGGAAAGAAAGGAAATATGAAAGTTTTGCTTTAAAGAGGAAGAAGAAATCGAAGATTTTGACCGTAAAAAAACCCTATTTGGTTATGTACAAATAGTACTATATTTGGATGATGTTATAAAGCTGTTTGTGTTTGTATATCAACATGCACGAGTATAAATAACAATATAAATATGTTCGTAAAATTGGTGTTTGTCATGAAAATTCACCATTGTTTAGATTTTAATGTTTTTTTATTGTATGAAGTTTTAATTTACTTAATACAAACGTACACTTGTTGAAGAAGTAATTGATAAGAAAAAAGGCTTAACAATTGCAAAATATGATATTGAATTTAAATGATAATAATCTGAGTTGTGTCTTCGTTTAGACGATAAGCAAATTTCTAAATCAGTTTTACATTTTTGAAACGTTTAATGAGCAAACCACATTGTAATTAAAACAACTAAATCGAAGCTTCTATTTTCTTTAACTGTAAATTTTATAAAAAAAATGTTCAAAAACATTTATAAAATACATTTAGATTTAGATTTAACTAAAAAAATAAAGGATTTAAATATTTTTTTAAAATTCAAATGCGTAAAGAATTAAACTACTTTTTTCTAGACCTTTCAATGCTTACTTGCATATTATAAGGTTTTCTGTTTTCGTTTCAATAAAACAAATATACATGTGTGTGTGAATTGAATTTTTTCAATTTATTCTACTTCCTTCACGTATAAATAGTGCATTAAAATAGTCCCTTAAATTATAAAAAAACTGTCGTAATTGTAATAATTAGTTGCTAATTAATTTCACATAATAAAATACATAATTTCATGTGAATGCCTACATGCATATATATGTATATATAAATCTAACATACTGCGTGTAATGAAGTTTGAAGTTTTCTTTAGTTTTGGAATTTCTATTATAAATCCTATCATTTATTTTAAATTAAATTAAAACTATGTGACTGAAAGAAATATAAAATATAGTCAAATATATTTTCTTATTTACTAAGTAATTTTTGAACTTAAATATTTTCATTCAAATGTCAGTTACACAAGCACGCACGCACACACACACACACACACACACACACACACACACACACACACACACACACACACACACACACACACACACACACACACACACACACACGTTTAAGACCACCTGTTAAAACAATTTTTTTTTTTTTACGATTTCAAATCTATTTTTTACGAAATTCAAATCTGGATTGCGGATGATGTAGCTTAACATCACCATTTTTATCTCACTTCAACAGACACTCCAAACTATCAGATCTTTGAGTTGCTAAGTTTCAATCTCTAATTCGGAAATAACTAAATTTTTTCGTTCCGTGCAATAACTTGAAATAATTCTTGGGCGCAATTTCTCCAAGATTTGGCCTTAAACTTTTTCCTATTTAACTTATATCTTTTCATGATAAGACTTTTGACATAATCATAGCTGCTAGAATAAATAGCCTGTTCTCTAGTGAACATATAGGACAATTCAGTGAATAAAACTGCAAACAGTTATGCAAACCAATCTTTCTTCGACACAAGAGACATCTTTAGTATAATTCATTATACTTTAGAATAATGTGCGTCAGTGCAATTTTGTGACTAAATTCGACTCTGCCCTCAGATTTAATTTTCCAATTATATTCTCTTCGAGACATTTTGAACATTTATATTTCTAGTTCGCGCTGTCAAATTTGAGCTTCACTAGTCATTCGCTCTTCCCTTTCTTTCATTCGTTTTTTATCTTCAATAATTCTAATTAAGATAACCTTCACTTCGTTCACATTATTAAATCACTATTTACAAATAAAGCTTTAAGTTCCATTATTATTTATTATTTGAGACTTCCATTCATAGTACTTCAAATATCTCTAACAAATAGTTTTCCTACCTTTATCTAAATATGCATTTAATTTTTGAAAATCAGAAAGCTTTAATTAAAGAGAATAAAGCTTAAAATATATAGAGCTGTCTTACTGATCATTAAAGAAAAAAATCTTTGCATAACTTTCGATATCGATAACATTGAAACATCATATTTTATAAAATAATTTGTCAAAATTAAAAAAAATTATTCTAATAATAACAAAACATAATCTAATATCAGATTATATATTTATGAAAATAAATATGTTATTAAAAAGCAAATATAATGAAATATATCACTACTTTTAGCAAAATAGATAATAATTTGTCATGTAAGAAATAAAATTATTTTTTAAATATTTCCTTCCTTTGTAACTACAGCACACCTCATTTAATAATGGATTTACATTCATTTATAAATTAAATCAATACTTATATATTCATTATAAAATCACCACTACATTAAATTTTTAATTTTAAACTTGATACAAAAAAACTATTTTTTCATTATTAACTTTCAATATCAGAAGTAAAAATAAATCGAAACACGTACTCATTTTTTCTCTAAATCAAAACAACACAAGAATCAATACAAATACATAACTGTTTATATATAAAAACAAAATTTATATTTAAAATTGTAATCAAGAGCTATATAAATAGCTTATAAGGTAAACAAAATAGGTACTTATGCTGTCCCATAAAATCTTGACTGATAATTATTTAATATATTTAAACTTACAAATAAATATTGATATCAATCAATTTAAAACAAACGTGATCCGAACATAAAAATTATTTCCAAACATTTATAATGAAAACGCGTGAGATAAGAGAAAAACTATATTCATTTATCAGTCTTACAATACTCTTCCTCTAATTTTCAAAAATTATTCATATTTAACAATCTAATTCAACGCAATTTTGATTTCGTCAATGTTATATAATAAACTAGAAATAAATAGCAAAAGAATATAAGAATATATAGGTTTATTGATATATTTAATATTAACTTTTTCCTCTTATTTTTAGTAAGGGTAAATAGTGCCATAAAAATAGTATTTCTAACTAAATATTTAAAACAAAATGTAAATTATGAATATTACATTTCAGATTTTGTATTCCAAATTTTAGTACAAAGAACTGAGGATAAATTTAAAAACCAAGGAGTTACACGTAGAAAAGTTACTCACCCTTATCTTACATCTGTTTTATAAGTAGCCCTACAATATTTCTGTTAGAATACACAAGAAACTGTTGTACATTTTTGTATCCTCTTGAGCTGCTACCATAGTTCAAGTGTTATGACTGTGAATTATATTTGTGGCCCGAATGTGTATCACGCATCTTATATATATATATATATATATATATATATATATATATATATATATATATATATATATATATATATATATATATATATTAGTGAGATTATAACATATAATTTGTGCATAATATTATTAAGAGTAACGTCAAAGTCATGGACATTCACTTTGACATAGTCTTTTTTTCATTTCTCAATATTCCGTACTGTTATCGTCTTGTGCCAGCTAGGCTGACAATAGGGGGTGTGCTGCTCCACTTTTCTAAGTTAACCATATTTTGGTGCGGAGTCCGACTTCTTCAGTATACACATGCCATACGTACCCGTTAATAGGGTAGGCAACCATTTAAAACCCATTCCTTCAAATGAAAGGCAAATATATATGTTAAAGAGAGGGAGAGAAAGTACATTCATGTCTGAACTGGGATTTGAACACAGGTCAGGCACTCTGTCCAACCTGAACCAGGGCCTTCCTATTCGCAGTCAGGCACTCTGTCCATTAGACTGAGTGGGCTGCATGAGAAGCTGCTCAATTATTCAAATTACGTCTTTTTAGGAATAACAAGTTTGGATCTGTTTTGTAGATCCTGTCCAATGTTATAAATACCAGCTACACAAAATGCATCTCGGCGATTAAACGGGAGCATCAATTTCAGCAGAATGTCGAGATCCTGATTTTTTCCTAAGCATATTAAGACAGATTAAGATGAAGATTGTCATAAATATATATTCCCGTATCTATACAGAGCTAACTGTTGAATGGATAGCAATCTTGCTATTTAAAAAAAAAATGGTGGGTTGGAATATCATGGAACACTGACGTGGATATTTATTATGGGTCGGAATCCATTTAAAAAAATTCAACCCTGTTCTAATAATCTCTCTAGCATTAAAAAAGAAACATTAAAATGACAAAGAAATTAAATATATTCATAAATTAAGCATTAGAAACAATTTTTAAACACGACATTTGAATAAAATGCATTAATCATTTATTTATGCAAATTAAATACATTCTTAAATTAAATATAAGCATTAGAAACAATTTTAAATGCATACATTATGATGTATTAATATTATACACGCATTTAATTTTTAAAAATAATTTTGAGTTGGGAATTTTTTATCCTTAAAAAATTACTTTTAAAACTGTACTCAAAATATGATGAAGAAATTCTAGTTTTTCTCTTCTTAATTTAAAATATAAATTAGAGGGAGAAAAAGTTATATTTTAATAGGTAAGAAAAAACAAGCATTTTTTTCTTAATTTCTTTGAGCATAATTCATTTTTTAGTAAAACTATTCGGCACTTTTAAGCGTAAAGGTAATTCTTTCAAAATTAGTTTTATTAAACGTGTTAATTAATAAGTTTGGGCTGTTTTTTGCTAAAAGTTCTGATTTTATACACGCACTGGTGACCACTTTCATTAAACAGCATTTACTTTATCCAGAAACTTTTTCTTTTATCATCATTACGTAAAATTATTCAGAAAGAAATTAATGCAAAAAACTGCTTAATTCTCAGCTAAGTGCATCCAAATTTAGACATGTTTAATTTCAAAGAAATGAATGAAACACAGAAAGTAACTGAAGCGTAAAACGATACCGCAATTTCATTTTTCATCAATGGTTTCATAAAAATTAATATGGATTGCATCACATTACATTTCAAAGTTAGGAAATTTAAAAATATTCATTAGTATATAATTCAAACAATTAAATAATTCGAATATTGATAAAATGAATTTTATAAAAGAAAATTATTAATTCATTAAAATATGCTTCTATTTAATAAACATTTAAGTTTACTTTAAACTAACACTGTTAAAAAAAGCAAAAACGTTAAACATATTACATAATTTCTGCAAAAATCAAATGAAACCGGTATTTATTTATTTTAAAGTGCCAAATTATGTATTTTACACATATTTAAGTTCAGAATTATAACAGTATTTTCTGTGTCTCTCAACCACAAGTTTTTTAATATTTTTCTTAATATTTTATTATTTTTTACACACAAAGTCCAATTAAGCCAGGTAAAGCATTTTAATATAGATTGAAAGCCACTACTTCCATAGAGTTTGATGTGGGGTTCGAATTCACGAACTGTTGAAATGTAAACACAATCGCTATCAATTCGACCGCCAGCTTTTTAAACTCTCAGAGTTTGTCCTGAGAGTCTAAAATTAGTCTGCATTGTGAAGGTACTCAATCTAAAATATATTTGAATGCATAAAAATGTCACAAAATATCTATATTAGTTAAGAATTTCTAATAATTTACTATCCAATATTTTCTACATTTTTGTCAAACAAGTAGTGTTTTTAATTTAAATATTATATAAATACGCTTCCATGCATTTCAATATTCAACAGTACTTAAATAATAATAGTCTCATTTTTATCACACACAATTCATTTGATCTAAAATACTCTACAGAAAAATATCTGAAATTGGAATATAAAACATTTACTTACTAACATCCGGAAAAACGGTACTTCAATATATTCTTCCCCATAAACACTTTCAAATATCCTGTAAAGAAACATAAAAATAACAATATTTTTAATAATAATTCACAGGGCACAGTCTTCTTATATATACGAATATTCAAATTTTTCTTTCATTTTCGTATGAATAAGTAAAAAATAATGAAAACCTCCTATATTCATTAACTCCATTCACTTTTGACATATCATTCTCTTTTGATTTGTCTATATATACATACATACATGATATATATACATACATGATTATATATATATATATATATATACATATATATTCTTCAATTTTTATAACTTACAAAAATAATCTCCGAGGCAGAATATAATAAAATAAAACATTTAAGAACTTTCTGCACCAATAATCATATTGTACTTAATATATATTTATAAACACTGTTACACTTAGAAAATACGTTCAGTTGAAGAGCATATTATTACAGTTTTCATTAGTTTTTATCAGTTTAATGAGGCGATAATGAGTTAGAAAAAATAGAAACCACCTCTTTATCTTTATTTTCAAAAGGAAACAAAAGAATTCCCATTTAGCTAGAAACTTTAGGCCATTCACAAGAGTAAACTTTGTGAGCGTACTTACTGAAATTCGAAATACATCATGAGGACGACCAATTAGAATCCCTCGCCTTTGTTAATTATCCAATGGGACTGTTGGGAGGATGTACTTAACGATGTAACTTTATTGTTGTCGGGATTTAATTTGCCTAGCACTAACGAAAAAGAAGAGCAGGAATTTCGCAGCTGGGTTGACACTGTCGCGATTTTGGTAGTATAAAAGAGAACTTTCATTATATACTTGGCGAATGACAGTTCCCGTGGCTTTTACACAGCAAGGTAGTTCCAAAATCAGAATCTCAAATGATTTTCCTTCGTCATCAGGAAGGAAATCAGTTTAAGTGCATCTCTGATTTTAACAAGGAGACAGACGATTTGTAAAGGTTCTAGTACGAAAGATTAAAATTTAGTTTTTAGTCATTCTGGAAGTTTAATGACTTGTCTTGCCCTTTTATTAAAATTATTTTCCTTTTCTAATTTCTCTTTTTGTTTTAAAATTATATTTTTATAAAATATTGGCATATTTCTCTATTTAATAACGTATTCATTAAAGTGATTAATCTACATGATAGATATTTTTGATATGTAAATTTCGTGCAGTATTAAAAGTGACAATGATGTACTTAAATGTTAAAAGTATTTTTTCACTCACTAAATTAAGAGTAATTAATCTCATTTTATATTTACTAAGAAAAATACTGAAAAAAAAATCTTGCATTATGAAGTAATGTAAAAGCATATATCTATCACCTGAGCAAATTTGGAAGATTATTAAATTTTTAAAATCTTAACTAATATGAATCAAAATTATTATATTAAGTATTATATATATTATCAAGTATATTTTATCAAGTTTAATCAAGTATTATTTATATTTGTGAAAAATTAAGTTTTCTCGGAGGATTTACTATCAATTATTAGATTGAGAATCATGGTTGGTGCTCAGAACTTATGCTTCGTCAAGAAACGCTCCTCATGCCTAGCTTGTAACAGAATATTTGCATACTGTTGTATAAAAAGAAGATATTTTGATGTCTTTTGTGTAAGCTACTGAGCTTCTTGTAAATAATAAACAATCGAAACATGGTAAATAACCAGATTAGGACAACTAAAAATGACGCAGAGCTGAAACTACAAATGATGAATTCCTGGAAGAATGTATCTCAGGAAGATGCTAGAAATTTGTATTATTCCTTTCTAAGAAATATAAAAATATTCGTATCAGCAAGGGGTGATCCACAAATTGCGTTTCAAATATTTAACATACAATTATTCACAGTTAATTAGAATTGAATTGAAAATTTAATCATTTTATCAGTTGTAAATATTAAATTTCAAGAAAAACAAGTACTTTCTGTAAGTTAATTCCATTATCTGCAAAAAAGTTTACATTTTTTTAAGCAAGATACATAGTAACTTGCAGTTAATTTCATTCAAACATTTGATTTTACAAGCAAATAAAGGCAGGTATGATTTTAATTTGCATTCCCTATGATACATTTCGCTTAGTTGTTTTAATTGAAAATATTTAATGTCTTTTTGTAATCTAAGTTAATATTAGACACAACAGGATGTACACATTAATCATCATTCTTAAATATATGAAATATGATATTAGTCGAAAATGATAGCATGCATTAAATTTTCTTGTAAAATATTTATTTAAAATGAAAAACACGTTTTAATATTTACTAATTTTAATAACAAATTTAGATTTCTCCTAATTAATAACTAAGGAGTGTGTGTTATTTCTTCATGCATCCTTAAAGCTTTATCCATATTTGTGTAGAAAATATAATTCCACTAATAGTTTCTTTACATCTGTAAAACGTTTAACATTCCATTACAACGAAACTAAGAGACTATGGTAAAATTCGTGATATGAATAAAAAGTAGACTAAGTTTCAAGCTTTGAAAAAAAAATATAGATAGCATAAAAAATATCGATATTTTCTATTAACTATAAATGATTGATGACGTTTCAGATTGATGACGTTTTAAGCAAAACATTCATGATAATGAATTAAGAACTCATATATATATATATATATATATATATATATATATATATATATATATATAAATATATATATATATACATATATATATATATATATATATATATATATATATATATATATATATATATATATATAAAATTCAAAACTTAATCATCTTTTTATTTGATATCATTTTTTGAAGATTTCTAAAGAAGTCACACTGCTTTAGCAGACTCAAAAAAATGATTTTTACAGTGTGGAAAATTATAACTTTCCTGAAACCCAGCTCAAATCATTGGATAAAAGAATTAAAAAACAATTTCATTTAAAGATATAAATCAAGAAAATACCATACTCATAGCAAATAAATATTTAATTATCCTGTATCTTTTAATTTCATATAGTTTCTTGTGATTAAAGAATTATAATTTTCTTTGTTTATCAACAAATTAAATAGCTTAATATGTCTTAAATATTGTGAATAAGTGTTTTTGAAATCAACACAGATACTTTAAAAAATTTCCTTAATGATTAAAAATAAGTTTTAATCAAAACTTTTATTTCAAAATATTTTAAATTCTGACACATATTCCAAAATATCTATGACCATAAAAGGTATTTTATTATGTTCTTTCAGATAATTTTGATTTAGGTGCCCATAAGTGATTAAATACTGATTAAATCTTGAGCAGTTGTAACTGGTGCAATGAGGTGTTGATGCTTTCAATCTATTAACTAAATGGTTATAATTGTTATATATTAATAATATATATGTATATGTTTAAAAAATGATAGAAATTTAGGTTTGAAAATAAATAATGTAAAAAGTTTAATTAATAATACTAAAAATATTTGTAGGAAGTATTTGTATTATAAAATTGTATAAAACATAATAAAACAATGTTAAATAATGTTTATCTCTCATTGCAATTCATTTTGATAGAAATATTTTCTTATCAACTTGTTGCATCTGGATTGTTCGAAGTTTATATATACCTATTACATAGCAATGTTACGATTCATCTGTATTTTACAAATGTCAAAATATGAAAAACAATTTATGATTTCATTGCCACCCAGTAGTATCAAAAATATATTGAAAAACAGTAACAAAGTAATAAAACTTCAAAGCAGTAAAACATCAAGTAATCAAAGTAATAAAAAACAAAGTAATAAGCTTTCAAAGTAATAAAATATCATAAAGTAACATCTTTTGTTATGAAAAATAAGTATTTGCCGAATGCAAAAAACAAGTTTTATATATTTAGGAAAATCTATAAAAAGCAATTAAAATTCCTTTTTTCATAACTATTGAAATTATTTTTCAGAAAAGTCGTCAAAATATTCAATTTTCAAAATTTTCCTAATTCCTTTTTTTATAATTCTTTGTTTATTAGAAAGACAATTTGCTTCTCTCTCACAAAGATTTTAATCGAATCCAATCCTATTGGGTACTGTTTATTCTTTGAATTAAAATATGATTAAATTGATTTTCTCTCTTAAATTTAAAAAAAAGGTATTTAATAAAATAATTAATAGTAAAATTTCCATATTTTTATTAATAAAATGTTATTGTCATATAAGATGCTTGTAAAGGATGCTTCTTGCTTCACATTAATATCAATGAAATATAGGAAGGTTTCTTTATTTTTAAGTTATTTCAATTTCTTTCTTTCAAAAGAATAGAAAGCTGAAAAAAAATCATTTTCTAAATTATCAGGTTTACTAAAAACGTAATTTTCTTAAAAAATTACATTAGTTTAATAAATATTTAAATTCGGTTTTCTGTTTTTAAAATTAATTCATTAGTTTTTTTACTAGCTATGTCATAGAAAAATAAAGGAATTTATTCTGAATAATAGTAAATTTAATTAAAGTATTAAAATAAATTATTAAATTTAATTGAATACTTATTTAAATAAAAAAATTTATTCTTATTTATCATAATAAATTTGTTAAAAATATATTTAGTACATAAAATCACATTCCTCCTTTATTTTTTAGATATTTAAGGTTTAATCTTTATAATTATTCAAACATATGAGATATACATTAAAGCCGTATATAATTGCATGTACTCTCAGTATACATTTCTTGGTAATATTGAAATCTTAGCGTATATTTTATTGCAAAAATTCTGAATTTAATACGAATTTTAATTGTAAACTTTCATTCAATATTTAATTTCTCTCTAAAATTTTTAACAGAAAATACTAAAATATTCTATTATTCTACTTTTTTATTCTTTTTAGCAACACATTATAAAAGCAATCTATTTATTCCCTCATATGAAAGAAGGATAATCGTTATGGTAAATGAAATTTAAAAAAAAAATATCTTAAAATATTTTGTCTTTCACAATAAAATTATTCTATTTGTTTGAAATATGTAGAGAAATGATTATACTAAAAATTTCTAATATATTTTATAAATTATTATTCTGAATTTTCTACACATTTAAAAGGAAAATTTGAACATTAATGAGAGAAATGGTAGGAACCATATTTTTCAAAAATGTAATAAATCCTCAAATAATTAGAAACTAATGTCAAAGAATCCTGAAAAATAAACATTAGTGCACAAAATTATTTAGAATTTCAATCTTTATGTATCAAATGACTTGCATTCACAATAAGTCTTTACCATGCTCATTGAATTATATATATATATATATATATATATATATATATATATATATATATATATATATATATATATATATATATATATATATATATATATATATATATATATATATAAATATATATATATATATATATACACACACATATATATATATATATATATATATATATATATATATATATACACATATATATATATATACATATATATACATATATATAGATATATACACATATATATATATACATATATATATATATATATATATATATATATATATATATATATATATATGTGTGTGTGTGTGTGTGTTTGTGTGTATGTATATGTACACACCCCGATTTTTTGTATAATGTATAATTATAATCATATTACACACTGTTTGCTACATTTTATTTCTACTGCAATGCGATATTTAGCTCCCCCCCTATTCCTAAAATGTCACAATAAGTTATTCAAAAATGATTACATTTTAAAATACAATGAACATTCCATTTTGATAGATATTTTGCTAAACAAGCAAATGTCTCAAGAAAATGTTGTTATATGTTATTTTTCATTAAAAAGTAAAATGATTATTTCTTAATGTATAGCCTTAAGATACTTCTGGAGAAGAAATCTGCTTATGATAAGAAGAAATTATTTTCTTATTTTATAATATGAAACTGAATCTATAAACTATTAATAATATGTCACCTGTTAATAGTTAGTACCGAAAATAAATTTCGTAACATGATTTAAAAAAATGTTTTGTATATTTTTCAAAAATTCAAACTTTTAATTTCTGTTTCTTCTCTTTTCAATTTATTTGTCAAATTTTATTTCAAAAATATTCATACAAGTTAGTAGTGTTTGAATTTAGTTTCCTTCAAAAGAATTTCTTTGGAGTAAGAAAAGTTTTTACATATATTAATATCATGAGATGCGAATAAATATATTAGTTGTAAGGAAATTTACAAAACCTTTTCTCATGTTCTATGTTTTGCATTTTAATAAATCAAAGACCAATTTTAAATTTCTATGCAATGTCTTGTAATTTTTTATAAATTCTAAATGCAAATAATTAAATTGGAAATAAATATATTCATAATTTGCTATTATTACTGTAAGAATAGAGTTAGTAATTCTTAGAAAAAATTGCTTATTGCAATTTTTTAAAAAAATAGTTAGTAATTATCTCTTTAACATAAATTATTTAAATAAATAATTGAAAAAAGTACAATGATTAATAAAACCGAACATTTCAAAATTTTTGTGAATTTATAATTTTTAATATAAACTGGTTTCAACCTTTATATTCATTTTATCTTTTTCTTCCAATAAATAAAATTGTGATTTATATTAAATATTTCATATTAACTAAAAATGGTTCATAGGACAATACTGACATTTTTAACAATAAATTCACCTATAAAATTTTACAAATAAAAATTACGATTTATTTTTAAATTCCTATTGTTTTATGAAACTTTTTTCTCAGATTATTGGCTTTATTTACTTCGTTGTTTACCGTTTGACCATTTATAGGAACTTGTTATTACACGCGTATATGTTTAATGAATACGTTTAATATGAAGTTACTCGTTCTCTTATTACACACTTTTAATGCTAAATGAATATAATAAACAGACCTGTAAGAATAACAGCCTCCTACACTAATAGCCTGTTTACCATGCAATGCTATTTTTACTATGCAATGTAATTAATAGTTTAATCAAGATTACCTGCAGATGAATAGCATTAATAATATCTTATTTCTGGAAATCTATGTAACAATTACTAACAAAAACTATTTTTGCGAAATCTAAATTATACTTAAATCTAAAATAAGCACGTTGTATAATATAAAACGATATATGAATAAAATAGTAACTTAATATTATTTTAGAATTTGAATTTTATTACATGATTTAAATATTTTCAAAATATTTAAAGCTGGAGTCGTAGGAATAAAGCAAATTAGCTTTAACTAAAATACAATTTTACTACCAGAATATAAGACTTTTATAAAATAATCGAAATAAACAAACATTATACTGATTAAATTGCAACAGCAGCTTTCCAGTATCCTTAATGTTCAGATTTTTAAATTTTAAATCTATTAATTTAACAGAAAAGGCCAAATATTTTGCAAGTAAGCTTCAATTATCATGGCTCGAAAAGGAGATAATTATTAAAATCTCTCTGATATTGAAATATTATAAGGAATATTATTCGTATAACATTTGGTTTGTAAATTCTTCGTATTGTATGGAAAAACGTCAATATAATCATATTTATGTAAACTTTGGGGTATTTTACAAACATTTTATTGTAAAATAATCAGCAATCTCTAACTTCATGAGACTTCTCCGTAAATTAAACCACGTAACCTTTCGTATGTATACAATCAGAAAAGTAAATGTTATCCGAATAAAGCATTTATCAAATATATGATCGCTTTTACCAATATTTTGACTATCATACCTTGATCTTATTATTGACTGTAGTGTATTGAATTTAAGGCATTAGAGGAAAAGTATAATACACAGTACATATACTTCAATAGAATAACATTTGTAAAACTTGTTCAGATGTCAAACAATTTTATACAACTTTAATTTATTAACCTGTGGTGACTTTTTATCATGATGATGGGGAGTATAAAATATTAAATTTCCTGTGACAATTTATAAAGTATGTCCATTTTATTTGAATATATTTCATTTTATGGTGAGAAGTCTGAAAACATTTGGAAATACTGAGTTGCTATGGAAAAGCTGGGGATACAGTAAATGCTTAAAATTAGTATACCATATTTTATTTACCATAATAAAGAACATTCAGCTAAGCATTTTATTTTGATTTGGTTTCTTGTGGGGATTTTATGTTTTCTTTTCTAACTGTTGTTAATTATTTTATTTTCTCCATTATTATTTTTGCTTCTTTTAAAATTCAGAAATAATTTCTACTTAAAATATATTATTGCCTCTCTTCTTAAGTTTATTACTTTCAATAAATAAGTATATCACTTAAAGTTCACATCTTCTTCTTAATAGAATCATAAAATGTAATGCTAGATATATAATTATTTTTATCAAAACTAAAGTAAAATCATTTATTATTCAATGTATTAATGTCAAATATAAAAATCAACTATATACTTATTTAAAAATGCATAACTTTTAAATGCACAAACTAGTTTCTGATTTAATTTGCTAAATAACTATAACTAAAAAAAATGTAAATCATATTGCCAAAAAATACTTATCAATATTTATTGATTAATTTGTTATAAATATATTTAAAAGAAGAATTTAAGTAATTTATTAAATGCAATTAAATAGAATACTGAATAACAATTGATAAATTATTAGCAGTAATTTGTATACTTAATACATAATTTAAAAAAAAAGATCTTTTTATGGATCCTCAACAATTTATTTAGCAATTTCTTATTTTTTCTATAAAATTTTTAATACTTTGGTAAAAAAAAGTGGAAATAATTGTATAATTGGATATGAGGGTTATTTTGTACATGCACATTTAGGAAGAAGATAATCTGAATAGCAATTTCTAAAGTTCTACGAAAACTTTTAAATGTATCTTTTCTCTAAAATAATTGGTCAATAACAATATAAAATATTGCTTTTAATTTCAAAAGTGACATTTTAAATGTACCAGTAAATATTATTTACTTTTACAAATGTCTTAATGAATGTGTTGGTGAATTTGCTAGGAGGAATCAAGCACTGAAATGCATAAGTATATATTTGTGTGTAAAGTAAATTCGAGAAAGAAGAAAATAAATACAGAAATTGATTATTAAATGCATAATTAATTATTTAAAATAATGTTTCCTCTTTGAAAATAAGCTTTTGCTGTTTAAAATTTTTTAATTAACTAATGTAGATTTCCAAAAAATGTTTTCATAATATCGTCAATGAGATGCATTTGGGAGATAACACAATGTTTTCTCAAGACGTTAAGGATAACAATCTTATTAACATAGTATTTCCTCACAAAAACGAAAATACACAATATTTATTAAGAATGTGTAACGAATGTGATCTGAATGTTTTGAGTAATTGTGAACATAAAATTTCTATTACATAACCCATTTTTTTCCTGTAAAATTCTACGTGTTCTTCTGTACACAAATAAAATATGTCTTCTTAAACTTTTTTCACTAATAAATATAATGTCCTAACCATTGCTTATTATACATTTATGTATCTTGAAACATTCAAAATTACTAGGAGAAATAAATCTATGTATTCTAAAGAAAAATACAAGAAGTTATAGTTTATTAAAAAGTTAAATTATGTATATAACTATTTTGAAAATTTTAAGCAAAAGATTTTATTAAAAACCCACATCCTTTGAAGCATAGATATGCTTCTATAATAGTAAAATATTATAAGAAAAAAGTGGGGTATTTTTAAGGTATTTTAATAAAAATATTTTTAATTTATTATTAAAATAAGAAATAAATGTATTTTTAATAATTGGAAATTCCTACAAAAATTATTGCAAGAATCCATTATGTATATAGTTCTTAAAAATTATAAAATATTTTATGATTTTACAGCGATTAAAAAAGGAAAGTAGTTTCAAAATGGAAAATTTAATAAAGATATAACACATTTGGGTGCATCTCGGCAATTTTTATCTGTAACGATTTTTAAATTTGGTACTCTTTTTTTTATGTTGAATGCATAACGGTTTATTCTTCAAGATGAAGTTAAAGAACAAAAGTAATAGTTATGTTAAATATACTAACGTCATAAAGTTATCTAAATATACGTATAGTTTATTTCGTAAAATCATTTAAGAAATAACACGTATTCTCAAAATTTGGATAATTTTCCTTATGCCCATATAAATATCATTAATTTAAAATACACTTTTTTAAGCCTTTTAAGATAGGAACTTCTCGATTTAAATATTACAAAATTTTATTACCCTGTTTTTGCTGTTGTTAATATTTGAATCTAGTATATTATATGAATTTATAGTCTTATTGTAAGTTGCATATTCGCAGAGAAATTACTATTTTAATTTTAAATCAATAATTTATTAGAATCTATGATATTGTTTAAGATTCTGTTTTTACTATATAAGATTTTATTTGCTTTAAAATTAGTAGTCTCCACATAGACACACACAATGACAATACTCTTTTTCAATTTTTAAATTTATTAATCAACAAATTTTTAAATTTATTTATTTTCTTCAATTCTTATATGATTTATATACATATGTGTTGTAAAAAGAAATAAATAATCTGCAGAGAGAGAGAGAGTTATTTAATCGTTTAAAGTAAGATAATGAAAAAGCTTTAATTTTTAATCCTTTTATATTTCTTTGCTTTTTTCCCACGCGTTTATTTTAAATAACTTTTAAATTGGTATTTTTATGAGTGAACAGAAATTTCTTATATTTTATTAAAAAATTGTAATTGTTTATTTCTAGAAATAATGTAACCAGTAAGATGCAAAAATAAAAATATGACAGTATAAGAAATAAAAGATTATTTCCATTATTTGATTTCTGATTTTAAAATCCAGAAAATACTTCGTATCACATCCATCGTGATACCTAAATGTATATTATGATTGCTTAACATTTGTATCCTCATGATACATTTTTAAGCAATTAATTCGTTGAAAAATTGTATTTTAGAATTGTTAATAGCTTTTATATGATAACTGCTAATTGAAAAAAATAACATTTTCTTGGTAAATTTTGAGCCTTGTTTTTTCTTATAAATTTATTTAAGTGATTATACGCCAGATGATAAAAGTTATTTTCAACTGAATAAATGATAGTCTGAGATAAATGCTAAATCGGATTTTTTAAAAAGTCAAAATATATTATAAGTTTTTTTTGTGAATTAAAATCATAAGCATTTTCACCATTATCTTAACCCCCTTCGTATTATTTTGAAAACTATTTTTCTTACATTTAAGCTTATGCTGTAACTAACAGCGTGGTTTTTATAAGCATCTTTATTTAAGTTATAATCTAAATATTAATTTTTTTTATATTTTTATTACGATATTCATTATTTACTTTTAGGTATATTTTAAAGTAAATTATAATGATTTATTTATTTTTTCTCGGTTGTTAATTATTATTATTTCTTGGTACACAATATGATATTTTAATAACAATTAATTTACTTTTTGGAAACTGGTTGAAGAAATTTCTTAAAATCATGGATGCATCTAATAAAACACATTGAGTTTAAACAATGATATTTCAACAAGCAAAACAAATTTTTCTTTTTTTATTTAATTAAGAAGTATAAAGAATATCTTGAATAAAAATATAATAGTATATAAGATTATTTTGTTAAATACATTATTATTTTATTGTCTGACCTGAAATTTTTAATTAATTTCAAATACGAATTATTAAGAAAAATTAAATAAAAATGTTTAAGCAAGAATCTAGTTTCAAAATAATGAAAGTAGCATTACAGAATAAGAATTTTCTTTAAAGATTGTAGAAGAGCGGTATTTCTTAAAAGCAATCACATTTAATATTTATTGAAAATTAATTCTAAAATATATTTAATATGCACCTGAATAGATTTTTAAATGTAATATTTTTAAATTCATCAATTTTCGTTATACTTTTTGATGCTTCATGAAATGCACCTGGAATAAATAATTTTGCATTTGCCAATTATTGCTAAGATGTTCTCTCAGAATCACTTTATATAAATCCAAAATTTTCCCATTATTTCTAGTATTTAGGCAATTGAGAAAGGACGATTCATAAGAAATACAAATTGAATTGTAGTTTATACACACTATACAAGCTTTTCGCAATAAGAGAAAAAAGTTATCATCCAGAAGAGAGTTTGAACTACAAAAATGATATTCTGTTAAAAGTAATTTCCTTACATTTCTCGATAACAAAATTCAAGTAAAAAATTGCACGCAGCCTGTACTGTAGATTAATCTGAAATTTTTCAATGGCTAACTGAGTCAGAATATTTTTCTTTAAATAAAGATAAACTTACTGAGTACTATTGTAATAAAATGACAAAAGAATTCCAAGTCTTAAGGACACGATTAATTATTTGAACGATTTGTCCTAAAAGTTTTCTTCAAGGAAATAAATTTATCATTTTATTACATACTTCATCTTGCATTTGCTTTAGGGAATTCATAAATCAATATGTGATATTTAGAGACGAAAACAGTGAAATGTCTTTATTAGTGAGAAAACTAGTAATACACACTTTTGTTGAACAAAATAAAAAGGAAATAAGTTATTTGCTTATTTTTCTTTTTTGTTAAAAATTTCACACTTTTAAATATAAATTTCAGTTTGGTGGGTGTAAAATATTCTAAAATCTAATTGGAAAATATACACACACATAAAACTCCCGTATGCTTATTGGTCAATGAGTGGTTGTCATGGAAACTAAATTTTTTCAAGCCTTTCCCTGATCTAAATAACCTTACTATCTTACTACGTCATAGAAAAGCCCGATTATAATCTGCTATTATTCTCAATGATTCTTTTTATTTTGAAGTTATAATGAACTTCTCAGCAAAATTTTTAAACTATGTCTAAGCATATATCATAAAATCTAATTTTATACCTGCATATTTTGAAACATACACAAAGAGCAGATTTATTTGAAACTTTAGTGAGAATATTAACTTTGTTAATAATTTTAAATTTTTATAGCATTAAGTACATCAACAAAAAAATTGGAACTTTAAAAAATTGTAAAACATATCGAAATTCATTTGAAAAACTCCTTGGAAAATATTAAAGTTCCATTGAAATTTCCTTTTTGTCAACATAAATATGATTTATTTCATAAAGCCTCTCTTAATCTAATTATTATAATACCATATTTATAATAAATTAAGTCCATATCTGATATAAAACTATAATTATATGCAGAATGTATTAACCATTTGATTTAAATTAAAATTAATTCATAATAGTTATATTACTGGTTTTAGTAACTAATATATGAAAATACCATAAATTTTAATTTAAACTTTTATTGCTGAATATTTAAGTGTTTAATAAACATTCAGCATATTAGAAATTAATTTTCATAATTTTATTTTAAAATAATTTCTCAAAAAAAATATTATATACTTATTTAACTTAAGATATTTTTACAAAACTATTTAACATGGAATATTTATGAGAGATGCTTACACTTTTAAAATTCCCCATTGATGATTACTGCATTAAACAATGATATGTTTTAATAAATTATCTTGAATTACATTTTGTTAAATAATTGCATTGCAATATTAGCCTTTATATTTTTTCAGACAGACTTTATAAGTTTTCTGATAATCAAAATTTTTTTGTAGAAGTAAGTTGTGTATTGTAAATCTCTCACAATAGTAAAACATCATTTTATATATAATGTTAAAATACAATAAAATTGTTTTACTTATTTAGATCTTTATGGTTTTGTTGAAAAAAATTTTAATTTAAAGAACAATTTTTGTTACTAATAAATACTATCTAAGAAAAAATCAAGTAACTTACATATTAAATTAATATCAATAATAAATTTTTATTGAAATATATTTTAGTTTTAAATCATAAATTCTCTTTGAATGTTTCTTTACTTTTAATGTACTTTATTTTCAAAGATAAATAAATTTCACGAAAATTTATTTACAATTAAAATATACAAGATTTTTATTTTAGCATGACACTTAAAAATAAATGTTGTATTTCAGAAAAATCTACGTCTTTTCTGATTTATATTTCTTTATAAATTTAAATTTTACGAAACATTTTTCATTAGAAAGAATTAATTACTAATGTTCAAATAATTAATTCATTTTGATGATGTAATATTATTTTCTGATGTATTTGTATTGGTACGGTTTCGAATGTTCTTTGTTTCAAGAAAGAAATGTATATCTGGCCTAAAGTATAATCCAAAATAAGTTTCTAATATCGTAGACATATTGAAATAAACCAGACGGAAAAGAAATATTTTCTTAATATTTAAGCTTCATTGATTTAGATTTTCTAAGGTCAAATTCATGTACAATAATTAAATTGAAGCAAGGACATTAAATGTCCTTTCTATTAATGGTATTAATATATTTTTTCGTAGAAATTTATAAATAAAAATATGAATTCTTATACTGTCTATTTTTCACGAAAATATTTTCTTTATTTTTAATGAAACAAAAACAAATTTTACGCTTATTGATTTACGTTAAAATAAATTCTATTAATTTACGTGTGAAAATATTGTGTGTAAATATTATGAACATTTTCACTTTAAGGTCTATTGAAATTAAATTGTAAGTCAGTTTAGTCAATGTGCTAATTATAAATTTATTTAATGTCATATATTTAACTTATAAATTAAAAGTAGGCAATTTTTCATGCAGTCTTATTAGTAATGACAATCATAAAATTCTCCACTTATTTGCAACAGAAACTGAAAAGTTAAAACATTTATAATAACTGAATTCCTTTCGCGTTTCATAATTGCTTTTGTGACGACAAGAGAAATACTATTTGTATACACCTTAGAATAAAAATGAGCATTCTTTGCTTCGCTTATAATTCAACTGTATTTTTGAGATGCAACTCACTTATTAGATATATGTATTTTAAAGGCGTTTTCACAAATTATTGATTCTTCCAAATAAATCAAAAACTAACATAATTCCCATTAGCATCATGTATTCTTTTACATATCTTTGTTAACATACTATGAATTATACTGTAATATAACATTGATATTATTTTGATTTTTCTTTATATTACATTAAAAGTTCTTATTAATGTATTTTGAATGAAAACATTTTAACTGATTAAATATAACATATATAAATAATTATCATGTTGTTGTAATGATTAGTTATCATCAACATTCATATTTTGTTTTATTCGTAGGAATGAAAAAAGCATATAAAATAAATAATTATAAACATATTTAAAAGTGCTAAGTATTTAAATGAAATATATTTTTATGCGAAAATGAAAATATGGTGGTTAAATATACAAATCACTGAAATTGTATTGTGAAGAAATAAATGCCTAATAGATAACGTATTGTCAAAAATAATATTAAAATTTATTATTTTTTTACTGAAAAAAATAAACCTTTTTTTTAAATATTTAAATACTTTACTTTCAAATAAAACTAAATGGATATATTTCCTCACAATTCCTTAAAATCGTTTTGATTAATTGTGTACTGATCCCTAAAATATCACAGAGAATTTCCTCCGTATGGCACTGATGTATCTACTTGTTGAACTTCTTAATCCGTTGTTAGGCCTAGGTTAATATTTTGTCGATCTATCACGTCTTCCAGTGATCGGAAACAGAAAGTCAGAAAAGAAAAGTTTTCCTTTTTTTTTATGGAATACTTGGCGAGTCACGTAATGGTCATTACCGTCTCTTCCCGATTGCTTGGTGTGATTTTCTTTCCTATCTTGGATTCCTTTTCCATTTTTCCTTTCTTATTTCTGCGCAAGAATAAGTCTGATTTTGTGACCCTGAACACGCTTCCACGCCAGAGTTTCATGTTTTTATTCCGCCTCGATTTATATCTGATAGGTGTGATCTATATCTTAATGTGACACCAAGTGGAAGGATTTTGACCACATACTCTACTATTGAAGGCCATGTCACGTGTGGTCTCAGGCACTGTATGTCATATTGGTCATAGGTAATTTCTAAGGTACCTATATCTAATGAGGGTCATAATGCAATTTTGTTTCTTTAAGATATACCCATTTTTCTAAGGATTAGAATGGTAAATTAATCTACATCACCGGGATTTTTAAGATCAAACTTATTAATATGGTGATTAGACTTATTAATTTGATGTTAGCAATATAATATTTTTAATTTTCATTTAAAATTTTCTTATTTAACATATTTTCTTTTTAAGATATGCTTATTATGAGCAACAGTAAATGGCATTAAATTACAGTAAAACATAACAATTCAGACTAGATAATGTGTCCAAAATATTTTATTTTATTTTAAAGCCTTCATCCAAATTGCACTCATTTAATTTTCGTCAAATTATGTTAATCAAAATTAAATTAAAAAATAAGTATATATTATTTCTGCTTCAAAATTTTCATTATAACTTTTTAATAAGAAATGTTTGTTATAAAAGCTAATCAACATCTTTGTGCAGCTGAAAATAATTAATATACTAAGAGGAAAAACTTCTTACAAGTCCTTCATAGATATTAAGAATATATTAATTAGAAATCTATATTAATATCTTCTGCAATGAAGAAATATCATAACTATGCTTCCTTGAATGATTTACGGAAAGGGACTACAATTTACAATTTTCAAAATAAAACTGAAGTTCTAAAACATACACGAATAACATACAAACAACAGAATTTTAACTTATATAAATATATATTGATTGAGACACTTCTGACTTATGAGCAGCTGCATGTGCGCTAGTTTTCTATAATGCAGAACTATGAATATTTTCCATTTTAGTTATTCATAAACTTTTAGAAATAAATGAAGTTTTTAATAATATATGCATCATGGGGATCATATATTTTATATTATTAAATTAATAGTCATCCACAATTCTATGATTTTCTGAAGTTTTGAAGCAGTAGGTCTAATTAATCAAGAGTACAAATTATGCACAAGTTATTAAACAATAGTTAATATTATTATTTTAATTAAATTCAGCAAAGTTTCCTTAAAAATTTTATGTACATACATATTTATTATACATATATATGCATATATATATATATATATATATATATATATATATATATATATATATATATATATATATATATATATATATATATATATATATATATATATATATATATATATAACCAAATTAATTGTTTTATTATGAAAAGCAAATATTTTATATCAATGTGTGTAATGTAAAGTAATAATAAAAATAACATTCTTTTTTGAAACTACAAATTTAAGTAATTATTATTTTGAATTTCTAAGATTATTTTGTTAAAATTTATGCATGTTATATGAAAAATTAACAATAATTAATATAATAATATTTAATGTTATTTGTAATCGGTTTTCTCAAATTATTATTTCAAGTGCAAATAAATCTAACCTTAATTCGACATCCATTACATTTTATTGATGAATCTCGAAATTAATCACTATTAACTAAAATACTTGGAGAAATTTATTTCACGTTTACAAACGAATTGGAATATCATTGATATCTGAGTTTAAATTGCACTGTTGCATTAATTGAAATTGCACTGATACATTTTGGTTTCAAGATCAAACGAGAATCAGGATGAAATTACCATCTCGTCAATTCATCGCAAACATTGATGACATCCCTGGTTACTCATGATATATAATCGGCAGGAAACCCACTGTGGCGAGTATAGGCAAAGGTAGTTTCACATTCCATTCTGTAATCAGTGATAGTTGAAGAATTAATCTGCATTAGCATCGTTTTCGCTTTATACGGGATGGTCAAGTTGTCTTTCCACAATAATAGATGCAGATCTACTTCGACATTAATGATTTTCGACCTACGAGATTAAAGATTATAAAAATATCGATTCATTTCCCTCGATTATTTTGTATTGAGCTTGTAATTGTAGTTATTTTTTGCTAATGTGTTTAAATGTTTTTTAATTTTGTAAAGTTTTAATTGTTACAATTAAACTTGAGAAATATACCTGAAGTAAAGGAAATATCCATAGTTTAGATTAAAATGATTAGTTTAGATGGAATATTTGATAATATATATTAAAGTAATTGGTGTCGTGTATTTTACAAATCTCTCTCTCCTTAAAGTGTTGTCTATTAAATTCTTAAAGTGTTGTCTATTATTATTCTTAAAGTGTTGTCTACTAAACTACATTATTTTCCATTACAATCGTTTCAATATATATATATATATATATATATATATATATATATATATATATATATATATATATATATATATATATATATATATATATATATATATATATATATATATATATATGTATAAATCCTACCTAAAATTAAAATTAAATTTTTGAAAAATGAAAATATGAATCATTGTTTTTCTTAGTGCTGTATCATTTATACAAAAGATACAAAACAAAAATATTTAGAAGGTCTCAAACATTGATCGCATTAGTTAATAAGCAGTAAAAATCTTGCTTACAAGTATTTGACAAATAATGCCAATTATTGCCTATATAATAATCAAAATAGTAAAATTAGAGGTTACTTAAAATATTAAATTTTTCCGAGTTTATTGAAGAATTTAATATCATTTTAAATTTGTATCATCTCATTTAACAATATTTATATGTTAAATATGAAAATAGACACCATGTAGATTAAATATTTACTACTTAAATATTTTGGGCAATTTGCAGAAGTAGAATATCTACTGGCAAAAAAAAGAGCTCATTCTCTGACCTCTTTGATTTAATTATTTTTATAAAAATATTATTTGTGTGTGTGTGTATGTGTGTGTGCCATCACAAAACTTTAAAATAAGTATTGAATATTTCTTGTTGGTGTATGGATCCTCACTTTTCTATCAGATTTCTTATAGACAATTGATATTATGTGTAGCAAACTACAACACCAGCAAAACTCATAAACTACCAAATTTCGAAACAGAAACTAGAAATGTTCAGATTGATTTGTATATGCTAATAAATATGTGGTGCAATCATTGCATTACTGAGGTCATCCTGTATATGATGATATCATTGTGATGTGTTATAATTATTTTCTAAAATATCAGAAAATATAAGATACTGAACAATATCAGAAAACTAAAACAATATCAGAAAATATAAGATATTTCATTCTGAATATATCACATACAAATGTTTCGAATAACATCCAAGGCTAACATAAAAATACCCGACGTACCTAAGCTAATTTTTATGTTTTTTTATTTTAAATTAAGGAGGTTACGTAATTAACTTTAATATTTATGTTCTTATTTGAATTATTTTTTTTTAGGATTTTCATAATTAGATTTGGTACTTTATCCAAATAGGATTAGAGCATATATTTCTCATAGCTGAAAGATTCGGGTAGTTAATGAATTTATCAGTACTATGTATGGCTTAAAAAACATTTAACTTTCTTGTACAATCTAAATCTTGTTTGTGTTGAAGATTTTATTTCATTTAATGGGCATTATCATATTACATAACGCACTATAATTGTTATGTATTACTTTTTAAATAATATTGGTAATTATTAACACATAACTATTTTTCAGTAATTATAAAGTCAAAATATTGCACAATTATTACAGTTTAGATATTATGATGCACACAAATATTTAGTATTTAAATTTTATTGTATTTTATGTGTTATAATGATTTAAATTCAGATTACTTTAAGCCGTAGGTCCCGGTCTAATTAGCCCTCGTGTGCAAAAAATGAACGTTGAGCGACAAACAAACAGACAGTTAAATTCAGATTAAATATACATTAATTTATTACAATTCTAATGTTTACTTACTTAATTGCGATTGTGTTACATACCCCCCTCGCAGCTTCATGTCACCATTCTGATATACGTAATTATTACAAAGTGTGCGTGTGTACATCTGAAAGTTCCCATCATATAACAGCAAAGAGACTTCTTGAAATGTAATGCATTGAGCAGATTTATTTAAGACCGTATACCAATCTTTCACTGAGAATGTATATTCCTCTTTGGTTTTACTTAGGAATGTTGAACTTCTTGCTATTTCAATAATTAAAAATACTTTTCTTGTAGAAATGTTGAATATCTTTCGATTTCGTTAACCAAAAACTTTAACAAACACTTTTTTTTGTAATTCGATGCGGTACAACATCATATGGATACCATTCTACAAAATTCTTTAGAATAACTTTCCGCATGGGAGATTAGGATTTCGAATATTTCGCATGGAAGTAGTCCAACATTTTTGTTTCAACCAGATTATTTGATATAATGCCATTGAAATTTTCCATTACAAATTTCTATGGGAATTAATTTATAAGCAAAAAAATTTTGAGAATTGCTATCATAAAGGTTAAGACTTCCGTGTAATATTAGCTGTGAATGCTCACGTGTTCTCTAGTTCTTATCATGAAACTGGCCACCTTCTTAATATTCTTCATGCAATAAAGACGTAACTGTAAAATTTATTGAAAGAATCATAAAAAACATTTCTGAATTTATAAAAGAATCAAAGCTACTGATTTAAATATATTTTTAATTTTTTTCCAATATTTGAGACTTACTAGATTATTTATTTCATAATTAGTACCTTATTTTTATCAATATTATCATTGATTACAAATGGATATTGTAGCAGTTTACTGAGACTAAAATGAGAATCTTTTACATTAATTTGTAATCTTTTACATAAAATTGTAATCTTTTACATTAATTTTCGAAAAAAGTGTATACTAGCTAACATTTTCAAGCTCTAATAAAATTTCCTAATGCAGGAGAGTTGTAGTCGTTTGCAAGATTTTTTTTAAATTATTTAATTCAATCAAAGCAAATTAAAATTTTTGTTTGATTTTAATTTATTGTGTTTAATGCATGAAATTTTTTATAGTTTTTTTTTATAATTTACTCTAAAAATATATAATTTAATACACTTTTGCTTAGTTCTGTTGGTAACATAATACTTTTCAGTTCAATATTAAACTTAGCATATTTAATACACTATTTGTAAACTAGAAGAATTCTGAGAGTTTAAGAATTTAATATACATATATATATATATATTATTTTGCAGAAGAATTACCGATCTTGACATGTTATATAACTCAATTTTTAATTAGAGTATAATATTTCATGTTCTTTCCTTAAAAATCAATATTGATTGATGGGTTAATTTTTCAATGTATATTAATTTATCACAAAAACACTACGAATATATGTTTTTAAAATTTATATTCAAACCTTCGAACTACTGGATCGGAAATTAGAATGCAAAACAGTCTTCTATCAATTTAGCTATTATTTACAGTAATTGTGAGAGTGAAAATTTCAACAACATTTAGCATAAAAAGCATACAATGTACTTTTAAATTTGAGTAATTTAATTTATAATTCTGTGAATAAAAGAATTCTCTCTCAATATTTTAATTTTAAGTAATTTATTATCATGGATTATGTGATTAAATGTTAATGAAGCATGGAATCGTTTTCAGAGTACATAAGTACACACACACACACACACACACACACACACACACACACACACACACACACACACACACACACACATATATATATATATAATTTTGAAATCCCGATGAACAAGCTAAAAATACAGCCTATATATATTTTAATTTCTATAAAATATCCATAGATGTTCACAAAAATTATAATAAATTTGAAAAGGTTGGTATAACAACTTATCCCTGATTATTAAACTCATTACATTATTGCTACTAAGAAATTTGCATGGACACAGTATTTTATCAGGTACATAAAGATAAATTAGTAGCTTTACATTAGCTCACTGAACCCTAAAATATAATTAAAATAACCAAAGGCAAATTAAATCATATAAATATTGAATATAATTTTTTTTTCAATTTATGAATAAAATTAAGCAAATATCATTCTATATTCACTACAAGTTATTGATGAGTTGCAATAGTAAGCACAATTAAATGATCTATTGATAAGAATTGCTTTATTAATCACTAATAGATGATTACAGCACACGAATCTAGTTGGAACATTATTGATCGAGAGTACTGCATCACCAGAAACTCTACTGATATATTTTAATTTTGAGGCCATCCGCGTATCAGGATCAAATTACTTTCTCGTCAATTAATCGCAAACATTGCTATCATCTTCAGTTACTCGTGAAATATAATCTGATGGAAACCTCATGTGACGAGTATTTGCCAAGATTGACTCTCATTTCATTCAGCAATCTCTGATGGTCGAGGAGTTAATTTGGCATTGGTATCGTTTCTGTTCCAAGCATGCTTTGTCAAAATGACTTTTCGTGATGGTTGATGTGTATAGATTTTGCTGCTAATGATTTTCGGTTTTCGTAGATAACAAATTATAAAATTAACTCCCTAGCTTATGGGATTTGAATCTGAGATTTGGATTATGTATGAATCATTAATTTATGACTGTATTAATGTGAATTTAATAATTGATTATTTATTTACCGCATTTCCTGATAAATCTTGTCATTGTTTTTTGCTAATTTCGAATGTTAGGATAGGCAAAATACACGTAACCATTTTGAAAATAAGCTGTTTAAATGTCAGCAGAATATGAAACATAATCTAGTAATTTTGTTTAAGGCTGAAAATATAATAATAATAAACTTATTATAATATAAATAAAATATAATAATACTGCTTACGTTTCAACAGTATGGGAAAATTAATCTAATAATTTTGAGTATTATTTAATGTCGAATATATTCCTTACAAAGTTATTTCAATAATTTTATTTAATAATTATAAAATAAACATATAAAATTTATGTGGTAAAAAAATAATAGAATTATATAATATAGCTGGAAAATATAAGAATGTAAACTCCATTTAGATAGTAACAAAATAACATTTATAAAATCATTTCAAGTTGCAATATAACGCTTATTTAAAATGTTAAATTTTAGCAAATGAGAAATAAACTGATAAGAAAAAATATATAAAAATGCAAATACGTTAGAAATTAAATGAATTATATCTTGGTTATATATACATAGTACATTAATATATATATATATATATATATATATATATAAATTGTAGATAAAAATTAAATAAATTTATTTACATGTGAATATAAAACGAGAACACATATAAAAGATCTATATGATTTTAAAGAATCTTTAAAAATGATGATTCTTTTTTTTAAGAATTTTGAGCGATGCACTGTAGTATTTTTTATATCATGTAAAATTTAAAATATATTTGCCTTACAGCATTTCATTTCCTATTTCAGAATGAGAAATAAAACTGGGCTTGAAATAAAATGTTAAAATATATAATATTACACTGAATAGTTCTCACTGACACATTTTAAATAACTCAATTATATCGATTTAAATTATTTCATCATTTAATTCATATATACTTTATTAATTATCAGTGATAACGAGTACTTTGAATAAGTTATTTTCATTAATTATACTAGAGTTTGATATTATTTTGATATTAAAACAATTTCAAGAAATAAATAAATAATACATTAAAAAAGAGTAATATTTTAATATCATTAAGTTATTTTACGATTTATTTCAAGGAACAAAATATTTTTTTAAGTATTTCATATTGCTATTTAAGTATGCATGACATTCTAATTATGGCATTCGTCTCTGTATAATTTAACAATTACTGACAAGCTGTAAAACATCGAAATAAAATAAATTTTCCTGTTCATTTTACCACAAATGCTTTTGGTTGGTTTTGTTATGAAAGATTAATTTTGCTTAATTGCTTAATAATTTAGCAAATTTAATTATCTATTAATTTATTATTAATGATAATCAAATACTATTATTAGCAAATTATTAGTTAATTAATTAAATTATTAATCAAAATTAATTTAACAAATTTAACAAAACAATTTAACAAATGATTAATTTTCCTTAATTCTTTAATAATTCCGAATCAGCATGTAAATCCTTAATTCATATGGTACACCATGATTGGTAAACCGTAATCCATGCAATTCTAGATTATTGACAATTTTCGAAATTAATCGAGATTAGGTAATGTGTATTCATGGATTTTGATGCGAGTGATCAGGATCTCATTCGAATATTCTCATTTCAGAGTCGTATGATTCCCATTCAACATTCCATCAAAATTTGATTTAGAGCTCACATCACTCATAAATGCATGAGATATGGGGCTTCGGATAACCAGCGAATACAGGTATATCAAGTGGCTTTGAAATGCATTTAATTTTCATATCAGCGTAGTTTCAAAATCTAATCTGTGTTGATGGTGTACTTTCCCAGTAAATCTTTACACGATCTGTTCTTAAAGTGTTGCGAATTATTTAAGCTTCAATGATTCTCCATCTTATTTAATAGAAAAATCAATTATTTTAAAATCGGAATTTAGTTTTAAAATATACCTTATTATGAAGCAGTTAGTGATTGTTCAACATTTATTCATACCTTTGAGACTGAGACTTAAACTGTATATTAATATATAAAAAAAGTATACTTATTATTTTTATTAGATGGATTAAATATTATTCTAATTTCAAAGAATACATTTTTACCCCAAAAAATCAACAATTTTAAAACATTTTGAAACAAATCGCTGAATTATTCCTAAATTCACAAGAAAATTTGTATCTTGAGAGTAATGAATGAATAAAAAACAATTTTATTAATCAGAATAATTTTATAATTGTGTAGAAAATATAAGACGTGAAATATATGCTATGGTTTTCAGAGATTTAAGTTTATGTGTGTCAAGTTCATTCAAAATAATATTAGTTCAATAATTATGGAAAAAATCTAGTTTTATCTTCATATTATTTTGATATTTATCTGTAATTAAAAAAACACAATTAAAAAAGTAACTAAAAATGCAATATAATACATAAAATAAACGTAATTTATATAAAAACATTATTTGTTAAATAAGTAGCATTGTATTATATTTATTAATCTTGCATAGATTAACTTTAAAAATTGCAGAAATTGTTTACTTAAAAATTTCATAATTTATCAGTACATGCAAACCCATTTTGGAAATAATCATCACATTTTATTAAAATTATATAAAATGTTTCAGTTAAATACAATTTACCAGTTAAAGTACAGTTTTTCAGTTAAAGTAAAAATAAATCAGGCATTTTAAATTGATGAAAAATATAAATGAAACCCATTTCTAAGTTTAAGAAAATTAAAGTATATTATTTATTTATAACCAAATTTTAAATTAAATTTACCGAGCAATTTTGGTACGTGATTTACATTTAATGTATAGCGATTCAATAACCTAAAAACATTTCATTGTTAAAATTTATTATACTAAATTTAAAACTCTGCACAGATGTAGACTACAATATAGATTTATTAAATTATTAACCTAAATTTTATTACATATTATAGTTTAACTTGCATTTAGCATTCTGAATACGCAAATGGAAATATTACTCAAATTCAAAATTTAAGGCATAAATTTTAAAATGAAGAATAGATTGTAATAAATAATTTGTATTCGAATGGAAACACGGATTCTAATTCATAATGCCTTACATATTCCTCTTAATGGGAAAATTCTGTTTCTCAGTATTCTTAAAGGATTTTTTTCTGATTTCTAATACAAATTTATGAATCTTTTAGGTATTTAATATTTTATTTCTGTTTGTATACACTCAGCTATTATAAAATTTTGCCATTTTCTAAAATTGTACCAAGAGACATTAAGAACGTAACATCAATTTAAAAATGATATGAGAATATGTAAAGATGATGTATCTTATGCATACATACATATAAATGTCTTAGCATTTGCATTACTGCATTATGAGCTTTATTCAGAAAGTTGCTCTTAAATATACAGCAAATTCTATATGCATAGATTTTGTGTAAAATCTATATGCAAGATAAACAGGAAAATTTTCCATGCCATGTTAGTTATCCAAACTTTGTCAGGCTGCCTCTTCAAAGAGCTTAATGACTACTTAGGCAAATTAAATTATGCAACTATCAGAATTTCCAATTGTTCATACACATATTATGAATTTTCTTTTATTACTTTCCTAAATCATTACCAATTTCAATCAAATAATTGATTTTCTAATGAATTTTGTACCTTTATCATTATTTTACAATTGGTTCAAAGTTTTTCTGCTGTCAACTTTCTTTATCTTATTTATCTTTTTGCATCCTTTTTTTCTTGTTTATCTTCTTTGTCAGGCTGCCTCTTCAAAGAGCTTAATGACTACTTAGGCAAATTAAATTATGCAACTATCAGAATTTCCAATTGTTCATACACATATTATGAATTTTCTTTTATTACTTTCCCAAATCATTACCAATTTCAATCAAATAATTGATTTTCTAATGAATTTTGTACCTTTATCCTTATTTTACAATTGGTTCAAAGTTTTTCTGCTGTCAACTTTCTTTATCTTATTTATGTTTTTGCATCCTTTTTTTCTTGTTTATCTTCTTTTCCTTCTCACTCTGATTGATACATCTGCCAATTCTTGCTTCCGATTTAGGGTTTCTCACACCCATATCAACACACTTCTGATACCGATATGATTGGCACGATCTATACCTTAATGTGACACGAAATGAAAGGATTTGGACCACAAGATCTCCAACTGAAGTTCGTGTCACGTACCCCTATAGAAATTGAATGCCACGTCGATACTAATGGTTTCGCACGAAAGTGGTAAGGATGACCGATCGGTAATGCTGATTAGAATGAGATTACTCTTCTTATTAATGGAAATCAATGACTATTGAAATCCAATGAAATAAATCTCGTACTTAATTTATTGTTTCAAAAGTATCGTTTTCTAATAATTTCATTTTTGGCAGTAAATATTTTGTAAGAAATATGCTTATCAATATTATAAATATTACAGCAATATCTCACATATGAACTACTAATATTTCATGAATAAGTAATTTAGTACCATTCATGTTCCTCATTAAGATGTTCTCAATATTGAATTAAAAAATTAAATTAAAAAAAAATAAAGATATGATTTTAGATTAATTTCATTTTTAAGATGCCAAGCATAATACCAAATAATTGGACAATGTGTGTATGTATATGGGCAAATATAAATGTAAAGGTTATATATATAAATATACTTTATGCAAGTATTCTGATGATATTAATATTTATTCATTTATTGTTAAAACGTAAGTAAATTATATTTTAACAATAAAAGCGAAAAATAAAATTTTATTTGATATAATTATGCAGTATGTTATGGAATAAAACATGAATTTTCTGTATGGTAAAATTTCTTAAAACTTCTTATTTTAACTTTTTAATAAAAATACAATAAACTTTTCTAATACTTTTTCTTCAAAAAATATGTATATATATTTCATGTAATTTTATAAATTTATGAATTTTATAAACTGTACAACATATTTGACATAGTGTAAATCAATATTTATTCTAAAAACAGATATTAAATATTCAAAACATTGTATTGTTATTAAATTAACTTGAATGTGTACTTTTTCTGTTATTTTACCTTTTTAAAATTCTTTTCTTAATGAATAAAATGGTGAAGAAGACATCAAGAATATTTTATTACGGAAAATAAATTGTTACAAAGTTTTAAAACAAGGAATATCTTTTTTGATTACAAATTTATTTGCAATATTTTCGAAAATTAATAAAATTTTTATTTTTAGAAAAATGTTAATTCTATAAATGCAATAATATGTTTGATAATTATAAACAAATAAAAAAGTACTGTCCAATTTTTCAAAGATACTAATAAAACTATCTTAATTAGAGGAAAGTGGAATTCTGTAAGGACAAAAGAGAGAGAGAAAGAGAGAGGAGTTTACTTAATTTTACTAGTGATCGTGTTCGCAGTTTTGCGTTTATAATCATAGATAAAATAGTTATAATGTTCCTATATTAATTAACTTAACTAATTATCTTATATTATGTTTCTTTTAAAATATCAGTTAATAGCATTTGTAATTTAATACATAAGGAAGGTGTAAAAATATTGTTTATGAATATTTAACAAAATTTCAACTTTAAGTAATGTATTCTCATTGATAAAAGCTCATTAATAAAAAAATTCTAGGAATCCATACAAGCTTTTATAATCAAAAATAATGAAGATAAAATTTGCATGTTTTCCTGTTAAATAAATTGAAAATTTTATTGTTGGTCAGTATAACGTCAGTTTAATGACAAAGTAATCCTTTTAAAATTTAGAATCATAGGATTAAATAGGAGTCAATCCTTAGCAATGTTATTGATTATTTTCAAAGAAAGAACACATTTCTTAACTGTTACTTCTCATGATACTGAGCAGAAAAAATAATCATTCCTAATTGAATGTGACAATACTACTTACAGCAAATTTTCGAGAAAATGTGTAAGTCATTTGACAGATAAATGGAGCATGAAATAATGAAAAGAAGTAACTTTACCAGCCAGAAAAATTATGTTTTGAACCAGGTGTCTTTTTATTAAGCAAGTAATTAATTAATTTTGCTTCTACTAATATATAAATTGTAACATCCTTCTTGAACAATAACATCCATTTCTTTCATCAGATTTATTATGAAGACGATAACAGTTTTATTAATGGAGTTCTTGATTAAATCTTGATTCATTATCAAAATATGTTACTTTAATGTATCCTAGAACCACAATAATTACTAAAACTTATTTTTCAAAATTAAATTTCTTTGTATGATTTTCCTAATGCATAAAGTCATGGTTAAGCATTAAAGTTAAAGTTACAAACATGAAATATGAGATTATTGGACAAAAATGGGCTTAAAGTATGAACAAGAAAATTGATCTAATAATACTCTTCTATAAGTTAGTAAATGACAATAAGAAACGTATAAGAAGTTTAATATATACTGGTACGCGTCAAATTAGAATACCGCTCTACTCTTTTTGTTTCATTAGTGAATATATAATGGTTTGTATGTCAATTCAACGTGATATCACCGAATGCAAAAATTTTCATGCTATAAGAGGAATAGTTTTCTGGCATTTGCAGGAGAATAGTATCCCTCATGTTCTCCCTTGATGAAAATTCGTGGAAAATAATTTGTACGACAAATCTTTACTCCTCAACTGAAGTATCATCATAAAACGAGATTTGATCTATCCAAGAGAATATCCATGGTTCCAACAGATAGGTGTTTTCTTGTATAACTGTATGTGTGCGGAGTACATAGCCCTTTGGTTACAAGCCTTTGAATTAGACATTTATGCTTTCTTATCATTATTCTAAATGAAGAATAGATATTTTGAAAAAAACCTTTCTAGCTTTTATAGCTATAATGTAATGAGCATTTAAAGCCCAGTAGCAATTCCTTTGAAGGTGATTTTAGTTTCGGGAGGTCTCGGTTAATATTGTTAATTGTCACAATCAATGTTGGAAATGTTTGCCTTAATTTACGAGAATAATGTGACAACCATACATGACACTTATTATTGTTCAGTTTCTAGCGTACTATCTGAAACTTAATTCATTATTTAAATGATTACCCTAAGCTGAAACTTTTAAAAGTAAATGTAATCTTTTAAGCTTAATTCTGTGCGGCTGGGATTTTAGGTGGGAATTCTGTTTAAAAGTTTGGTAGTTTCAGTTATTATCTACAAATAGCTTTTTCTAACATCGCAATTTTAAATAGCTCTTTATTTTTGCATTTTACAATGACGCACTTCTCAATTAATAAGATACTAAAAATTGCATTTAAACCATTCCCAAAATTTTACTTCATAAACTCATTTTTAAAAATAATTATGGTGTATATTTATATATTTTGAATAAAATATACTTGTAGTTTAGTTTTTGGCTAAAAGTATATTAAATATTTACTAGTTTAAGAATGATAAAAGGTACTAAAACAATCAGGTAACTCATAACTAGGAATCATTCAGTTCATTTTGAAGTTCTATAAAAATACATTTATTTTCTTTTTGAAATCCTATGACATATAAAATATCTTTACAAAAAATGTTTCCTTACTAAATTTTTTAGATGATTACTGAAAAAATATTTTGTAATTCTAAGTCTTTATAAAAGTTGTTTGCATTGTATAGAAATACACATGTATTTATGCATAATTTATTTTTGAATATATCATACCATTCTTTTCAATAAGACTTGAATTTGTTTATTGACGTATAAAATCATTAGAAAAGATACAATAAGAATATTTCTTTAAAAGTGAATGCTATTGTTGGACAATGTTTTTTTTCTAAAAGCAATGTATACGTTTCTTTAAAATCGATTCAGTGAATTTGAAGGTGTTTACTTATGAAAGTTTATAACAATTGCAAACGCTGCATTGCTTTTGACTTGTAAGGAGTATTTTTTTCCCATTTAACTCATTCAAATAAAGTCCAGTGACAAAGAAATTATAGATTCTTCATTATATGTTTTCAAAATAAAATCCTATGAAAACACAAATTGCAAGACATTCTATTCAACAAAAATCTCTGTCCATCTAAAAATTTGCTATTTGCTATTCATTTAAGAATTTAAGATAAACATTTCTTGAAATTTTAATTTTATCATGAAGAAAACAATCCAATAAAACATAATTATTTTCTAAAATACACCAAAGTATTTCAATTTTCTTAGTAACTGATGCTTTGTTTCTTTTATCTTTTTTATCGTAAAATGGTGCAAGCAATAAAAATATTTATCTCTATAATTTTTCACAGCTGAAGGATATCATAGCTTTTTGTAATTCGACTTTTTCATATAAATATGTTATGAAATTTTAAATGTAGTGATGCTTTATGATTAATGTAGTAATTATTTAATAAATTGATCTTTGCTATCACTTCACTAAAATTTTAGTTAACATAATAAATTAAACTTACTCAACTATGCTTATAAACTATAATAACAAATAATTAAAATATTTTTAAATGTAATATAAGAAAATTAGTTTATTGCATGCATGTTTTACATTATAAAGTACCTTATTTTTAGAAATGATAAAAATAAATAATAGTCAATATACCAATCATTACTATTTTTTGTGCCAATACATGATTGAATGAAATTCCAGATTCATCGTAAATCTAAAGTATTTCAGTAAGCGAAATATGAAATCTTGGTATAATTTTACAACAATCGAGCAAAAACTAAAATGTTTATGCAAAAAATATCAAATAAAAGACATAAATATCCTTAAATAATAAATAATATTTTTTCTTAAAATTATACAAAAAAACAATATTTTCAAGGAAAGTATTAAAATACTGACTTTTAATGTGTTCAAATATTACACAAATAATCCGATTGATAATTAATTATAAATATGATTTTATAGGCATTTAATTATATATTTATAATAATATTTAAGAGAGATATTTATAATATAAAACTAAAAAAAATTCATTAAAACTTGAGCTTCTCATTTGAATACTCTTTTAACAAAAATTCTATAATCAAGATAAGTTTGAAATTTAAAGATAATATTACTTAACAATATACTAATTAGAAATTTTATAAAAGCTTTAAATATATTTTGAGTATAATGGTGTTTTTAGGTAACAGTTCTTTAAAAATTTTATATATATTATTTTTTATGTATATTCTAGTTTTCATTTATATTTTTACTCTACTCATTCTGTTTCTGAGTACCATAACGTATTTTAATAACATCATTCTTGCTCGTTTGGATAACCGATTCAATCTCAACTCTTATAATGCATCCAGAAATTAATTATTGACCATTAACAGTGCATATTTGATTTAAGCTTAGAATACACATTTTGGTTCATTAATATTTGATTTTGGCTGTAAAATTTGAAAATAAAATTTATTTTGTAATTTGAATAGCTTCAAAATGTATCACAATATATTAGATTATAAAATATTGCAGTTGTGGGTGTTGCTATAAAAGTGAATAAAAAATTGAATTTTTGAATAACATATTTTCATAGAAATTTTTTACTCCGAAGTACATATATTTCGAAACTATTGGAATACTAAGAAAGCGTTTGACACAAAAGGAAACCTTAGAGTCACCAATAGACGTAAATCACACACAGAGATACATACATCACAACTCTAGACAGCTTGAAATCTATTTCTTAAAATTTAAGTCTCCAAATATATATTATATATATATATATCAATTAGTTAATTATCAGATTTCAAATTTTAATTTACCTGACAATGTGTTAGAATAATAAATTCACGCTTCGAATGTAATAAATAGTGTTATGGAAGTTATCGTAAAATTAATTATGTCTGAAAAGCCTCTTTGTTCAGTAAAATTACTTTTGCTGATCAAATTAAAATTATTTACCAAATATAATCAAATATATTTATTAATATGCACTTAATCTGTAAAATTTCTGATTAGTTAGCTTGGAAAATTATTAATTATTGCAATTTAACCATCAATTTCTTGAAATAGGCAAAAAAAAAAAAAAAAAAAAAAAAAAACTGCACAGAGTCTATCTTAGGGAATCAGTGTAATTTGCTTTAAATTAGGAATGTTGAAATAATATCAGATTCTGGTATTTTTGGCAACAGTAAGTTTTTGTTTACATATTTAGTGGTTTCTTTTCCCTGTCTAGTGATCAGGGTGCCTGTCTGTGGATAGGGAGTTCCTGGGTTCGAATCTCAGTTCGGGCATGGATATACTTTCTCTAACTATCGTGTCTTTGTCCTTCCCTTGTATGAATGTGTTGAGAATGGTTTCCTACCAATAAATGGGTCCCTATGGAATGTGTGTACTAAGGAAACGGACTCCATACCAAATAACGGTTCAGTTAGAAAAGTGGAGCATCGCACCCCATGATGCCTTCCCAGCTGGCGCAAGACACCACCAGCAACCACATTGGTTTCTATTATCAACGAAAAATTATAAATCTATATTTTAAGTATAAACCAAAGATTACACAAAAAATTTCTATATATATATATATATATAGATAGATAGATTTAGATATATATGTATATATATATATATATATATATATATATATATATATATATAGATAGATAGATAGATAGATAGATAGATAGATAGATAGATTTAGATATATATGTATATATATGTTTTAAATAGAATATCTATTTTAATAAATTTGTATAAATAATTGAAAATTCATAAAATCATTATTATAAATAAATCCAAAATTGATATTTAAAAAAATATGCACAATAAAATCTCTCCTATTTATCTTAAATACATATGAGATGCTAAACGTTCTCAATGTAATCAGAATTTCTGCAAATACAGCTTATCTCAAGTTCCTTCGACTGCTCGACCGATCTGGCAGCTGAATGGTTAGCGCTCTTGCGTTCCGTTTAACAGTTCGTGGGTTCGAATCGCACCTTGGGCATGGATGTTTGAAGTGTTTCGGTATCCATTTTAAATTACGGTCTAACTAGCTCCCGTGGAAAAAATGACAATTAAGTGACAAATAAACAAACCTCCGATTACTAGAAGTCATTTAAAGATAAGAATACCTAATTATTCTAAGATCTTTCATCAGTTTTCTATTTTTTTTCCAATATTATGTAATAAAACTAAATATATAAAGAGGCTATTTTTAGAAATTTCATTTTGCTTAAGTGATTTATATATTTACTTATAACATTATCTTGATAAATATATATTAAGATTCGGAGTCATATATCTAAAAGGATATCCATGAAGTTACTGACATCATAATGGTCAATAGTCCTCTCCTCCTACGTAATAATTCAACATTGTATTTATACCATCCAGTTGAGATGGATCAACAGTTTCGCAGATTGACAACTCTCGAAATTAATCGGCATATATCGTAATGTGTAAGGGAATTCTCAATTGAGAACTGATGTACTGACTGCGGAATCTTAACAGAGCACACTCTCATTCTAGAATCAGGGAAGCATTCTACCTCTGAGGCCATATTCAACTGCGCAGACTACAGTAATTATACAATGTAGTGGCCTTTAGAGTTCTGTAGAGATAATACAGACATGTACATTGATCACATCCCGCTTCATATCTCTTCTACCAGTCACATTATTTGAGGAATTCATTCATAGTTGACATCGCTGCTTTTCAGTATTTATTAAGCGGAAATTCAGCTGGAAAATATAGTGGACTTTCCTTCAAAGAAAAAATGAACACACTATTTTATGAATACATGTAGAGTTAATTAAGAGTTGAAGAAGAAAATTGACAACTTTCTTAAAATAGTTGCCACTTACTAACAGGTAAATTATTAGCGTTCATGCCTTCACTTCAAAAGTTTGAGCTTCCGAATCCGAACTTGGGCATGTATGTTTGTAGTGCTTTGGAATTCACTTTAAACTGCAGGTCCTGGTCTAATAAACTTATTGTAAGCTAATGATGACTATTATGTAAATTATGGATTAATTGAATTGTGTTAAAAATAGTTTGCTTTTTATAATATAAAAAGCAAACTATTTTTAACACAATTGTGAATTATGAGAAAAATAAATGCTCACATTTTGATCAAATATATGAGGAAAAGTAAATTATTTTAATATGCCGCATTATTTAGATACTTTTTGATTAAGATTAAAAAAACTGTCAATGATTGTTGATAATACAATTATAAAATGTTATTAAATTATAAGAAGCTCTATTTATAGAAAATTAAAAAGTGTTTTGAATTTAAATAATATTGCAAACAGTTTTCAGAAAGTTATTTAATTTTATGTCAATTTTTAAATATGCAAAAATTATGCAAAATAAAAATCAAAACTTTATTCAAGATTTTAGCTTAAATCAAAACATATTTTCCCTCTCATTTATTAGTAATGAACTCGTTTTCGTAGAAAAAAAAGTTTCTTCATGTATATCTTATATTAGTTTTCAAATATTAACATAGACTAATATTTGAAAACTAATATAAGATATTTCAGGACATAGATTAATTTTTAAACCCAATATGTTAATATATAATACCAATTTATAATACTATAAAGATGTTAATATTTACTAAGCCAATGCTGAATGTGCTAACACATTGTGACTAAAAATTGTCAGCATATTTCAGCTCGGAAGATTCACAGAGAAGAGCTTATTATTGAATTCATACAGTTAATTTTAAACAGTAAGCATCTTTTCACATTTTTGCAAAGTATAATATTTAATTTATACTCTCCTTTCATAATCTGAAAAGATATTTAATCTATTTTTCTTTAGAATTATAAAGAGAAATCAATTGAAAAAGAGAAGGAAAATATAAATGCATTTCATGAATTAGCAAAATGTCTTCCAAATATTATTGTAAAGAGGTTTTTTTAATTCTGAGAAGATGCTGAATATTTTTACCTGAGGCACATCTTATTATTTTCGTCACGTAGCTGTAAGAGTAGAATAATACGATTGCCGTACGTCATAACTTAAATCTACTGTGCCTAGTGTGGTGGAACTTCTCATTTTTTCTTTGTTTGAAAATATAAGAAAACAGAAAGTTTTATAACAGAACTTAATTCGCACAAAGATAACATTTAAGAGATCAATATATGAATAAATTATTCTCTCTGCATGGAGAAAATATATATTTCGTAATAACTATTACGAAAGAATAGTATTCAGTTTTTGAAAATATCAATAATAAAATATCACATTTAGAAAAAAAATTTTTTAAAAAATAAATGATTTATGAAGTTTTTTTTTTATTTTCCAAAAATTAACAATCTTCATTCAAAATTTTTAAGATATAAATAAAATTTAAATATAATGATTCTTTTCCAAATTATATATGACAGTTATTTTTATAATGCCTTTGAAAATTAATTTTAAAATAGTTCTTTGCATCTTACAAACTTTTTTCAATTTTAACTCTGTAGTTTCAAAATGTTATAGTCATTCATTTTTTTCATAAAAAATATTGTTGGGCAAAATAAAAGTGTAACTTTATGTATGTTTAAAGGAATGTATTGTGGGTAAAATTTTGGATTCTAAAAAAATATAATGAAAACTTTATTCTTTGAGTAAAATACATTATGATTTATTACAGAAGCAGGTTCTTAAATACACATAATTTCTAAGATAATCGTTCCATGAATTTGATGAAAGTCTACTTTAATCAACAAACATATAAAGAGGGTATTAACACATTTTAGAACGATTTCGATGATAACGAATTAAAAGAAAGTAAATGTTTTAGAATTAAAAATTATGGCAACAGCTTATTATTTGAAATGAAAAATATTGTCTGCTACTTTTAAATTTATTCTTCTTTCAAAATGTCACATATAAACATGCTGGGAACTGGATGATATGTTTTTGCGCTTTCCGAAGATAAACGTTCTTATTCCGGAATTCAAAAACGTTGTGAATTGCATGGTATTAAAATTTCTAAGTGCAAAATAACCAATATTATTAATCGGACAGGTAAAAACTGTCAATCATTATTTCTGTATAGAAAGAAGACTCCAACGAATATCCGTAAAAAGTACGTACTGTTTCAAATGTTTCTAAAGTGAAATCGCTGGTAACAAGAGAAAATCCGCCAACACAGAAATCAATTGCAAAGTATTTAGATACATCTGTAGCAACAATAAATAAAATAATAAACCGATATTTACAACTTAAAAATGTAAAAAACATTATGTTCACCAGTTTTTCCAAGTCATGTGGCTTAACGCAAAACATTTTGTAGAATCCTGTATGATAACCACTTAGCAGGAGATAAATGGAAAAACATTGTGATCCTTCATGAAGCATGGGTTTACCTAAAAGACTGTAACAATAAAAGGTCTTTTTATTATAGAAAATTAAGAAAAAAATGTACGAACCCGTTTCTGTTAATGTAAAGAAAGTTTTAGTAAGGGGCTTATGATTGTCACATGTTTCTCCTACAATGGGAAATTAAAATTAAAAAGAGTGGAAAGAAATGTCAAAATCAACCTATCATACTACCGGGAGAAGCTTTTACGCCCAATATTTACAAAAGAAATTCCACTTCTTTATCCCAATGACATTCAAAGAGAGAAACTTCATCAAAACCAAGCTATAAGTCATACTTCGAAAACTACCCCTGCAATCGTTCTAAAAATGTGTTAATACCCTCTGTATTTCTAATTACCTTAAAGTTTTATGAATATCAGTGCTCAGTGCCATTTTAATTGAAGCTAAGAACCTAGAGAAAATGCAATGGAGAACTGAACCAATATCAGAAAATCTTAAGATCTTAAAAAAATATATTCAACATCTAAATATAGTATAGAACTCAGAAGGAAATAGAAGAATAATTAATATTTCTAAATTTACTAAATATATCTTAATGTTTTTAAATGTACACTTCAAAAAAAGTTTTAAAATCCTTCTTGGGGAATATAAATTTAAAGGTTTTTTTAATAATCTTAATATTTGAAAAGATTTTCAAGATTTTTGATAATGAAAATATTTATAACTGACGAAAATTAGAGTAATTCTTCTCATGAAAATGAATTTTTGTGCTCACAAATTATATTATTTATGTTTACATGGATTCCTTCATTTCTTATGAGTGCAAAAACATTTTACATTATAGAAGTGATGAATTTTCATGTGATTTTTATTATCAGAATCCTGAATATAAATATACTAATAAGCGATTCTATTTTATTAATTGTTTTTAAGGAATATGATTTCTTCATTAGATAGGGCGCTCATTAATTATTGTCGTAGTTTTCATACCTCATAACTTTCGAATAAAATATATTACACAAAAACCGATTACGTATTCGTAAATTACATAAATAAATTAAATTTGCACATGGCTGTTCCTCGTAACATACCAGGATGGCATTCGATTTCCCTCCAAGTGTTCTCCACATTTGTGGGGTAACATTTCGAATCTCAGTAACAATTTTGAACTTCAATTCATCAAGGAAGGGCACAGGGGTCTGGTACACAATGTTCTTGTATACCCCTATTGAAAGAAGTCCAGCGGTGTTAAATTCGGTGATCTCAGAGGCATGAGATTGGTCCACCTATTACACACAATATAACTGCACAACTGCTTGTCTCGCTGATATTTGTGGACTGCGAGTAAACGTTTCTTGGATGCGATCAACATTTTTCTGCAAATTGCTTGGTCTTCCCGCTTCCTTTAGAAGGGCGCTACCAGTTTCCTGAAATTTGTTAACCATCATCTGATAGAATTATCCGAAAGAGGAACTTTCTGGTACGTGGTTCTGAAACGACGTTGAGTAGTTATGAATGATTTAGTTTCGAAAAATCACAATACACACATTGCTTTTTCTTGCACGGTTGCCACTTTTATTTATGACGTCATAATTACCCAGACTGCAACTGTGCCAAAATCACACTGTTGCCACGTAAAATTCTTTGAGTTGTAATTTACGAATACGTAATCGGTTTTGGCGTAATATTTTTTATTTGAAAGTTATGAAGTACTGAAACCCCGACAATAATTAATGAACACCTCGTATTTTTACCAACTATTAAGGTTTACATTATTTCCAGTCACCGTATATTACATTAATAAATTAGCTTCTTGCATGAAGATGCTGTTAATAGCTCGATATCAATATAATCTGGTTCATTTGAGCCTTTCTCCTAATGATTTTCCAAATATTGTATATAATAATTGTAAATGAACATTCTGGAGATATTTTGAACTACAAATCATTAAATGTAATAAAATGTTCTTGATAGAATAACCAAGGCATAATTCTAGGACAATACTGTTTAGGACATGAGGTACGGTGTTTGATCTCAGACCCTAATGAGCAACGGGATGTGCGTCGCACTTTCTTTTTTTACACCAAAAAACTCCCAAAAATTTATGAGGTTGTTTGGAAGCTTAAAGGGTTACCTAATTTGAGACACGTGAATACGTATCACTATCTATGAACAATAGTTTGTCTGGTGAATACCGAAATACCGTAAAAAACGCCTTTGGCCGTATGACTGTGCTCTACGCAATTTATTAACGTATTAATAAAGTTGCCCTGAATTTTTCATTTTTGAATCAACTGAAACTTAGACGTCAAATTAGATTTTTAAAACAATTCATATAAATGAGTTCAGTTAATTTTTATTTAATGAAGTACATTCAGAAAGTCAGAAATTTTCAATTACTTTTAATACATTCTATTAAAATGTTCAAAGGCTTAAAATATTTTAAAAAATGTTACACTTTCGTTTTTGAAAAAAAGGAAAAAGTATTCCTTTTTATTTAGGCGACACACACACACACACAAATATACAAATATTTTAACACAATTGTACCCTTATTTTTACTGATGAAAAACAGTTTTTAATGGATTCCAAGTGTGGAAGATCAAAATATTGAAAAAAATAAACATTTAACAACTCTGTCTTTTTACTTTTCAAAAATGCAGAAAAAACGGTACATGTATTCACTGTGCTGATGCAATTTTTTCGAAAATATTGAAGGTCACGATTTTTCCAGCAAAACTTAAAAATTGTGCTGATATTTTTTTCTTACAACAAAGTTTGTCAGCTGATTTTTTAAAGAAATACACTATAAAATATGATTTAGAAGTTAAAACATTTTTTCAAATTGTTCTTTGAATCTGCATAAAGCATGTCATTCCACAATGAAAATATTCTTCGAAATATGTATATTATCATATAAAATAAGTGATTAAAGAACAAGCAACCACACACACACATATGCACACGCACACATACATATACACACGCACACATACATATGTACACGCACACATACATATGTACACGCACACATACATATGCACACGCACACATACATATGTACACGCACACATATATATGTACACGCACACATATATATGTACACGCACACATATATATGTACACACGCACATATATATGTACACACGCACATATATATGTACACACGCACATATATATATACACGCACACATATATATGTACACGCACACATACATATTCACACGCACACACACATATGCGCACGCACGCACACACACACACACACACACACACACACACGCTCACACACACACACAAATATATATATATATATATATATATATATAAAATTTAGACTTATATTAACTATTTACATACATAAATGATGTGAGTTTACAATATTTTAAACAATTAAATTACATATTAGATTTCAATTAATATGTAATTACAATTGCATATTAAAAGAAATCTATTCTAAGTTTTAATTTGCATTTGTGAATTTACCTATATAATGCTTTAAAAAGTACTATTTTTCATATTATGAAACTATAATTTAAGTGTTAAATAATGAGTGATATAAAACACTTATCCTACTGAATGTGGCACGTGAGCTTGTCCTCTGTAAATATTGCAACAAGATTGTTAAGGGCATTTCCAAATTAAGTGCTTTTGTTTTGTTTTTTTTCCATTTACGTAGCTGAAATTCTTACTTAGTATCTACTTCCTTAATGAAGTAGAAGAATTCAATTTTCTTGAGAAGTTACGAGAGTGATTCTTTATTAATAGGAAAAGGGGGTAGTTAACAGGAAGATTTGGACAAAACAATCGTTATTTATGACCTAATCCTCTTAAGAAAGTAGCATTTTGCTCGTAACTTTTCAAGCTGTGAAAGATGGAGCACTTTCTGACAAAATAAACTCCAGCACTATGCTTTGATTAAAATCGATAATGATGATGGAAGCAAAGAGCCGCATAAGAAATAAAAGAGAAAACTTTTCAAATGATTTCTAAGAAATGTTCTGTCTTGATGCTTTTATGCAATATTTATCAAGAATGATAAATTTTGAAACGCTGAGATTTCACTACACACCAATTCTATAATTGATTTTTTTAATAAAGTTTATTATTTGTATTAATGAGGAAAGTACTTATATTTTATATTTATTTTGTGCTTATTATTGAAAATAAATATACTTAAATTAGACTTTTAACAATGATATTGGATGTTACATAAAAATGACATCTGGATATAATAAAAAGAGATGCGAAATACTGTCTAAAGTCATTGTTCTGTTTAAAATGCAATATTCTTAGACAATGTCTTCTATTTAGTATTTAGTATAATATTATTTTATTACAAAACACAGGTTAGTGTTGCCTGTGTTGATGTATATACAGTGTTAATTTTAATATATTGTGTGTGTGTGGTCTGTCCTTACAATTATAATCTATGATAAAAATGTTACTTGTATCATCCATTTACATTATATCCTGCTTAAAACTGAAGGGACATCAAATCTTGAGAATATTTAACGCACATAAAATCTTTCATATTACTGTCAAAAAAATGCAATACATTTCTTTACTAATATGATATCTGAAGACAAAAGAATGGTATAAAGAGTTTAGTTGTAAATAAATTTCCTTACATTAAGTACAGCGAGGATTTAGTACTTATAAAAAAGTCCTTATAAGTACTTCACAAATAAGATACTTATAAGAAAGAACCTATAATGCTTGTTTTTGGTTTTACGGTGAGAATTACTGTCATGATATGTAGTTCACGACCCTTAGTTCAACACAATGAAGAATTATTCGTGACTCTTAAATGTCAATCATTGGGCACACAGTGAAACTACTGGAATAAATGCTCATCAAAGCTTTTAATGAGCCCCTATAACTAGACAAGTAGTGAAATAAATTTCACCATATGCAGTATGTTGAAAAGTATCTCATTCCTTGAACCACCTTATTTTTGCGAACTACATACAGTTGACAAAATGTTTATTTGAACACTTCAATTTGGAATTTTATAGTAAAATAAAATAAAGTAACTTAGTTAAAATAGCAGAAATATATTTTATTGTGGTAAAATAATAATAATAAAATATCATCAAAAAAACTATCACATAAACTTTAGTTGAATAATGAATATAAAACTTTATAAAAACTATACAAAAAGATTATTTATACACTTTCTTAGTGACAAATTTTAAGCATAATTATAATTATTTCATAGAAATTTAATACTTTGTATGCATTCCAGTGGCTTTTACAATTGCCTCAAGACGTCTTGGCATTGATTCTATTAACTTTTTGGTGGTTTCTTGATCTATTTTTTCTCAAGCTTTCATGAGTGTGCTTCTTTCAAACTATTTTTATTTGTAATATTTTTTTCGCACTTGACATCCAAAAGCATCCAAAAATTTTCAATTGGATCTATATCCAGGGATTGTGGTGGAGTTTCAAGGCGTCTTGGTACATTATAAATCAACCATGTTTTAGTAACTATCGCAATGTATTTTGATTTTTATCTTGTTGGAATAAGAAAGTGTATCCGATACCCAATTTTTTAGCACTGTCTAATAAGTTATGCCGCAACACATGAATGTAACCTAATGTTGTCATTTTTATCTAAATAAAGTGTAATTTTCAACCCCGCCATGAGCTACGCAGCCCCAAACCATCACATTTCCACCACCATGTTTCAAGGTCTGAAGAACATTTTTACTATCAAGGGCTGTTTTATTTTTTCGCCAGATTTTTCGGATACTAGGGGGTGAAAAAATTTCAGACTTACTGTCATCTGGAAAAAAAAAAAAAAACTTTTCCCAGAAGACCATTGGTTTGTCCTAGTATATATTTCATAACAAATTCTAGACGCTTTTCTTCCTATTAACTTTCGAGATCATTGGTTTTTTTCTGCCCTTTAAACCAGCACTATGTAACAAATTTCTTATTGTTTGAGCGATCTAATGTTAGAAGATAAGATAGGGTCATCTGTGGTTTTCTGAGCAGAAATTTGTGGTTTTCTAATAGCTGCCTTAACAATACTTTGTTTATTTCTTGAAGTTAATTTTTTCGGGACACCCGATCTGCGTTCGTTTTCAACACGTCCAGTGCTTTTATATTTTCTTACGATGTTACCAATATTGTGTGTAAAGGGTAACTTAACTATGTTTTGAATTTCGCGATAAGATTTTCCACTTTTATTAAGGTTAACAATATGAGTTCTCGTGTCTAAAGAGACTTCTTTTGATTTCGTGGCCATTTCTCAAATTTTCTCTGCGAGTGACTTTCACTGTTAAAAAAGGTAACCTTCAGAGTTTAAAAAATACAAACTATTAAAAAATTAACTATCATGTGTTTGTTTATCGCTCAAAGGTCATTTTTAGCACACGAGGGCTAATTAGATCGGGTCCTACGGCTTAAAGGGGATTCCTAACCACTACAAACATCCATGCACAAGGTGGGATTCGAACCCACGAACTGTTGAACCGAAGGCAAGAGTGCTAAACATTCGGCTGCCAGCTCGGTTAACTATCATGGGAAAAATTACTTGAAATGGTAGTAAGACTTACCGGAGATATAGATGTACAAATATACTCTTTGCAAGAAATTTTCCAAGTTTGTAAGATTTAGATTTTATTTTTAATTATTTCAAAATATTTTATTTCGTTTACTTAGAAATAAACAACAAACTTACGCTCAAACATCGCAAGGAATAAAATAACTGCTTATATGTTTCTAAACTTTAAAAAAAGCGGTGGGCAAATACTCATTTTGCTTACTGTATATTTGACTCAAAAGACAGCTTCTGTGGAAAGGTAAACACTCCAATACTCAAAATGACTATCTACTCCTTAATGGTACCCTGGCGCAGGTAAAAACTAGAAGATTTCTTAAGGAAGAAAATTTTGAGCAATCTTACAACAAAGGTCAAATTAAACAAAACAACTGATTAATTCGTTTTGTCTTGTGCCAGCTAGTCTGACAATAGGGGGTGCGTAGCTCCATTTTTTCCAACTGAACCGTATTTGGTGTGGAGTCCGACTTCCTCAGTACACACATGCCATAGACACCCGTTTATAGGGTAGGCAACCATTCACACTTCATTCACACTCAATGAAAGGACAAAGACAGGATAGAGACAGAAAGTACATCCATGCCTAAACCGGGATTCGAACCCAGGACCACTCTATGTTAACTCTATTTAATTCATTATATTAATTCTATGATCATTATATTAACATTTTGATATCACCTTTGTAATTAATCAGAATCTGATTACGTATTTATCAGAAATGTGTGTGTGTTAAATATTCATATTTAACTATTATTGTTTCATAATCATACTTAACAATTATTAAATATTTTGAACTCTTTTTAACCCGGTAGCTTATTTTTATTTAATGAAACTTCTCGGAGTTAGATACAGTACAGTTTCATGGTGTCCAACGTCAACTGGAGTGTTATTCATTGTTGTCAAGTAAATAAAATTGGGGAATATGTAACAAGAAGTGGACAGTAAAAATAAAATAGAAAGTTTTTAACTTCTGATATGAAGTTCATTGATTTTAAATATTCGGAATACTCAAAAAGACGCTATTATTTAGTACCGCCCTTCGATACTAGGGTCAGAAATAACAGAATCTATAAAATGTAGCACACGCATGCTATCATAACCCCAATAATATTTGTGGCCTCATTATTTTGATGTAGAGACCAAAGAAAGAGCCTACATACTTATCTTATGATTTCCAGAGCTACCACTTCTCTTTGAGAACATTGCCATTAGAGCCAATTTTACACGACTAAGTGGATGTTAGCTAATATGACGGATCTTCTGCTGTGTTTGTAAATAGCTTATTACCTTCTAAATGCGAGAACATTGCCTATCCCAGCCCAGTCACCACAGCCTCTAATTTGTAGTATATTAGTATTACATACCTTAAATGGAATTATAATACAGCTCCTTTTACATTTGGATGTCTCGAAATGTTATCTTGTTTGATTCTAAATAATCTTTCAAATCTATTGCAAACACACAATATACAGATAATAACCTCATTTTGCAGTGAATAAATCTTGCAAGGTCAAAATATGTTTTCTTTCTAGTGGATTCCCACTCATTGTGAGATTCCATGAAATGTGAGACTGCTAACTTTCTACTGTAGAAATGGTCCTTCAGGGACTTTTGCATAGCTACTTTTTTCCAATCAATTTAATTTAAGAAAAGACATATTGCTAAAATAAAGCATAAGGGATTGTGGTGTTCCACCAGTGAGCCAAGGGCTTTCCTGATTGAGTGGTCAAAAGATATTCTTGATTTTCTTAAAAGGGCAAGCGTGACACTTTTCCCTAATTTCTATAGGACATGCCTGTTTGCCAGCGTATTTGTATCGATCTAATGTTTAAAATTATCCTTATTGTAGTTTGTGCAAACAAGATCAAAATTTCAACGCTGAACTTCAAAACACGTGTATTTCACTTGTATTTTTAATATTCACTGTTCAGAGATGTTTGAAAGCTAAAGAACTAAAGGGCTCATAGTTAACTTTCTGGGAATGTATAGCAAATCAATTTTAATGAAATCAAAAGCTTTTTTTCACAATCCTAAAACTTCCCTTCTTGATCTCTCCACATGCATTGATAGAATTAAAAAATTTACTTAATATGATATGCATATTTCATGGTACAATTTACGTCACTAAATAAAAAAAGTTTCCTATTGTCTATATTTTTCATGAATTGGGCAATGAATGTCATTAAAAGTATGGTTATTAAAATATTTTTAAAAATACTCTGAAATAAAAACAATTTTTAATTATTTTTATCATTTCAATTTTTTTAATTTAGACTAAATGTTTTCATTATAATTTCAACTCTTATTATAAAATTGATGTTACTGTGAAAATTGAGTTGGATCTTAGGCTAAGACTAATATTTGGATTTAATAATTGCGAGATTGCATAATAACTCCTCATAAAAAATTAAATAAATGACATGACACAAATTTCTAGCAGTTATTAATTTGTTATTTCATTTTCTTTCAAGTTTATACGAATTATTTACGAACTCTAATTGTTATAAACACTGCAGATTATATTTCTATATAAAATATACTGAGTTTATAACTTAAATAACTGGAACTAATTTATCAAAAAAAGTCAATTTTCATTTGTTTTCAACAATAACAAACATTAAGGATTTCTTTCACTTTAATTAATTTCAGGAGGAAACTTGTTTACTGAGATATAAATACAGAAACACTTGAAGAACTAATTAAAAATGTAAGTTAGTTATTTAAACAAAAAATTTCTTAAAATGAATTGACGCTTTTCTTTTTCTTTAAAATTAAACCTCCTTTGGCACTGTATAAAGTGTAACAATTACTCGATACACTCTTAAGAGAATTATATTTGAAATTAATTAAGAAATATCTCAAGACTCTTTATCTTATCGTAAATAGAAGTTAATTAAAAAGGGAAAAAAACGGAAATTAAATGCTTACTTTCCTAGAATGCAAAATTTTGGCAGAGGAAAACCAGTGTTTTCCCTCAGGGAAATCTAACTTTACCTTAAAGGGTTAAAGCTAAGCTTAAAATTAATTACGGCGTTAAGGGGAATTTCCGTCTTTAAAAGAGAAGGAATTTTGTCTAATCACCATTATTGACTTGCCGTATTTAAGATAAGTAGAAGGAAAAAAGTGAGAGCGTATGGTAATTCGGCGAAACTTTTTCTTTGTTCCGATACCAATTAAGATTAAAGAAGGAAGAGCAGATATCGATCTCAAGGATTTGGTTACAGATAAATAAAAGGATCAAAATCAAACATAGAAAAAGGTAGAGAGCTTTTGAAATCAGAATTCTTTTTTCTTTCTGTCATTTGCCTTTACAGCAATGTAAATGATAAGTCAGCCCTTTTTTTCAAAGACAACACGCTACTGTTTCTAAGAAAGATTCTGGCTTCCTTTCTAAGGTTATTTTTAAAACTTTTCTGAAAATAATTTCTTTGCTTTATGCATGAAATAATGTATTTCTTCTTCTTGGTTCTCAAATTTTGTAAAAAAAAAAAAGCTGCGTTTTTGACTTAAAATTAATTGTTTTTACATAAAAATGAAATGGCTTTTGAAAATACATTCTCCTAAATAAAAAAAAACTCATTGGAATTTCTAGTTTGTTAAATTTTTATAAGGATTGGATAATTACTTTATAAAATTAAATTAGAAAACTACATTACACACATACATATGCATATAGTTTAAATTATTTTATCAGAAGGAAACGCAACAGGGTAATATTATTTGCAGAACAATTATTTAATAAGAACTAAAAAGGTTGAATCTTAGCAAAGGCCACACCCTTGGCACAAATGATTTTGGTTGGCGATAATTATGGTCTACGCCAATATTAGCAACTCTTCTTCAATACACTTAATATAGTAAACCAAACTATTCCTAGAATTTTGTTCTGGCTTGGCACTTTTCCACAGTTTGTCGCCAAGTGTGTGGATTTCTCAAGATTTTACCACTAAAAATTATCTGTTTTCTCCCTAAAACATGTTGTATTTTTAACAGATATAGTATTAAAGTAAAAACTGAAAAAAAATTATGTATACCCTACTTCGATTAGTGCAAATGGTAAAATAAATAACATTTCTTCTCATGATGTTATATAAATCTTTACTTCATAATGGTTCAATCTTTCAACACACGTTTCAAAGATTGTCAAAACATTTTTTTTTTATATTTTTATTTTTGATAACTGGTCTAAAAGTAATTATGCTCTGTTGAAATAACATCAAAATCTTCTTTAAGTGTTTTGACACCCATTTTTTCTTTCATTGCCAAAAAGTGTTCAGAAGTTGCACGGTGTGAGATCTAAATTGTAATGAAATTGTGTCAGGATTTCAATACAGTATTCATTAACATACTGCTTCTCTATCATAAACATTCCAACGAATTTGTTTTTTTAACTATAAACTGGTTGTTTCTGTCGTTCCACTTGACTATATCATTTTATTCTAATTCTCATTAGTTTAGAATGTATTTGAGGACAGATAACGTTTCATCTACGTCACACGTAGTATTGAGACGGAGTCGTCAAAGGGACTTGATGATAAATTTGCTGCCTCCCTTCAAATCTGATTCTTCGAACGGCAGCAAACAATACGAATTTCACCATCGAATATTTGAGAATAGTGTCGAAGTTCATTCTGTTAATCAAGTAATTTCTTATATGAGGACCAATGCATCGATTTGAGAAACCGTTTTCCATTAATTTAAGCCATTAATACACAGATAATAAAATAGCAGGAGAAAAAAAAACATGACAAATTAATCACTTTATAGTTAGCTTAAATTGGGAAGGACGATTTAAAATTAAAAAAAAATCATTAATGAATCGAATTCTAAATTAATAACTGCGATATTTGTAAGAAATATTTTTTTGATTCTTAAGATTATTGGCTTGCTTATGCCAAAGTTATTTTTTGTTTTTATTTATTTATTTTTGTCTTTAGAGGCAAAAAATGACTTGTTTTTATGCTGTAGTTACGAACATGATAAGAAGATGATAATTATGCATCCACTTCTGTTTTTACGAAAACTGCTTTAAAATGGAAACAAATGCTTGAATGGTAACAAACGATTCAAAATAAATCAAATTTAGGAAATTCGAGTCAATTTTTTTTGCATTTGTTTTCGGTCACACAATAATAAATTCTTGTTTACATTTGTTTTTTAGTAATGTGAGAAAAAACAAAACTCGAACAAGAATTAAAAAGTTTGAAATTGCTGTCTTGAATGTGAAATATTGATATTTCCAAAATATTAATCAATACTGCTATATTTTCAATTGACAGTCCCCAATTTTTTCAAGATTCTTCAGATGAAATTTTGGTTATTTAAAGTACTCTGATAAACGAGATCTTTTGACAAAACCTTATTTCAATGCTCTGCCATATAACAACTGCAGACTCACCGAAACATTTGTATATACACAAATCTTTTCTTTTTATAAATTATAGCTGTAGCTGTTTTACCTAAATTATAGAAAACTTTTATGGCACAACACGTTTCGTTTTTAACACAAATTTATATTATTTTCTGTATGAATCAAATAAAAATGTTATTTAAAGGAACGAGAAACTAGAGGAAAATAAATTTATCTGGTTCGTTTAGTATATTTTTAAGTTTTAAGTTAACTTCTTGAAAAAATCGATATGACACTCATTTTTAAATTGTTTATACATACTCTATCTAAAAACAATCGTCAGTTCTTATAGAAAGACGAAAATAAAATTTATTTAACTTTAATTTTTTAATTATTTTAATGTAACCTAAATTATTTTAATTTAAATTATATACGAAATATCTCATTGAATTATTATGGTATAATTTTTCACCCCTATAATAAGATTTTAGTAAGTTTAAAATTTTCAAAGTTCGTCAAACAAATTATTGATAAATTTTGCCTAATAGTACTTAGGCAAATAATTTTTCCGTTCTACCATGTTTTAATTAATTTTTGAAAATTTAAAAATATAATTCTTGCTTTATAAAAGCAATAATTTTATAATGTATATTATTAAGATAAAAAAAATTATAATCTGTTTTTTTGAGAGATTTAGGTAATTATATACTCTTAAATACACAGATGAGTATGATAATTCTTTTATTATGTTTTTAGTGAGTACATAAAATTATAATTTTTGATCATTTAAATGTTGATAATGGTAAAAAATATCATTAATTAAATCATTGTCAATCATAAATTATGTTGCCAAAAATGAAAAAATATGAGTAAGTTTTGCTTGTTAAAAATGCAATAAAAGGGCATTTTAACGGATTATTAGGATATTATATACTTAGTTATTTTAAAAATAATTTTCTAAAAACAATTTTATAATATCTTGATATTTCTTTGTGTTTTTTTACCGTTACAAGTTCAATATTTCAGTTAATTTTAGCTATGGTATTTAACTATTTTAAGAATATTTTCCGTTTTAATTAAACAATATTTATAAATTTGCGATCATACGAAAGAAATGCCCGACTTCTTGCAAAAATGACATGTATAAGCATATTTTTTAAACTGAAATTCTTAAATGATCTTAAAAATTTCCGTTAAAAACAGAAAGTAAAGCAAAATATTCATCATAGGAATATTAAACGATTGTTTATAGTCTCTTTTTCCGATCCCTTCGGAAAACGCCAAACGATACTTAAAAGATCTTCAGAAATGAAAGACCACCATTCGAATTCGCAATCCGCATGCAAACGAATCATTCTGTTACGTCATGTGGGTGATGGATGTCCTGAAAGTAACTCCAACGATCGGTTTTCTCTAGCCTACTACACGGCATTTGATTTCAACGTTGACCGTGAGGCGCTTTGTCAATGTCTCCGGGGGCTTTCTACTGCACCTGCTGCAGTTCCCAGGCGAAGAACGCCGATCAGCTTATTGGGGATTTTGAAGTTCAAATACTAGTCGAAAAACTTTGAGTGCTTGTACTTTAAGAGTTTTTGCAGGTTTTAAGAAGAAACACAGAGTTTTTAAAAGTTTCATTATTAGTTAAAAATAATAAAATAAATGGATAAAACTCAAAATCAATTAACTACACGTATTAATCACTAATATCTTATAAAAACTATTTATTTTATTATCATATAGAAATATAATCTAATAAATTATTATTAAATAGCATGTGAGGCTCATAATTACTTTAAAATATTTATTACATAATATATAACTTTTTCCAACTCTAAAATATCTGCACATGTGAGTATTAAATTGTAGGCTCAAGTATTTCTTATGTGTTTTAATGCATAAAATGTTTTAGCTCCAAATAGTTGGTCTTGTAGTTACTATGCAAATGCTTAGTTTTGCTAGTCTTTTAATAGAATAAATAGCAAAAATTTGTTATTGATATTCTAGTAAAAGAGAGAAATACATTTTATCTATTTGTGTTCCAACCTACATGGCAGTTAGGTACATTAAAATATTAGTTATTGGGGTGCTAAAGACACTGCAAGAATAAATACATCAAAGTAAAAACTTGATTGTTAAGCATGTTCAAAAATAAAGTTTGAGAATTAAAAAGGATTCAATATTAATCTAACTTTGCATTTTTCATCAACCAAATATCAAAGTAATCTTATTAGAAAGGAATGATTGATACAGACATTTTAATCAATTCTTATTGAATTTTACTATATATTTATAATTTTAACTGGACTTAATTTAATATTAAAATTATGGATAACTTGAATAAACCGTTTATATAAGGTATTAAAAATTAAGGCAAATAAGACTGAGATCGTATCATCATATAATTCTTCTTGAAAAATATTTGATGGATTGTGAACTATATTGTTAACAATAAATATTCTCCAGTACCCATTCTGGAAGATGAACATATTAACAGCAGAAGTACAACTGCTGTCATATTCTTCAATAACGACTGAGATTGAACCGCAAATCTTTCATGTGAACTTTTAATACACCAATTTGAACTGTGGCCAAGTTGAGTTACATTTTATTATTGTACCTGATGTTCAAATTGTATAAAGCTCGGTATCCATTTATAGTTATAAATGTGCGTAATAAAACAATTTTTTTCTGCTTTATTCGGATTATTTTCACGCAAAACCTTTGAGTGTTCTCAAAAAAAATTTCTAATTTTTACGATTTAAATCACACAACTGTGGAAAAAAGAAGTAAACGCATAATTACATGCAGGAAAGAAATATCTGAATGTGGGTTATGAGTTCTTAATAGCGGAGATTAGAATTACAAATGTGATGTCCGAAATAATTTTCTTTTTGCAAAGTTCTCCTCATATATCCAGTCAATTCACTCACCAACCTAGTGCTAATATAGTACATTAGCATCATTTTTAGACCATAAGGACTAGAGTAAACTTATGATTTCTATCAAAAAATACTTTTAATAAAATAAAATATCTGTATATGATTTCTGGCTATCGTTTAATTTAAAATGAAGTATTACTACATCATATCAAGTTCTTTTGAAACAAAAAAATTGGAAAAATGAATATAAACTCTGACAGAATCAGAAAGAAACAAACATTGATAATCAAGTTATCTCCGTATTTTCTCAACAAGATTTCTTTGAGTTTCATCAACTTTTTTTCATTTGATCAGCACTCGATTTGTTTTACAAAACATGTGCTGATAACATTCATCTATGAATTTCATACAAAACACATTCATCAATATCATATATTCATTTTAGAAATATGTTGGATAATTCTGTGAAATAAAATAAGCTTTAAAATCTTTCCTCTATAAACAGAACTAATAAGTTAGGATTGTTATTCCAATTTAAAAATATGGATCCTCACTTAAAGTGGTACAGCTGTGGTTAACAGCAAATGTTTTAAAAAAACCCGAATATATACAGAGAGAGGAAGAGATACTCAGATATTAATTAATGGGATTTTTATATCATGATAAATTTATTAAAAACATGATACTTATCTGTTACCATTAAAAATATTTGTTAGGGCATCGGTAATCAGTCCAAAATTGTGGGGTTCGACAACCAATGCCGCCAAAGACACACCTAGTATATGCGATATATGCTCTCATTAAATCTGTGAAATCTAAAATTCTGTGGTCAGTCGTTGAGCAGTTACCATGGTCTAAAGAAAACTTCTTCCCTCTCCAGATCAATGTCAAAATTGTGGGAGTGGATCCTCTAGTGGTGTCCTTTATTGGTGGAGTTTCGATTAAAGTCGTACTTTCATTTTCACGTTGTTCTTGTTAAGCGAAAAACGCACCCTACTGATTTAAATTCTCATGTCTAACGCCATAACGAGCTAGGTTTCTCCAAGGGTCATAGGTAACAACAACAACATTATATATTAAATAAAATATTTTGTATATACTCTTGTGGTTTTTTTTAATTCATTGCATTCAGCACTTGCTCTGTCATGTATTTTTCAGAAGAAAACGTAGATATTTTCTTTTTTGTATCATGCACAATTTAATCATAATTCTTAATAGTATATGAATACTATAGCATTACACAAAGTTGTTTAAAGTTCTATAATCTGGTTGCCGAATAATGAAGTTAAATTAGCTATTTTATCACATATAATACCAATTACTGTATAAAATATCTAAAAAATAATTAAAAATATTATACTCAGAATGTCCAAATTAAACTGTTAAAGCTAACTAAACAGTTAAGATTTCAGCAAATGCTATTTAATATATTTGAGTTTTTATTTTAATTAAAGATGTTTTTGTTTAAATTAATATTTCTTAAATAAGACAACAGAATGTTTAAAGAAATGTAGAATTTATTAATATCTTCACTTAACTTACTCAAAACTCTTATTTATACTTATTATCTTTAAGGTATAATGTAATATTTATGGGAAAATTATTTTAAAGCATTTCAATCTGACATTTAATATACTGGACTTCAAAGAAAACATATCTGTAGAAATATTTAAAATACGTAAGGATTCATTTTCGAAGACAGCAGAAATGTTTAATTTCACAAATATTAGATCAACAAGATGTTTGCAGATGACACTTTGAAAATCATGTTATAAGTTAAAAGAGAAGAAACAAAAACTAATTTTTTTTAAAAAAAAAGGTTCTCTGGGAACATGTTATAATATATATATTTCCAGATAATTATAATTTCAAATGTGAGGACAAAAATTAAAATATTGTTTTACTTTGTTCTCTCAAAAATAAATTATTAACGTAATTTAATTTTTAATATTTTTTAATTTAATTTTTCCTATTATTTTCAAATTTTTAAAAACATTGTTAAGCACATAATTTTTAACACATATGTGAAATCTATAAGGGTCGTGGTTTTGCATCCAAAAATAAATGTTGTTAGGCAAAGTTTGTGAGTTCAATAAAAAAAGAATCGTTTGATTTTGAAAGAAACACCTGAAAAAGCATACATTAGGTATCAGTGTCAGGAAGCATATGCTATACTAAGTTAACGTATATTTTTATTTTACGCCTATTTCTTTAATACAATAATTTGGTTTTCATTATTAGTACTTATTTTTAAATTTGAACGTGAAAGGATTTTCTGATAACAAGATATATACATTTTAAAATGTTTCTTGTGCATTTTATTTTATTTATTATTTATTTCTTGTACATTTTACTTTTCAAAATTAGAAAATATCTATTTTTATGTGTGTTTCCAAAATTTCAATAAGTATTCTTAATAAAATTTTAAACTTTTTTCATTGATTATCACTGTAAAATTAAAAATATAATTAGCAATTTTTTCTTATCTGAAATGATAGCAAAATATTCATGCATCGGAAACAAATAAAAATTTTATGCTGTTAAACTATGTTAAAAGCATTTCATTTTTTAATCTCGTATATATATATTCTTGTGCCAGATAGGCTGACAATATGGGGTGCGCTGTTCCACTTTCTCATACTGAACCATATTTGGTGTGGAGTCCAATTGCTTCAGTACACACATGCCATAGGGAAATTCAGGATATATAGAGAGAAAGTACACCCATGCCCGACCCGGGATTTCAGCCCAGGACCTCCCTATCAACAGTCAGATACTCTGACCACTAGACAGAACGGCCGGCTTATATTTTGAATGTTGTTCTAAATTAATACATTTTATTAAAAGACTAAATTTTTCTGTCAATTATCTTAAAATGTTTGGTATTTTTTTTTATTTTATTATAATAATTAAAGCATGTTAAATTTTTCATTGACAATATAAATTTGTATGAATTAAATGGAAAAATTATATCATTAAATTCTAAAAAATAGCATTATTTTTTATAATTACAATCTAAGGTAGTGTAAGAGTTTGATAAAATATCTACTTAGAGTTTATATGAAAAATAACTTTTTCAAAATATAATGAGCGATATATTTGCTCAATATTTATTTTTAATTAACTTAATATTTCTTACTCTTAGTATATAAAATATTCTTAAAGAAAAAACACGTGTAGTAGATTCATGAAATTAAATTAATACTAAGCATTAGAAAACAAAATGTTAAGCGTATTCGATTTTTTTTCTTGCTCTTTTGCTGTTCCAGTCACTTACGATAGAGGATTTATGGATTACATAAAAAAAGAGATTAAGGCAAAATAATTAGAAGATTAAACATGATATAAGGTATATGGATGTTTTTGATAATCAAATAGACTACATTTTAATTTTACACCAAAAACAGTGCAAAAATAGTCTATTATTTTAATTACAAATGCTTATAAACTGGTTATTAAATTAATTCAATCTTTGTCATGATTTTAAAAATGAAATATTTAATAAAAATAAGATGAAGCATATTGGCAGACTATTTTAAATAAACTGAAATAAACTTTTCTTATTTTTTATAGTTCTAAACATATTCCATTTTCAGCCATATTTTAGGGACATTATGGTGCATTATCTAAACATACATTTGTATAAATTTTGAAACTGGTATTAAAATTGAATTTTTCATCACATCTACTTGAAATTCTTAGCTATTCGAAGTACAAGCCAATACAATAATGATTTTTTCCAGATTTTGAAAGAAAAATAATGTTAATGTACTGAATTTATTAAATTGAATAAAAAAACTTTCCTCAACTTTGTTCTATTATATTATAGTGCGGTTATCTAAGATGAGAAAGTTTTATTTCGACTTGAAATAATAATAAAAAAACCCATGTGAAATTATAGCCAATTTAGTGGTAACAACTGTTCCAGTTCCCAGTGGCAGAATATTGTGAGGAACGAAATATTTTCAGACAATATTCTGTAAGAATAGAATTTTATTCTTTTAGTGAGAAAGATCATAACCAACTTTTAGAAATATTTCTCGCGAAACATGTGCTGGGTAAGTTTCAGAGAAATACTTTTTTTCTTGTTAGAAACAAGAAAACAATTTAGTTTTTCCCGAAAAAATTTTGCTTTATGAGATTATTTAATATTAAACTGCTTCGAAACGTAACAGAGAAAGAAATTATGATTCAATTCTTTTTCTTTCATTTGACATTAATTAGGAAAAAAGCTTTTAGAATCAATGTGTGTGTGTGTGTAATGCTTTAAATTCTCCCCCATTTTGAAATCTCATCTTGCTTTGGATAATTATATTTAAGAATTTGACAAAAAACATTGTAAAAGAATTAGTATAAAGATTTCGCGTGAAAAAATATTTATTTTTAATCAATTCGGAACCATAAAACTGAATTTTATCTTCATTTCGCAAATTTAAAACGTATATTATCTTTTTAGTAATTTGGTAATATCATTTTTCTATAGTATTATCTTTCATTTTTAATTCATTTAAAAAGAAATAACATGATATGTATCGTAAAGAAAATTATACACATCATTAAAATACATAAAATAAAATGAAACAGATGCAACAGCTTTTTATGTATTTTTTAAAATTTTTTTCCTTTCAAATTTTGACCTATTACTATTAATCTTATCGGAAATAATTAAATTTAGAGAGAGAGAGAGGTTATTTAAAACTTTCTACTTATCCGCATTGAAATTTAAAAAAATATTTATTTATATATTTGCAAACAAATCAAAATTTTTCATTTTTAAAATCAGTTTGCAAAGATAAATCAGATCTGAATATAATAAAAGACACAATAATGGAATGTTTTTAATGTTTTTAAACATATTATAAATTTTAGTTATAAACTGTATTATGTCTACAACAAAATGTATCAAAATGTTAAGTGGAAATAAAGTATGATTTTAAAATTTTCTGATAGTTTTTTAAATACATGTTTTATTGTTATTCTTATAAAATATAAACGCTTTTCAAGCATACAACTCTATTATTGAATTTAAGAAACAATTATTTGGGAAAAATAATATTTAAAATGAGTTTATACACACATATGTACACATACACACGCGCACACATACACACATACACACACACACATATATATATATATATATTTGTGCGCGTGTGTTTTGTGAAATTAATGTAGAAACATACAATAGTGTTACAGAAAAACTGTTTTGTACCATTTGACAAATAGGATAAGCGAAAAAATATCTGAGAATCATTCAATAGGGAGATGATAATTTTCGTAACCTTCCCATTCTTTAGCATCAGATTTAATTGTTGCATTTTAGCTAGAGTTTCTATTTCTTCTTCATAATGTTTATGACATTTGTCAATTGGAATTCTATTACAAAAGCTTTGGGATTATTCAACTCATTATTTTTTTCTATTAAATAGCTTGGAGTCCTACTTAATTGCATTTTTAATGAGTCAGACGTTTGAGACAGAAGTTCAAATCTAAGGCGTTATTCATATTATCAACATACCACAAAAAGTCGAAAGTGTCTAAAGTTCTATAATTGAATAAAATCGTAAATTACCAAATTTGTATTTAAAAAAAGATTTTAGTTAAAATATTCATTTAAGCACATAACAAATTGCTGTTTTTTAACTTCGCCTTTTTAATGGTACTCAATAAATTATATTTACATTCAATGACTTATTTTCTAACGTTTCCATAATCAAAAATTGCTTTGTATGTATTATTCAATTACTAGTCATAGTTCAAAGATATTTTCATAAGACATTTAGATACTAAGATCAAAGCAAAAGAAAGAACTTTTTTGATCAAAATATTAGACTTTGCCTTTTCTTGCATATAATTTTAGCCTTAACCTAAATCCTTCCAAGAAACTTTTTCACTTCTTCATATAATACTAGCATATAATTTCTATCAATATCCAAACCACATAGTAACGTAGTAGCATCTAAATTCATTTAACTGAAAAACAAAAGTTCTATTATTGCTGATACAATTTACAAGAAATCATGCACAAGAATTGGTATAAAAACAAGCCTAAACATCCTTCCTTCAGGCAGATGATCCCACTAAAATGTACAATTTAAGAATTACATTTATTACTTTGATGCAAATGTCTAAATGGGGCACATATTCATATTGCTTCTGAAAATAAAGTTTTTAGCGTAAATGTATGATTTATTTTTAGTTTTAATTATATTCTAAGACGTTATAAAATTTCAATATATTGTACATAAACATCAGATGCAGAAAATCTAAATGAGAAAAAAATAAACATACACTCTTAAGATTAAAAATGATTACCTATATAATATATTTCACTACCAGAAGGGTCTTATCAATTATGCTCTCCAAATTCAAAAATAAATGTTTGCATTTTTTAATTAAAAAAATTAAGGAAACATAGTTTTTATTAATATTGTTACAATGTTACAATAAATTACTTCTAAATAAATAACAGCGTAAATAAAATTCAAATTCATATTTATTTACACATTTTAATTTTTTCATCAGACTGAAATAATTATTTTAAAGGCTACACCTTACTGTTGATATTTCATTTTTAAAATAAAAACAAAGTAAATCAAAATGGTGAGCTAAATTCCATTATATGTTGAAAAGCCTTAATTTATTTGCAATGAATATTTAAACCTACAAAGAGCATTAATAAAGGGAGAATAAAATGCATTCTTTTGTTGACACAAATGTGTTTTCTCAACGAAGTATTCTTAAATTAAAATAACAGCTTAAATTATTCAAGAAGTTTTAGAGAATTTTCAAAAATTTTTCCTTGCAAATAGGATTAGAGGCAACATAAAAATGTCTTCTCATTTGTAAAATGAATTTTATACTTAGTTAGTTTTGTAGAATTTTAATTTCTTGATAGTGAGATTTCTTCTTTTATGTTTATTGAAATCACTTTGCTTTCACAAGTACACGACATGCTTTTCATATTTGTAACTTAAATGAGTGATTCCAGCGTTTGTTAAAAGTGAATATTTGATTTCATCTAAATGTATTTATTTATCATTTATGATACGTTTTATTTTGCTTTTATTATTAAAGTTTCAAATTTATTTCTTTTTCTCTCATATTATTTTGCTGCAGTGAAAATTAATCGTTTACCTTAAATATGGAACCAATGCCAAAATATGAATACATATAGTTAGAGCACACTCTAAATGAAATACCTTTTTGTTTACATCGTATTTATGAGATTTATCACTGATTTTAGAAGAGAATTATGCAAAAAAAATAACGCATTGAAATTCATAATTTAATTAGTTTTTAATTTGCTTTTCTGCTTAATATTTTAAGTAATGTATAAAAAAATTTATACTTCTTGCATTTAAAATATAATAGAAAATGAACAATTGTTATATATCAACATTATTTATACAATCTGTATATTCACTATATGAAACATTATTTATATAATAAAGATATAGTGAGATTTTCACCAACATTTTTTTTATTGGACCTGTATTTTATTTGGATTTTAAATTGTGTTTTTGCATTTGTTTGTCTTAGTTCTTATTGTAACGGAATATACTTAAATAAAAGTTTATAAAAATTTTAACATGTATAAATTGTTTTTAAATTCATTTTAAAAACAATTTATACATGAAGTTAAATTTCTTAAAATAAAATTAAATGCTATTACTATGTTAAATAACACTGAAAATGTGTGAAAGAAATATGATTTCAATGCGTTTAAAGCAGATAACTTATTGTGGAAGAAATGAGAGACATTGCTTAAAGTATGAGAAATTAAAAAAAAATATTACCAATTTTATACTAAATAACGTTATCCTACATTGAATATATTTGTGATATTAAATAAAATTCAGAGCAAAATAAAATTTCAAATAAAGAGTTTGTTATATTTTACAATATGGACACTCTAGTATTGTTCTTAACGTGTGAATGTTTTTACTGTAAACTGATATGAAAAAAAAATTACAAAATATTATTAAGGGATTATTTTATTAGATTTTATTTAAAGTGTACTACATTCTGTGATATATTTATTTAAAAAAAAATTTTTCAAATGAATTAAAATAGTATTTAAAAGTAATTAAAACAATTATATTCATTTTAAAATACATAAAAAAAACAAGTAGATATTCATTTATATTAATTTGGCGTAATTTCCTTTACAGGCAAATTAACATTATTTTATAGCAAATCCAATTGATTGTTAAATAAGTAAATGTGAAATATATTCTCTTGTTACCAATTATATTCAAAAATAATTTTGAATAATATTTTAAAGTATGTATTCAAGTGGTATTTGTGCTAATGAAATTTAGTTACATTTAAAACATGTATTGTTTATGATGTGCTCGAGTTTTTTTAGAGATATAGTATTAATTCTAATAGAATTAGAGGTGTCATACAATTGGATAAAAAGTATGATGAATTGAGCTATTCGTTTGAAACATGCCAAGAGTTAAAAGTTACGTCTGTTGAAAGGCAATATAAACGCCAGAATCTTCCTAACTGGGTTTCATTTGTTATACTACCACGCCAATTCCTTGTCTTCTGTCCATTTGGTCTGCAGCAGCTGTTACCTTTACGATTGGATCTGTATCATCTGAGAAATAAAATTACTCTTTTGCAATCTATCATTATAAATTAAAGTATAACATTAATGGCAGCAAAGAATGTGCTTATGTATGAAGTTTTAGAATTCTACTTTAATTTACTTAATTATATCATTATTAAATGCTATAAATGCCATGATTTATAAAACATATTTTTGTCAAGTATTCTTAACTTTATAATGATAAAAATTGTTCACAATTTAAGGTTTTTTTTTGTATATAAGAATATTCATACAATTTATATATTGTGTAAAATATTATGAGACAAATTAACATGTTATTATATTGTTATGAAAATTTAAATGCTAAGCGAACTAATACCTCTGAAGCTACGAATATTAATGTGAATGGTAAAAATTTCATAAAAATTCTTATGAATCTAAAGGAATTTTGTACAGAAACTAATTTAACTTACTAAATTTATATGATTTATGGTTGTACGAATGAATGATTTTCTCTAATAATATTCAATTTTAATATAGATATAGAAACTAATTTAACTTACTAAATTTATATGATTTATGGTTGCACGAATGAATGATTTTATCTAATAATATTCAATTTTAATATAGATCAAATTTTCCAAAAAATTATCATTATTTATTTAGTTTTAATCATTTATATTTGTTTATTTAATTTAAATTTTCCTACAATAAGTGTCAGGCATTAGTTTTTAATTATAATTTTATTTCTGAAGTGCTTTTATATTCTTGTGTGGCTCTTTAAATATTAATATAATAATCATGCAAATCTTAGAAGACTACAAACATCAATACACTTTCTTACATACAGAACAAAGTGGAGCTTACTCAGTTTAGATAAGGCACGAGCAGTTATGGAATTTAAAAAAAAAAAAAAAAAAAAAAAAAAAAAAAAAAAAAAAATTTTAAACTAAAATATTGATAACGGATAATTTATCAGGTAAATTAAAATTAGTTCTTAAATAATTAAGGATGATATTCATGAATAAAATGACTTTGCATCTTCTCTCAAGTCTCCCGCTATCTTCCACGAAAGTAACTAACCACACGAAAACAACCACCTGTTAATTAATTAGAGTAAATATTTTCCATGGGATTCTTGTTTACAATATGCCACTACATACTTAGTTGGATCTATGAATGATTATCCGTGAGAATAATAAAATTCCAAAAAATCTAGTATTTGAGAATGGAACACAGAAAAGAGTAATACAGATTAATACATAACTTAAAAATTTAAATCTTTTCTGGTGTACTGGAAAAGTAACTAAATAACGCTTTCAATTTCATAGGAGCTATTTTATAGGACTACAATGATACTACAATTCAGATAATGTTATGTATCATTTATGGAATATTTTTTTCTTCATTTTTAATATTTGGCTTTTGTTTTATTCACTGAAATTAATTATGACAAAGTTAATATTTTTACAAATGTACTGATAATGTTTCATGTACTGATTGATGTTTGTATTTAAATTGGAAATAATTTGTCCAATTTTGGAAAGAGGAAGAATTTTATAACACAGTCAAAATAATTTTTTTTTACAGCTAAATAATTCTGAGCTTAAATGGTAATATATAACTTATGTCAAAAGTTAACAATTTAAATAATTAACAATTTCAATAAGTAACAATTTAAATAAACCCTAAAAGTATTAATAGAAAACAAATTTAGTCTCATGATTTTTGTACATTATATTTTCAATTTTATTGTCACTGATAGTTGCAATCGACAACCAACAGAACTTCTTAAAAGGTAATGTAGTATTACAAATAGATACATAGAAAATATTCTAAGTTTATTCATCTGTTTGTACCTTCAAACCAACTAGAAAGTGTCAAATCATAAATTATTGCTCCGACCAAAATTTCGCTCAACATTTCTGCTATATTCATAAATATTTCTTCTTCATCTTTCAAATTTTATCAAATTTTCCAATGATTGAGAATTTACAAAATAAATAAATAAATAAATAAATAACTGACTTAATTTTCTGATCACAAACATTTATTGAAATAAAAACAGGAAACAATTAATTTAAGAAACTACTTTACTTATAAATAAAGAAACATCGTATTTCATTTTTATTTAAAAAAAATAAATCGATTTTCCTCTAATTAAAATTTTTTTATCATAAGCCGAAATGTTATTTAAATGGAAGATTGGAAAGAAAAAGGCTTAGCCATTACCATTCAATAACCTGGTCTGCCTATTACATTGACAAAGTATTTTCAAAAAGTAAGACAAATGTGTTTTTAGTAAAACATAATGTTGTAAATCTTTGTAACTACAAACAATATTAAAATAAAACATTATAAGGCTGCTAAAATTAGCAAATACTTTTTTTCTTGAGTGAAAAGATAAAATGTAATCCAATTTGCAATAAAATAGGATAATATATATATATATATATATATATATATATATATATATATATATATATATATATATATATATATATATATATATATATATATATATAATATTTTTAAATAATTAATATGTGTTAATTAGAAAAGTATACAAAATAAGAAATCATAATTGTAAGAGGGAACATTTGTATATATTTCGTAATATTTTTAATTTTATTATTTGGTAGGTATTATTTTTCTTCCAATAACAGTTTTTCCTTTTTATATATTGTATACTTACTTAAAGTTATTTTTAATTTTAACGTTTAGTAAATATAAATAATTATATAGAAATTTAGTTGTTGCACTTTTTTAAAAAAATAAGTAAACATTAATGCACTTTAATTAAATGTTTTGAACTCAGTTGACAAAAATAAAATGTTGTGATTAATTTTCTCTTAATTATAGTCAACTAAAATGAAAAAAAATATGATTTAAGTTTTCAGCCTTATATTGAAAAATTTTATAATTGTCCTTTATCCCTTGATACCCCGAAAGTATTTTGATTTTGTTAAAGTGAAGTAATGTTGATATTGAAAATATATTAAAAAAATATTTTATTCTTATGCGTATGTATGAAATAAAACATAAAATGAAATATTACCTAAAATGAAGTGCTTTTGCGATTGTTATTATAAGATAACATTGAAAGGAAAACACTAATCATATATAATTTGAATTAATTTAATAAAATGAAAATAAAAATTCATTGACATAATTCTTTGAAGTAGAAGAAAGGTATAGATTTAATTAGTTATGCCAATATCACAGTTAAGATATTTCTATATATGTTATCTAATTTTAAATTATTGAAAATGTGTGAAAACGTGTATAAATTTATTTTAAAATGCATTATTTTAAGGTTGCTTTATAACAGTTATTTGAATTCATTAATTGCTTATTAAGTTACTGAAATATAATTTCAGTTTTCTGTACGTCAAAAGTAATATATCTGCTTATATCTTATAATTTTTGATTTTTTAAGCGTAAAATTTCAATCATTATTAAAAAAAATTCATTTCCTAAAAATGAACACCTGGTTAATGATTCTTTTCAAAATATTTCTTATAATTTACTCAAAATACTGTTACAATTTTCTTTGTAGTTTGATATTTGTGAATATTTATTACCATTTAAAAGTGTAAATATTAATATCATATTTTGTCAATGAATAAAATTGTGTAAATATAAGATATTACATGAAAGTTTTGGAGAAAAATACAGATTAAAAATAAAATAAAATGCATGCATAAAGTAAGTAAAAAAAATTTCCACAAAGAATTTAGAGTATTTAATTTTTTTTTGTTATATTTTATTAAATTTCCTAATGTACGACAAGAGTTTTGAATTTGTTAAATTGTAATTGTAATAAAGATTAATTAAGGTAAAATATATTAAAACGTGCCAAGAATAATTTTGTATCAAATTAAGGAAGTTAGTAAAAGGTGAAATAAACATTATTATTATCGAACTAAATTACTCTACAAAATAATAAAATTTTATTTTCTGAAAAAGAATATCCACAAATTTATGTTAGCTTGAATAGAGAGCAATCTCAAAAGCTCTCAGAAAACTTTATCAACTCACATCTTTAGTACGAAAATTTTAACAGTCTCAACAAAATTTTCTATAAATATTGGTGATTACTGACATTATATGGACTAAATTACTTGTAAATGTATTGCCGATACTAAAATCTTACATTAAAAAATACATATTTAACTAATCTGTATATTCTGAATATAGCTGTCAAGATTATATGCCAAGTTTTCATTGTCTACTACAATATCAACAAATTTTGTACTTTCATTTACAGAAAATCGAAGAAACGATTAAAATAAAGAGGATTTATTTCTTTTTAAAAGATGCTAAAAAACTGCTTGTTAGAATACCCCTCATTGTATCTTAGATACCTTTACTAAGTCGGCAAAATGAAATGTCATGTCCATAATTTCGTTAAAATTGCAATTTAAAACTCGCCAAGTACATGATCTAATACCAGAATATTACCCCATTTAAGAGGGAAAACTGCCACAGAGTACCGCAGAGAACCGATAGCTTTGGCGAACATTATGGTTTTCACACACGCAGGGTAGACATAAATTGCTGTGCCAGCGATACTCTCTCTTTATTTATGGATATTCAGGGAAGTTTAGACAGATTTAATGCGTTCGTTCGTGAATATTTTATGTACTTAGTTATCGAGCAGAACTTTTACAGTGAGTAAAGGGATAATTGTTGTTTAAGGAATAGTTTTGTTTCAGGAGGCGGCAAGTTTCTGTTTAAGTATTTAGGTTTTCAATCTTTTTCTAACGATGAATAGAGCCGAAAAATGAGGAATTAAACTGTTAGGAGCTGTTCAGAAAGGGGTGGGACTGAATATGGAAATTCGGATGAAAACTATGAGTGTGGTAAGATTTTAAACATTAATAATTTAATTAGTCTAATTAAATTATATAAAAAATATAATATTAAGAAGGGTTTAAAAATATGTTCGACAAAAAGAAATGCTAATTAGGATGAATAAAATTAAAAATAGGCTTCAAACTGAGAAGAATAAATCCTTAGAATACGATATTTAACCAAAAACGTGTATGCAGTTCTTATTGTGAAGTAAAAGAAGATGAATGTAGAGATTATTTTAAGGAATCAAAGTTTTCGTTAAAGCAATTTCAAAAGCACAGTGTAAATGACCAATAATAAAACATTTATAAAAATTATGATATTTTTTTTATGCTTTTTCAAAATTCATTTATTCTCTACTATTTCATAATTTATCTTATCACTCAGAATACTAATTTTTATTTTATATTAAATAATTGCCTTCACTTTACTTAATGTTAAATTAAAATAATCTCTTTAAATATCATGAAATTAGAGTTACATTTTTGATCATTTCTAACTAAATGGAATAAAATTTAAGAAATATTTTATCACTATATGACAAAATTTGGAAACAATAAAATTAAATTTTCTGATATAAGATAAACAAAAATTTCCTGAAAATTTGATATTTTATAACATTTAATTTAAAAAATTAATTTTTCTAAACACCAATGTGTTTTTTTGTCATTCTTTTAATAATATTTGATTAGCGTTTGAAGATCATACAATTTTTTATAAATAATTCTTTTTATAAGAACTCATTGCTCATAAGAAATAAGAAAATTTTCTAAAACTATAATGTGAAATAATTTTGTTATTATACAATAAATTGCCATTAGATTTTATTATAAAATAATCTATATGATACCTAAATTAAAAGTATAATTCTATATCCAATAAAGAAAAAGCATTTCAATGTGAAGAATATAAATAATAACAGCATACATTTGTAGCTTATTTCCATGGGAAGTAAATGTAAAATAATGTAAATAATTACATTGCTCATCAAGTATGAGATATTTTAATGTCACATACTCTTTTTCAATATTTTAAAATGTGTATTTTTTAGATTTTTTTCTCTGTTTTATAACTTTGAGGATTATTCATGAACGTGGATTGTAAATTAGTTAGGGATAACCTTAATTCTGCTGAAGATTCATTATCTAGACTAGGAGTAATTAAAATTAGTTGAACATAATTAATTTATACTGTTCAGTTAATCATATTTATATCCCTAAAATGTAATTTAACAGCAAATTTTATTAAAATTTTGCTTTAAATATTGTACAGTCATGTATATCTATCTATCTATATATATATACAGATGTATATATATATATATACATACAAATATATATATATATATATATATATATATATATATATATACATACATATATATATATATATATATATATATATATATATATATATATTTGTGTGTGTGTGTGTATTTCACACACAAACATTTATTTATATAATAAACAAAATAATAACAGTGCAAGAAATAGTGAGCAAAGTATAGCTACAAAAAGAAATATTTTGAATCACAATATTTCTATTATATGTTACAGAGTGGGAAACTAAATTTTTTCTCTTTTCGAAATGGAAGCAATATAGAAACAACATTCCTTTCTAAATTGCAGGAGTCATAGGAATGAAATCTATATTTTTTATTGGAAAAATATTTCAATTGGAGAAACCACAGAAATCAATACAAAATACAATGTAAAGAAAAATATATATCTATTATTTTTTTAAAAAAAAAAAAAATTCAGAATGTTTTAGTGTACTTTTTACTATTGCTCTTTTTCTGCTTTCATATCGAAAGTGTTTTAGTTTCGAATTTTTCCTTATTTTTTATTAGTAAGCTTACTTGTGTATTTTTCAATATACTGTGTGCTTATAAGTTAATAATAGTTTTTTTGTGTACCTGATATATCTATCTATCTATCTATCTATCTATCTATATATATATATATATATATATATATATATATATATATATATATATATATATATATATATATATATATATATATATAACAAAAATATGTATAAAAATAAATACATATAACATGTTAAATATTTTTATAATAATTAATGATGAAAAGAAACTATGAATTCGCTTTTCATTTATATAATTTCTTTTTCTAAATTATGAGAAAAAGTTTGCTTTTTCTTTTCATTCGATATATTAATAATTACATTTAAATAGAAATATTGTAGGATATAAATCCATATTTATTTGTTGCAAATCATAATTATGTTCTTTAAGAATATTTTATCACAATTTACAATTATAATAAAGGATTAAAATACTTAGTAATATTTAAGATATTTGTGTAAATTAAAATGTTGATGATATTGTTGCGTGACCATTGAATAATAAGTCATTTATGATATTTCGTTTAATATAAATCATCGTCACATAAATAATGGTATTATTTCTTTCGTGACGCATTTTTTTGTATTTAATTTTGCTTTTAATTTTGTATTTTTTATGCTTATTTGGCGTACATTGTGCTTATATAATGCACAATTGTTGGCAATCTAAAATGACTTCCTGATTGATTGAAATAACTTCTATCATATAAGTACAACATAAGCCAAACTTTGTCAACTTTAAATATTGAATCTAAATATAATTTTCGCAATGAGCGTTTCAAGATTGGAAACTGCGAAAGTTTTTAGTGAATAATAGTTAACAAGTTGTTTTTTTATATAAAATATATAATGGTGAATTGATATTGAATGTTTTCATTGCATTGATTAGGGGAAATGTTTAAAAACCAGATTTTGTTAAAAACAAAATTCAGCACAATTAAATTATCTTAACATTAAAAAATTAATAATAATAGTCATTGAAGGCATAATAATAATAGTCTATGAAAACAAATCTCAATATTTACATATTTGTCTGTGCTCACATATAATTGCTTCCTCGTTTAAATTTTGCTTTCAGAAATTAGCTCCTTCTTGTTTAACTTATCATAGATATCATGATATCTATATTTTGTTATGTATGATGCAAATATAGGTTTTAATATGATACATTTCCAATGGCTTAATATATTTAGGATATTTCCATGCACAATATTGTATATTTAATTATTAAGGAAATTTAATTACTTTAAAATAGTAGTAAAATTTCATTTTAATAATTCACTAGTATTTATAGTATAATTAATCATTTACTAGCATTAAAATTATAAGGATAGATTTTATGATAGTAAAACATCTCATAAGCTCGTTTTAAGAAATATATATTTAACAAGTTCTATATACTAAAAAATGATAGAATAAACTACATTTTTCAAGATTTTCTTAATTAAGTATTATAGATAACAGTAATAAGAATCTAGTTTTCATATTTGTGCTATATTTTTATATGTATGTAATTAAAAAAGATTTGATTATTTTTAAACCAAGAAGACTACATGACTTAAATGCAAACTATGTTTAAATAGTCAAAATATAGTTTCGATTCATACGCATTTATTGTTTATTCTACTATTCATATATTCTATTGCAATCTGCCACTGAAACGCAACTATTTGTTCTACTCCCGGGATCAATTACATATTGAGGTTTGGATAAATTCATAAATGAGAGACAATGCCACCAGTTTAACTCAGTTGAATCTGATTGGAGAATGAGGAATATTTAGTAATAGTTAAACTAGTATGATAAAGCCGCGCATATTCGGAAGATTTGCTTGTGACAGTTTCATGAATACGCAGTTATAAATCACAACATTGTTGATTACTTGAATAGGAAATGCGGTTATAAAATTAGGGCTTGCTTTGATTTGACATTCCTCTTTTATTTTTAGATGTGCAAAACTGATATTTTTGCACAAAAGCTTCCTATTTGCTCCCTTTTATTGTTTCCTTCTCTTTCAGCAAATAAGAATCAAAATGATTTTTTGAAAAGTTAAGAATGGGTTAAAATTATATTTTTTATATTTCTTAGCAATTAGATGTATTTATATAGTCATTTAATATAGTATGATAGATCTAAATATATATGGATGCTTGCTGGTGAAATTCCCTTGCTGGAATGTGCATTTGCTGTGATTTCTATTTTGCTTTATAATTCTTGGTCTTGAATGCGTTATGAATGGTTGATTTATCATGAATACCTCCTTAAAGTTGTATTCAATAAAAAAATATAGGTAAATCACTCACTTGGAAAAATTAAGCAAATAATTGGGAAATGTTTGATAGGCTTCAAAAATCTTAAGCCTCATTTCAAATTGCAATTATAATTTATAAGAAATGACATCAATAAGAAAAAATGAATCAAAATATTTTGAGAAAAAGATGATTTATGAAATATTTGAAAGATTTTAGAGACGAATGTTTACAAAATACAATACATTTAGATTTACAGATATTTTGATTTATGCTCGTAAATGTATGTGTTAATTATGCATATATATATATATATATATATATATATAGATAGATAGATATAATTAGTTCATTTATTTTTTAATTAATATTAATACTCTTTTCTGATTTAATGAGACAAATACAATATGCGAAATAATAAAATAATAATGTAAAGAATTTTGCTACTGAAAAGGGGATGGAATACCTAATTAATTATCTTCTATTTAAAAGGGAGTACTTCCTGTTTGTTTAATCCACCCTCCGGTGTTGTTTAATCTAGTAAATAGTATACCTTTTATAACTTAGTTTTTGTTTAAATGAAATATTGTGAAATCTTCTGATTTTAGAGGATTTGATGCGATTTACTTAAAGGACCCAAAAGTATTGAAAATAATTATATTATTTGCCATTTTGACTTATCATTTCTTTTAAGAAATTCATATTTAATATTAATATGATAGCATACACATATTTACTAAAATTTCTTAAGAATATTTCAGATAATTATTAATACCAATAATAAGATTTGCCGTGCATTTCAATTAGCTGATAAGTGAAAAATAGTTTTTCTATTTTATTTCTGAATTTAATAGAATCACGGGAAATTACATTTAAAATAATATTGATTATTTCACTTTGTATAAAATATATATTTCATTTGGCTATTACATGTGCTAAGGATACATTTAAGAAAAAGATTAATATTGTCATAAGAGTTTCATTGAAATTTCATTTTACTTCAAAAAATATCTTTAGGCAAATACGGGTAATATTGAATTTTTCAGTATTTTAAAATGCTAATTTTACTTGATTATTTAAGGGCAATAAAATACAGTTGAATAAGTTTGTGTACATTGGTAAACTTGTCTTTGTTATCATCAAAAATTTATAATTTTTGGAAATATGATTATTTTTATGATCTAGGTTATATATTTAAATTAGAAATTAATTTTTTAAGTTACTAATTTTGAAGTTAAGCTTAAGTTTTAATTAGTTCGAATTTCATATTTACTTAAATAAACATAAATTCCATTCTCTCAGCATATTACTGGAATTAATTTTAACGTTTATATTGCAAAAAATAATCTTCAAACAGAAATCAATAAAGATTTCTAATGAATTTAAATTTTATAATTATAAAAAAATATGGGATACTTAATATTTCTTTTAATTTTTCATGAATTACTTCACTAAATATTGATAATGTTGGATTTAAAGTTATTGAAAAAAATTCTCTCGATCATTGTCCTAAATACCATTTCTCATGACGGTTGCAACAAATAATCCCCTTAGCCATTAGGTTTCTCAAAGATTAGGGATGAGTGAAGCACTAAACCTTCACCGATTAACTTGTTCTTTGGAGGACAGATGTCACTACATACGATTTCTCATGAGAAATGTGAAATATCTAGTTATTCTCGACAGTTATTTTGATATGTATTCGTAGAACATGTTTATAATGCATATGCTTCATAAGAATAAAGTTATATATTAAAATGAACTGGATAAAAGTAGCATATTATTTAAGAAAATGATACAGAAAAGAAATTGTGAAATAAAAAAACTTTTTTAATACATTTATATATATATATATATATATATATATATATATATATATATATATATATATATATATATATATATATATATATATATATATATATATATATATATATATATATATATATATATATATATATATATATATATATATATTCTCCTACATATTCATAGGTATAATATACCCACTCATAAATATTGTTTCTTTAATTACTGGAATAAAATTCAGAGTGTTTACGTAGAATAATTATAAGACATTCACGTTTTTCCAATATCATTTTCGTTCTCTCCAATTTTTTCAGATTTTGTAATTTTTCATCTTTTTTATATTATAAAATTTATTTCATAAATAGTTATAAATATAGACCTAAGCATTTACTTTCTAAAAAACATACAATTCATATATACATATGTTTATATATATATGTGAGTGTGTATATTGAAAATTTATAATATTTCTGAGAATTAAACTACTTTATTAAATCCCTAAATCCTCATCTTTTGTCTTTATTTTTTTCTTATGTCTGTTAAATCATAAATTGTCACCACTTTAGTTATTTTTTATTTGTAAACTTAAAAGAATATAATTTTAGTTAAAGCTTCAGATTCTCTTTTACTTTTCGTGAATCCAATTAGTTGTAGAAAAATATTTAATAAATTTTATAATAACAAATAAACAGAGAATATATATATATATATATATAGGTGAATTATACTAAATTATACTATTATGTAAATATTTAAATACTCCTTTTACATATAAATTTGTAAATTCATTTCTCTTTTAGAAATGTATTAATTTTCTGAAAGGAAAAAAAATATGCATTATGCCTTTTTCTAATCAAACATAATAACAATTATAAGCTTTAAATGTAATTTCACAGGTAAAAATATAAAACTCAAGAAAAATATATATTATATTTATATTAAATTATACAGATTATTTATAAACTAGATAAAAGTTTTAACTTTCCGAAGTTCTTACTTCTCATTTATATAACTATTTACACAAGTATTAAAACTAATTCTTGTATTCTCTAGTATCTGGAAAATTTTTATAAACTGGCAAATGTTATTTCATATTTTATAAAATCTGCTGGATCGATTTCACGCTACCTCTCATATTCAGATGAGAGAGAACTTAGGTAATAAAAATTCATAGCTGGAAATTCTTTAATGAAGAGAATCAGCGGTAGGTGCAGAGCCTTAAATGATGAAACCTATGAATAATGCAACAAAATCTAGAAAAAAAAGTTTGCATCTTTTAGTCCAGAAGAACTTAGATGTTGGCATCCACTTTTAACAACCATCTTTCGAAATGAACAGAAAGAAAATGAAGTGCAGTTTTCGACGGTTTATCTAAAAGCGAAAGAATTTTTCATATCCGTTTACTGCAATTAAGGATAATGACTAAAAAAATTGCATCCTTCATTGCCATTTATAAAATGTGAAAAAATGTATCCTTACACTGATATCACTAATTTAGAATATATCCAATTATTACGTTAAAATAGTGAATAAGATGAAGTCAGAAATAACAAAATTTACAATTAAATTTTATATATATATATATATATATATATATATATATATATATATATATATATATATATATATATATATATATATATATATATATATATATATATATATATATATATATATATATATATATATATATATATATATATATATAAAGGAAATAAATTTACTATTTAATAGCAAGTTTATAAATATATATTATCTTTTATAGAAGTAATTTATATTTAAAATTTATATATAATATAGTAATTGAAATATTAGATATTAATAATCCTATAGATACTAAGAAGTTTTATTTTCTAGTTATCTTCCATAATTCAATATAGGTTTAAAATTTTCATCTTTAATCAAGCTTTATCTTCTAAATATTTATATCCAAAAATATAGAAAAGTATACAACAAATAGACAATGTGAAATTTATATAAATAGATTTGGACGGTATGTAAAACACTTAAGTAACAACAGCATTCAAATTTTTATCTGGGAGAAAATATAAGGGTATTTGGATAAGAAATTATAAAATATAAATGTATTCCAAGTATCTAAATTTCAAAGAAAACTTAAAATTGATTGGTTAATTCAAAACTCAGTGTCCGCAGTGTAAAATATATTAAATTAATTAATTAAAAATTAAAATTAATTAAAAATTATTTAAAAATTAATTAAAAATTAAAAAAAAAGTTATTGTTTTTTTTATTTCTATCTAAAATTATGTCATTAATTATTTTATATATTTAATTATATTAAAAAACTTCAATATTGAAACAATTTTATTCGTAAAATGAATGCATTTTATGATACTTAATTATGTGATTTTCTTATATAAAATATTTTATATTTGAAATGAGACATTTTATAATGAATAATTATAGAACTACCACCCATATTTCCTTCGCAATTAACTAATATTATTAATTAATAACTAAATTTTAACTCATATGCATAGTTCAAATATAAACCACAGCAATCTAAAGAAACATTTAAAAATTTTCTTTAAATTAAATGAAATAAACGAACAAACAAATGAGCAATACTAACCAGAGCAGCGCAATCAAAACTAATATAATTAATTATTTTAATTCTTGAATTTGTGAAGATCTTGTGGATTCTGTTATTTTTCCAAAGCAAGTAACATTTCCTTTTTGAGTTTAAGAAAATATAAATACTAGAAAATCTTGTTTTATTATCTGAGCTAAACGAGAAGCAGAATAATGTTGTAAGGAAATGATATTAGATATACGAAAAGAGAAATTCCCCTATCAGTGTCCAACGTTACATGGGAATTAACTAAATCCATTCTCGAGATAATGCGTGAAAAGGAAAAGAAGTAAAAGCCAGAGAAGTTCGAGTGTCTGGAACAGGAAAAAAGTCATAAAGAAAACCCAAATAGCTGAAATAAAGATGTTTTCAAGACCATTGAAAGTTAGAAGCAAACATGGAAAGAAGATAAAGAACATGAAAAGACAATACAAACGAGGATTAAAAAGCTTCATTTTACTGGTTCCTTTTTTTTTGTCCCATCGCGTAATCTTGAGAAGCTCCAAGCATATTTTTATGTCTGGGATTCTTGTCTTGTTTGATAGTTAAAAACTCTTTCTAAACTAATCAAAACAGTTCTTAGTCCAGCAATTTATTCATAAATTTTTATTTTCTTTGCAAAGTCTTTCATTCAAAATAAAGCGACTCGTTTTTTAAAGTATATTGAATCTTATTTTACTAAATATATATTGGTATATAAAAAGACAACTACTTCGAGTATTAAAATTAAAGTCGAGAGCAACATATTAAAAAGCTACATATGTATTGTACATAAATATATTGAATTTGAAACGATTGTGTACAAAAAATAAACAATTATAACAGTTGGTTTATAAGATTAGTCAAATCAGATATATAATAATATTTATAATAATTCCGGATGAATTTTATTATTTAATCGAAAATTAATATAATTTTGTTCACGCATCTTTTCGATAAAAGCCATCAAATTATAAACATCCTATGGATTTAGATATTGAATAATTATAACTCAATGATTATAATTTGGATCAAACATATTATCATTCTTTCAACTTTATTTTATAAAATAATTTTTTATAAATTAATTTTCCAAGCATTGCCAGCCATCTTAAGATATAATATAACACAATAAAATTAAAAATAAAATTTATCACTTACTTACTCTGCTTATTAATTATAACATTAGCAAAACTTATAACATTGTTTCTGATTTTCCAAAATTATTTATAAAATTACAGATTGTCCTAAAATTGAGGTATATGTAAACTAAATTAACATCAGCTATAAGCTAAAAATAGGTAAATAATATACACGTTTAACTATTACTATATCTAATCTTTAGCAAATCATAGAAATTTTGGATAACATTTGAAATTATTACATATAATTGCTGAAGAAATTTATTGATTATATCCTATGCATGGAATTGTGAAAATATACAAATAAGAATTTGTTAACATTCTTTTATCGTAAATAGATGTTTATAAGAATTTATTTATTATACACAATGGTGAATCAAAAGCATGAATATTTTTGGATAAGATGTCGTTTCCTTTTCCGGAAGGCAGTTGGTACGCTAAATGACTCTCCTATGAAAAAGTGTTCACCAATAACAGAGCACATAAAATAAACTTTTTTACAATGTCTGATTAGTTTATATGCCTGTATTATAAGGATTTAGAAATTTTCTTTGCTATAATAGAATTTTTTCTATAGAAAATACTACCACTATAAAGACCTCCAGCTTGTAGTACAAAATCTTATAAACATACAAAACATTTCCGAGCAATTGGTGAAAAATAGGATTAATTGATTTCATTTTTAATGAATTTATACTGTGAAAAATATTACGTTGTTTACAGTCTCTGAGCTAAGAAATTTATCGCTGAAAATGTTTCAGCTTATTGGTTGGTTTTTCCGTTTCATCAGGATTTCAAAGAGCTTTGTCATGAATTTTATTTTTGATTATCAGATGAAATGTTTTGCTTATCTTATTGTGAAATAAATATTTATGTAAACGGTAGCAACATAAAACTTTTATAAGTTTTAAATGAGAATTGACAGACATCTGGTACAATTAACAAAAAAAAAAGATCAAGCCATGTGAAAACTACATAAGTGTCCACTATGTACCTACGTTATATATAGGTAAATAATTTGTTGAACTTGTTTTCTAAATATCGCATGAAACATTTACTTCTCTATAAACTAAGTTAGGAATTTTGTTCGCTATATAGATGATAGCGATTTATCATCATGCAATTTTTTTTTGGATTTAAAAATTAAATAATTTATAGCTTATTTAGCATTAAATATTCATTTACATTCTTACATGCTATTAATTACAATTATTTATTTATAGTTGGACAATTTTATTAAAATGTTCATTTTTAATTAATTAAAAAAAACTGTTGGAATCAAAAAATATACATTCATTAGTATTTAAACATCTTATCTGAACTGATTTTATTCAACCCAATTAAATTTTCTGAAAGAATATTAAAAGTAACGTACTTTAACAGCAGTAACATTATTGAAAAAAAAAAAGATTCAGCTTCAGTGAAAATTCTTATAATTGAATTTAATCCTCAACATTTATCTTTTTTACTGGATATTTTAGAAACGAATGTATTATTTTAATGAGAAATATTTCTAAGTGAAGAATAAGACACTAAAATTTTTCTTTTAATTAGATTTCTTGATTTAATGAGCACCAATATAGTTTGTCATTTAATAGTAAGTGTGAAATTAATATTTAATTGTAATATATTTCAATGTGGTTATTATATTTTTAAGACAAATAGCTTTTGGGTTTATGGTAGCAAATTTTAATTCATCAAATTTAAAAATTGTTTGCTTGAACCTTAAATTTTTTATAAGGTACATAAATTTGGAAATCTATTACATAAACGTTATTGATATGTGTTAGACATAAACGTTATACATAAACGTTATTGATATGTGTTAGACAACAAAACTATAATTATTTTCAGAAGAAAAAATGAAAAATAATCGGAATCTTTAATAACATAATTCACGTAAGCATAGTGTTAACATACTTTCCCATAATACTGAAGTTGAAATATATTATACGATATGAATAATATGAAAAAAATGGAGAAAGTTTGCTTAGAAATATATTTAAAATAGAATAGAGTGTTGAGTTGTTTTACACAATTATTTTATAAAATGATGTACTTATAATCTATATCTTCCCATTATTTTTAAAAAGACAATTTTGCTTTAAAATGTATCGAGAAATTTGAGACAAATTATTAGAGAAATAATACGTTAAGCCATATAATTATACTAACATAAAATAACAGTATTCAAACTTGATTGAAATAAAAATAAAAACTTATATTCATGGTAATGTGTTTCATGGTTTACTGTTTCATTTCAAAACCTATATTAATGTAATGGTAATGTGTTCATAAATGTTGATTTATTAGAAAGAAACCTGATTATAGTAATCAATCAAAAATGAAAATACATTAAATATTTAGAAAGGAATATTTTACACTGCAAGGTTCAGTTCACGGAATATTTTGGAAATAATTGTAATTTTATATGAAAAAATAGTACTAATCATAGAATTACTTTCCGAATTATGACATCAATGTTTTAGAAATAACTAGTAATTATATGATCCATTAATTATTATCTTAAATATTGTGTTTTTCATTAACATATATTTTTTCTCAATTATTATCATGATCAATTATTTTTGTGGAGTACTTAAGATATTAAGCATATGAAAACTCGTTCAAAGAATTTCACAATTATCTATTTATCATCTATTTAGTTAACGATTTTCTTATTAAGACAAATAAATTTTACAATACTGATACTAATGCAAATATGAATTTCAATTTGACTTGTTAAATGAACAATCTATATCGTTATTTTAAAACGTTTTTCGTTTTAATTATTTGCATTGTTTTTTAATAAATAAATTTTCACGATCTAAATAAAAAATACCAGATATTTTTGTCTCAGTTCATTATATAAATTTAAAATTGTATTGGTTGTGCGCTAGAATAAATACTAAAACATAATATGTTTTTCCATCATTTGTATCTGCAATTTTTAAACATTTATTTTGAAATGTGTTTAATGAAAAAATTACTAAAGCTTTAAGCACAAATATTATGTGAAAATTATTTATTAACATATTCTTAAACATTAAGCTTATTGTATAATACTAATTGCCTAAAGCTCCTAAAAAAATATTTTTTAAACGAAATGATACCAAATTAATTTTTATGAGGAAATAAAATTTTACAGAAAAATAAAGATGAATTAAAGTTAGACATTCATCTAACCTAAATTTTGTACATTCAAAACTTGCATAATTTTATTTTCAAATTTGTATAAAACTTTAAGCTAATATTTCCTATTCAGTCTTTTCATCTTGATTGATAAAAATAAATTATTAGTTTTATCTATTATATATGCCAATAAATTAATTTCTTATTTTAACATTTATTGCCTTTAAAAATTATATTTCAGGATTTTAAAATTTCAAATGAAAATTATGTATATACTACTTTTTACAAGCACTTGAAAGAGTAATACAATTATATACTATTTTAGAATAAATCTTCAGTTAATTTATCTGTTATTCTGTGTCCCTTCCGTTCAGCTTGTGTGTTTAAATCCATATAAGGTAATATATATATTTTACAAAGAGCACAATATTTTACAAAATATAGGCATTGCTGAAATTTTATCAAATTAATTTAATAATTTTGCATGCATTTTTTTAAATATTCAATAAAATTAATTTATATTATAAGTCAAGTTGCTTTATGTTAAAGTTACAAAAATTGTTACTTCAGAAAAATTACACTGAACTACTGTTGAAACTATTAAAACATTGAAAAATGTATTCCTATATTTTAACTTACTATTTCTTAATATATTAATAAAAAAATCATGGACCAGTAAAAGAAAATTAAAGATTTTACATTTAAGCCACATTTAATGTGATGCTTCAACATTATATAATTGTATGTTTATTTAAATATTTAAATATATATTACATATTTAAAATTCTATTAAAATAATAAAAAAATGTAGTTTAAAATGAAATTCCAATTAAACTTTCTTTCAGAAACTTCCAATAACAATTTTTTTAAATTTCGGAAAGAAAGCTTATTTGGAATTAAAATATTTTCTTTTAAAGCTTTGCCATTTTGAAAAATATAGTTTCAAGCAAATGTTGTAAACATAGATGTAAATGTTTGCATTAATTGCAGTATAGATTAGAACATAAATGTATTTTAAAACTTGCTTTAAATATTGTACTGTGACATATATTTTAAATATATATATAATTTTGTAACTATTAAATAAGTGTTTTAAGAGATTATTAGTAACTGATATATAAATAAATCTAATTTGAAATATATAAATAATATTGTTTTTATACAAATACATTATATGTTATTTAACGAGTTTGAATATTATATGGAAAGTCTGAATAAAGTATTTGAACACATTATGAATTTTACATCTAAACAATTAAATAACATTCACAGTTTATAACAAGAAAAATCATTAAAATAAATTTACTTACTCTTTTCGTAAAAAAAACAGTTGTCTTCTCAACTTTTTTAATTCAAAATTTTAGAGTTCAATATTCTTTTAGTCTCTCTTTAATCACGGAGAGAATGATACTATCATTGTTCAGCACGTGGTTTGCAGTCTATGTTCATGTAATGCTATTGAGGATAAATCTGGAGCAGGCGGATCGAAAGTCCGAGATGCACGCAGGCTCCGGGACAATTGAAGAGAGAAGAGAATATGCCGGACCGAAAAAGAACCTTCCGGATACCTTGCTCATGCGCATCAAAAACTTCACAGTGATTGGTTTCGTTTGATTGAGACAAATGGTCTCAATTTATTTTAAATATATTATTAAATCCACATATCTAAATATGAATATTCAAAAGAATATGTAATTTATTATATCCGAAAATTTTCAAAAATAAACTAACTTTTCCAAAAAAAGAAAGAAAAATTATGTTTCCTCAAAAGAATAGATGTTTTCTTCATATTATTATACATTAAACTGATAATGTGATCTCTGGAATTATCAGCAAATAAATGTTCAGTCTCATCTTGATGAAAAAGATTTAAATTTCTAGGAACAATCAACAACAGTTATAAAAATATTAATTAAGGAAATAAAATTAAGGTACTTTTAATACTTAAAAGGGAACGCGGCATTTTAACTATAAGAAACTTAGTACTCAATTTTTTTTAAATAAGTTAATGTTTATTAATTTTTCTTATCAAACATTTAATTCTATTTTCCATTAAATAAATAATTTCACATAAAACATTTATAACAAATTATATAGGAAAAAATAAAATTAAATTCTCACACAGTGCATTTTACAGGAAATGTATTGCTTTTCATTATAATTATTCATAAACATTCTGGGATCTTATATATAAAAATAAAGGAAACCTCCACTTTTATATTGTCATAATTAATGTATTGATATAGAAAAGTCTTTTTTAATAAAATATTGGCTTTTATATCTTAATAAAAATATTAAGATATACTTAAAATCACATTATATTTTTTTTAAAATTATTCAAGCAAATCCTAATCATTTATTAAATATAAATAAATATTTAATTGGTATTCATTGTTTATTTTATTTATATTCATCACATATTTATAAGGCAATATCTACTAAATTAATTAGATACTATTTAGCTTTTGTAATTCTAAGTATAAAAGTTGAAAATAAGTGGAACATATTTTGAAAGGATCCTCAAAGAACATTACTAAAAATTATCTAGTTAAGATGAATTGAAGATAATAATCTAATAAAGATGAATTTTTGGGCATTATCTGTAATGAAGATATGGTCGAAAAAGTAGAAAAAAACATACAAAGTTAAAAATCATATGAAGTTTTTGATTTTAAGAAGCATTGTGATATTTTGTACCCAAGAAATTTCATACGAATACTTCATATAGTATAAAATGTGATATATATATATATATATACAAAGATACAATTCTTATGTATATATTGTAATATTTCCGATAATTTACAGATACTACAGAAAAATGTTAAGAAAATTCTTCCTCATGTATTACATCGTTAATGAATTATATTATCTTAATGTAAAATATCATTCATTTTTAATAAAAAAGTTATAGTCATGATGTTCATTATACATGAGTTACTAGTTTGATGACTTTTAGACTTATGTCATTTTTTTATAAAATGTAAACAAAATAATAATAAATAAAGAATTTCTCCATTTGTGCTGCAATTTCAATCTTTCTAATATGATTTTGCAAGCAAAAATATTTTAACTGAACGTTCCAAATTTAAAAATTGGATATAAAGAGAATGAAGAATATACCCACGATATAGGAACACTGCTCATTCTGAAGTATAATGAAAAAGAGTATAGTTAATCTAATAGTCGAAACTTCTAATGATTTTACTTCAAAGTTGGCAACCAATTTTGACAGTAATAATAATATTCCTGAAAAAATCAAAATATTGCATGCCAGAGATTGAAGAAGCTTTCATAAAAAGTTTGGTTTGGCTACCATAAGGATTTCAACGATTAGATGATAATGATACGATTGGGTGAACAACGATAGATGCCATTCAAATATCAGGAATTGGCTTAACTTACAGCAAATTAAAAAAAGGATAATTTTCTGGAAGCTGATCATTCCAATGGATTTTTGGTTAAAGAAATACTTGTGTGCTAATACTTTTCAACACGACCAGCAGCAGATGACAGAAAGAGGGAAATCTACTGACGTCGACTATTGTGTCATTTAATTATCAACCCATTATGTTTTACCGTATTAGCGAATGGCTTTGCCAACTAAGAAGTATACTGTTGCAAACGTATGCTATTTGGCGATTAAATTTGTTAGAGAGTGATTTTGTAGTAATTAAAAATGGTCATAGAGTTTGTCTTAATAAAAATCGTTTTCAATTACGTCTTAATGATAAGCAAGGATTGGATTCTTGGAATTTTGCCATTGGTATTCTATACCACAAATTTCCATTAAAGTATGTTATGTATTACCCTCTTAAAGTAATATTACCCTCTTAAATATCCGAAATCCTTTTGTTGTTATTTCTAATAAACTTGCATCAAAATAATACAGTTCTACTACTTGTGCCCTTTTTGAGCCATTCGGCAATTTGATTTCTACAGAATAGTGTTTTTTAATAGCTATGTACGTGTTATTTCGGAAAAGTAGAGTATTAATTTTCTCCTATAGAGAAAGTTTCAGATGTCACAAAGGAGAGATTATCTTGGTACTTTGAGGATTAATCTCGACAGTTGAAAACAATTCAGCAAGATATTTCTCAGAATAGTATCTGGGAAATTGGTACTTTATATATTGAGGATTTGAAAAAAGGTTACAAATTTATCAGGGCTTTATTGACATCCTCCTATTGATAAAGATCAAAATAATTTAATAATCTTTGAAAACATTTTCTGAAATATTAATATCTTCCATATTTTATTTAAATGTGCACATTGCACAATGTCTATTAATTTTTTATTTTGATATGAGAATGATAACACTGGTTTACAATTTTTTTCTTTTACAAGAACTAAATAAAGGAGGACTTATGTTAATAAGTTATTTGGTTCTTATAAAATGACTTTTCTCCTCTTATAAGGATTAAATAATTTATTAACTTTTCCTCAGTAATGCTCAAATACCCACTCGGATTTTTCCATCATTCAGAGTTTATTGAGACACATTTCTAAAACTTCTAAAATAATTGACGCTTAGAAAACAATTTATGATAAATATTTAGTTAATTATAACTTTCGTAAAAAGTTGTATGGTTTGATTTTTCGCTATAAACTTTCATTAGGAATGTCCCTCTTCATAGTCCAACAACAGTCTGCAACATATTAACACTTCACTTGATTTAGTTCCTCTTTTTCATCGTAGCCATCTTCACTATGCTCACCATTTTTATCAGAGACAAATACATAGCTTTAAAAAAATTGCGGAGCCCAAAAAGGGAATAATGACATGTTACAGCCTATATTTTTTGAATACAACCAAAAGATCATTGACAAATTCCTTATAGTTTTCTTCATTACCATTGCGAATAAATCCATAAAAAATATTTTAAATGATTTATGCTAGGTGTTTTCATATGGTTTAAACAGTTCAGTAAAATAATCAAATTATGTTATTAAAAATTTTATATTTTCACAAATATCGAAAAGTATGATATATTTATGCTTTTTAAAGAAATGTTAAATTTTAAATAAATACAAGAAAATTATAAAGTGAGTGTAGTGGTGCAGTCATGTAATTATTTAAGTTACTCAATAGATATTATTGGTTTAATTTGTGGTCATTTAAATATTTCTTTCTTCAATCTTGAGCCACTTATTTTATAAAATTTAGATTTCACATTCATAAATGCAGAAGAACGTTTGTCCTTTGATTTAATAACAAAATTTTAGAAGCAAAATTACCTTTTTTGGAAAATATTATACGAGTTTTTAACTGATTTTTATCTCCTGGAATAAGAGATTCACCTTTAGGTCACTTTTTCAATATGTAATGAGACTTCTTATCCATGTTTATCATTGACAAAAAATTAAAATTTTGTGTATTCAAGCTGTAAATCTAACAATAAAGCTATTAAGCCCCCGCATGCATTAAAGCAAATTCGTTGACCGTGAAATTCTATAAGTTATTAAACATATTTATAACTATTTAATATTATTCTCTATATAATACTCTTTAAACATTTGTATGATAATTTTTTGCTTTGTTTCTGTTTTTCTAGTTCTGCTTTATAGTTTTTGTTTAAAGATCAAATTGCCACTGCCTTTTTGTGCCTTTTTGTAATATATATATATATATATATATATATATATATATATATATATATATATATATATATATATATATATATATATATATATATATATATATATATATATATATATATATATATATATATATATATATATATATATATATATATATATATATATATATATATATATATATATATATCTGTTTAAAATAATCTGCTTAAATATAAATGATGTCAAAAATAACGACATATCAATTTATTAGAATAAATCGTTAAAGTAATTATTCTTATATATTACTTTCTCAGTAGAAAAATTATAAAATATTTCATCTGCATACAATAGAAAATATTTATCTAATTAACTTCACTCAATGCACTATAATAAAATGTTTGTCTAAGCAAAATATAAATACACGTTTTTCTAATTTAGTAAATGAATAATTATTGAATTAAGAAAAACATAAATTCACCCAAATATTTAAACTGTTAATTTTGGATTATAAAGCTTAAGAAGAATTTAGACGTGTCTTTCAGTTGGGTGAAAAATTATTTACCATTGAAAAAAGTATCTAATTGAAGATAAAGTTTATGACTATTTAAAAATCTAATAAATTACAATTAATACTTTATTTTGGGTTTTTATTGTCATGACACATTAATTTTCCTATTAAAAGTGATTAATTATATGAATTACTAATTTATTCTAGTTCTAGTTGTAAATAAGCTTCTAATTTTAAAAGATGATTTTAAATAGTATTTTTTGAATATATTGATTATGTGACAAAAGAATATTATTTAACTGTGTTGAGACTCATTTTCAATTAAATAAATCTCTTTTTCAATTTATATTTTCACAAATATCGAAAAATAGGATATAATTATGCTCTTTAAAAAAGTGTTACATTTTAAATAAATACAAGAAAATTATAAAGCGAGTGTAATGGTGCATTCATGTAATTATTTAAGTTACTTAATAGAAATTACTTAAATAATCTATATTTACTAGGAGTGTCACTCAAGCATTATTCTGATTAAAATCCTTCAGATCATAATTTTGAATTTAATTTTATAATATTTTTTACTTTTCATTTATGAGTCTCAGAAACATAAGCATTCAAGATATGTGAAGAAGTTAAACGATTTTTTTCTACAGTTAAAATTCTCGAGCTGGGTAGCAAATGTGAACACCTGAAGTACTTTGATCTGGTACGTAAAACCATTTTCAATCAGAATATGCAAAAGCGATTCTCCCCGAAAGCTCCCTAAAATTCCCTCTACGAAGGGGAATCCCCTATAGAGGCTTAACATCGAAGGTGTTGCGGAATTTGAATCTCCCTTTTCACATTCATTCCTTTAAGCATCTGCTGGCACGGGAAACGATATATATATATATATATATATATATGTATATATATATATATATATATATATATATATATATATATATATATATATATATATATATATATATATATATATATATATATATATATATATATATATATATATATATATATATACATGGATTGAGTAGAAAGGATGTATTGCTCAAAAATATCGTGACTACAACTTTAAAATTGCTCAATTGCTCTACCAAGGGGAATCATTTATGGAGCCTGAATTCTGCACCTTTCACTTTTTCCCTTTGGCTTTTACTAGCTCGCTTATATTTTCAGATTACAAGTGGACGACACCATGGATCTGATCAGATTATCAGATTTCAGATCAGAGGGAATAGTAAGATGAAGAAGACTTTAAAATTGTATTCAGTCATAATTTTTTCAAGTTGCTCTCTTGATTACGTAATTCTTAGTTTTGTTATATCCTTCTTGACATGAATTCAATTTTATTTTGTCATTAAAAATATAATTATTAAATTTTTACTGATCTGACTATTGCTATCTTATTTTAAACATTTATTAAATGAAATAATAAATGAGTTAGGTAATATAAATAAAGTTTCCAGTGAATTAACAGCATTCCTTTTATATAAATATAATTATTAGGCTACCATCCTGAAGTGAAACAGCAAAGCATGGAATATCGTTCTCCTGCATGATTTTGTCGGAAAAAAGTCAGAGTTTGCGCATTAAAGCGATGCTCCCCACTATTTTTGATAATCAGGGCATTATCCATGAGAAATTTTCACTTGATGGTACGAAGATGAGTGCTTCAAGGTCAATTGAAATTTTGACCTGTTTTATGAATTTTCTACTGAGGCTTTATTCCAGTACGCACAAATAGACTAATGGTTTTTTTGTTCACGACAATGCTTCCCTCACACATTTAATATTATTAAACAACTCCTGGCAAGAAAGTGTTGCAAATTGAAAATTACCATCATTGCCAGAACTCGATATTCCAAATTTCATCCTATTTCCAAAACTCAAACTCGGTTTGAAAGGAAAGAGATTTATTGATATTCCTAATATTCAACGAAACGTGACGAGGTGTTTGAACTCTCAAGCCCAAAAGAAGATTTTTCGCAAAGTTTCCATAACATTTATAGGAGATATCATCTGTGCAAAGACATGGTAGGTGACTATTTCGAAGGACTGCAAGGTAACTTTCACTATCATTTCATCTACGTCAATATTACAGGACAATTTACCGAACTTTACTGTAAGAGGTTGTGCATCAGTACCCAAATAATGCCTTACAACACAGGAAGATTAACGTTTTCTGATTCACGCTATTTTATCTTATTAACACCATTTTGTATCATTTAAAGATATGGATTATATAACAGGATTTATTACTGTCCTTTATTAAAGGCAATTAATCATATCTGTGAATTTTAGTCAAAATAATTATTAACAAATATTTCAATAAACATTTGACGTAAAAATACCATCAATTATTAAACTTCGTCTCGTTACCAAATTTAAAAAACAAACTGAAAGAAATTTTATACTAAAAATATCTTAACAAAACTATGCATATGGTAGACGATTGTCAGTTGAACATTTGTTTATTTGGTTATAATCAGAAATAGTTATAAAAATAAAATTTATAAATTTTTTCACTGGTATTTTATTTATAATACAATCATGAATTACCATATTTTTTTTAAAAAAAGTTAACCTTATATATTATAAGTAAAATGATCTGACTTACATCTCAATTATAATCATTTATCAATATCTGTTTTTATAATTCTTTTTGTTTGTATGTGTGAACAATATTGAAAAATGCATTCAAATTAATTTTATACAATATCTGTTTAATTTAAATGCAGTTATTCTATCACCCTGAAAAATTATAATTGCTTAGTATTTCAATTGTAGCTGTAAATGAAGATAAATGCTAGAATAAGTTTCACAAATCTTTTCAATAATATCAGAATAACCATTCAAAATTATTATTTAATTTTACTAACACACTTTTTAGATTTGAGTATTTCTTTTATTTGATATTTCTATTAATATATAATATTACCTCTAGATATTTATGAATAAAATATATTTTAGCATTTTTCATATTGTATGTTTTGGCATTTTTCCTAAAAATCTGATTTCAATATTAAGCTGACTTACAAAAAGCCTTTTTGCACATAATGAAGCATATTTTACAAACAGAGAACCTTTACTTGTAATTTATTATAAAGCTTTGAATGTCATGTTCAATAATATGAGAAAACTTATCTAAGTGATTTTATGTTTCCGTAGGCTTACTAAGTATCAAAACCTAAATGTAACATGTTTTTATTTTATTCTATTCGTTTTAATTGAACATATTTAATTTATAATATCATTGAATCTAGATATTCATTTAAAGATATATAAAATAAAATTTTTGTCAGAGAAAAAATTCGTAATCGTTGGGAATAATGCTTTTATATTTCAACTGCTTGGTTTACATAAAAGATTATTTTTTTCTAACAATTATTTTAGTTGGCAACATCTCATTATCAAGTATCTAAGTTTATCCGTTTCATGAGTTATTACGAATAGCGATTCAAATATACCTGAAATTTCTACTGCTCATTACTATCATTTCTATGTACCAAAATCTGTTTTCCAAATTATAGTTATAAAAATGATTCTTTTTTATAAGAAAATGCAAATTTAAACTGATCAAATTTTTTGGAATTCTAGTTACGAAAATCTAGTTATGAAAATATGAAATCGATTTCTTGGAAAAATATATAAGCAATTAATCTACTAACATTCTTAGATGAATTACATTCAATTTAGTGCTAATATTCGTATACCATTGAAAATTTTTTAAAAATTTTTTAGATAGTTCAAAAATCAGCGGAATGAGTTTTATAATTATCTGCTTGTATTCCGTTTCATCAAAAGAAGAAAGTATAATAACTCTGAAACTTTTATTTCACCTGATATATTAGCTACATTCTAAAATATTGTTTTAATTTCCATTATGGTATTTGTGCATAGAATTGACAATAAGAAGGATTATAAATATGTTTTCTTAATTTACATTTAAACTTACCTTAAATTACATTGAATAATTTAAAATACACTTTTTATATCGTTTTTCAATTTATTTTGAATAACTTTAAGATTTGAAAAGCAGGGCATTTAAAAATATAAGAATTAAGAATTCACTGTAGACTAGCAGTGGCGTAGAACTAATTTGAAGGAATTCTGTGTAATGGTGACAACTTTTTTTAAGCAGCATGAGATGGGTGTTAATGATTTGACTTCTTACATGTTATTTGTTTATTTTTTTTATGCTTAGTATCTTTCTGGATTTTATCCCTTTTAGGGCTTTTATATTGCATGTCCTCTATGGAACTTCTTACCGCAAGGTTTTAGTCATACAATAATGATAGGTTCCAAAACTATTTACTAAACAGCGTCGAAATATATCAGGAAAGTATACCTAAAACATGATTTTCATATTTTATTTTGAAAAAGTGGCACATGTTATGGTTTTGCTATTTTCTCTATTTAGGGTATTAAACATTCTAACACTTACATACAGAAGAGAATTTTTATCCGAAAATAATAAATTACTAATGAGTTAAAAACAAAAAGTCGTCAAAAATTAAAACACACATTCATATAAAACTGCTTTAATACCCATTTACTTTGTTAGAGATATTAATTTGGTCATTATTTACAACTTCAACAACTTGTTCCATATGCAACTTACTAGTACACTACTTGATATTAAAATTGCTACACCACGAAGGCAACATGCTACAGACGTGAAATTTATACGAAAGGAAGAAGGTGTTGTGATATGCAAATAATTAGCTTTTCAGCGCATTCAGACAAAGCAGGCGCCACTAGCGACACCTACATTGTGTTTAAATGAGAAAATTGTTCAGCCGGTTCCTCATACACAAATTGCATTTGAACGTTGTTGCCTGGTGAAAACTTGTTGTGATGCCTCGTGCAAGAAGGAGAAATACGTACCAGCACGTTTCTGACTTTTATAAAGGTCGAATTGTAGCGTACCGAGATTGCAGTTTATCTTATCGCAGTATTGCTGCTCGCGTCGGTCGAGATCCAATGACTGTTAGCAGAATATGGAATCGATGGGTTCAGGACGGTAATATGGAATGTCATGCCGGATCTCAACGGCCACCTATCACTAGCATCCGAGAAGACAGGCATATTATCCGCATGTCCGTAATGGATCGTGCAACCACGTCACGAGCCGTGAGTCAAGAAACGGGGTCGTTTGGAAGACAACAAGTGTCTGCACGAACAGTTCGACGACGTTTGCAGCAGCATGGACTCTCAACTCGGAGATCATGGCTGCGGCTTCCCTTGACGCTGCGCCATTGACAAGAGCGACTTCAATGGTGTGATCAACGACAAACCTGGGAGCACGAATGGCGAGACGTCATCTTTTTAGATGAATCCAGGTTCTGTGTGGTCATGATGGTCGCGTCCGTGTTTGGAGGCATCGTGGTGAACGCACACTGGCAGCATGCATTCGTCAACGTCATACTGGCCCATCACATGGCGTGATGTTATGGGGTGCCATTGAATACTCGTCTCGGTCACCTCTTGTTCGCATTGATGGTGCTTTGAACAGTGCACGTTACATTTCTGGGGTGTTACGACCCGTGGCTCTATCCTTTATTCGAGCCCTGCGAAACCCTACGTTTCAGCAGGATAATGCCCGACCGCATGTTGCCGGTATTGTACGGACCTTCCTTGATACGGAACATGTTCGGCTGTTGCCTTGGCCAGCACGTTATCCAGACCTTTCACCAATAGAAAACGTCTGGTCAATGGTTGCCGAGCGACTGTCTCGTCACCAAACGCCAGTCACTACGGCTGATGAACTGTGGCATCGTGTTAAAGCTGCAACGGCCTCTGTACCTGTACATGTAATCCAATCTCTGTTTGACTCAATGCCCAGGTGTATAACTGCTGTTTTTACTGCCAGAGGTGGTTGTTCTGGGTACTGATTTCTCAGGATATATCCAGCCAAAGTTTTTGAAAATTTAATCACTTGTTATTTCTAGTATAATATATTTGTCCAATAAATATCATTTTGTTATCTGCATTTCTTCCTGGTGTAGCAATTTTAATGGCCAGTAGTGTAATTTTTTTGGTCATAGTTATGATTGAGATTTTAGCTATTAATATTTTACCATATGGCCAGAAATACGATTAAAAATCTACTATTTTAAAAATGCATTCAAAATTGATTTGACAATTGTCAGATCAATTTTAAGGAATATGTTCATTAGTGGAAGTTCTTAGAAATTTGAATAGATCATTCCTTCTTCATCATGAAATGCTTAAAGTAAAATTAATTTTAAAAGCATCAGTCAAATATGATAAAATTATTTATTAACAAGTTGATCTCCTCTCTCTCTCTCTCTCAAACGAAAAATAAAAGGTTTGGTTACATTTGTGACTTTGCACAAAAAGGCAATACCCGTCTTTTCTACATGAGGCTGCATATTGCTTTTCTTTGTGTATAGTAATAATATAGTTATCTTCTGAATTTATCCATTTCTCATTCAGGTGTACAATCAATTGAGACACCACATTCTTCGAAACGTTCGTTATTACTTCAAAATCAGTGATGTTTACTTCATCCAAGATATTTAACAACGTAACTTGCTTTATGTTTTTCTCAAATAGCGCATTAAATTGATTTTGTAGACAAATATCTTAAATTAAAACCTCTTTCTACATGCAATCACTTTGTAATTCTTCGTGTTGCCTGGTAACTAATAATTGCATGTAATAACACGATAGCAATTCTTAACATTTTAGTAGATAAGAATTACAATGAGGATCTTCATAAGTATTACAACCTGCAATGAATATAAGTAAACAATATAAGTGTATATTTAATGGAGACAAGAATTCCTTTGAATGCTTTTCTTCGAGTATATGAAAAACAGTTCATCAACAAAGGTAACTATAAATCAGTTGTTTCATATTATTTGTTTGAAATTCCATTAAAGCTAATGAAATAATTACGTTTCAAATTTCTAATTAGTAGTAAGAACATAAGTTGGAGTATGAAATTATTAAGCTTTGCTGCATGTCACGTAACATGACTACTTTGGAAAAAAGCGCATTCATTCAAGAAACTTATAATTGTGTAGTGATATTAATTTAAAATGGATTTACTTTCAACAGAAAATTCAGGTGAAATATATTTGGAAAACTTTTACTGTCAAATATGATTTCATCTACGTGAATCCATCAAATAATGTTACGAAATTAAGCAGAAGAATTAAATAAGCAATATGACAATTTTACGAAATTTCATTGACAATTCCTTTTAAAAATGAGTTGTAAATGAAAACGTTTTTTAAGTTACATTCAAATTTTTGTTCCATTTCATAAATAATAACATTTAAAGCATGTAGACCATGCTTCATACTACAACATCTTCATTATTACTTGTGACACCATGATAACGGGAATAATTTTTGTGAGGAATAAAGTTTTTAGAGTGATTGTTTCACTTATGATATCATCGATGTTGTCAATTATTACCGAATGTATAAGATAAATAATGGCTTACAGCTATGAATATTAATCAGCACACAATAGAAAAACATATAAATTTAAAAATACAAAAAATAATAAAATATCATTTCTCTTTATCACTTGCGGTTTGGACTTTCAGTTTCTTATTTCATTTTTCAGAAATCATGAAGTATTTTTAAATTCCTGTAACTTAATTCTTATTTGACAACAAAATAAAAAATTACCTTGAAAACTGAAAAGTTTTGAGCTCTAAAGACACCAAAAAACAAAAATTGACAAATGAAACCGAAAATAAACTTTTCAACAGAGGAAGACATCAAGAAATTAATAGTCCGTAAATTATATCATTAGTTATTAGATTAAAAACACCTTAACATAAGTTTTAAAATATATAATGGAGAAAAATATTAATTGAAAATATGTTTTTAAATGTTTATTGATTTCTTAATTTTTTGTTATTATTAATATATTTATATGTATGACTTAAAAGCTTATAAATAGATACAAAATAGTAATTTAATAAACTTTACTCACAAAAAACTATTAAACTATTTTTTGTAGTATTATAAATTTAGATACGATTGTTATGTAGAAACAGTATAAAATTTAATGTAATATTTTTTCCAAAATTATGTAGCTGTTTCCGATTTATTTCATAACATTCTCAAATAAAATTATATTTTGCATAGTTAATTTCATTAAATAGAATATACTTCTGCTATATAGAATAGAACTTCAAATTTTCAAAGTGAATGCAAAATTCATGTTCGTATCAAAGATATTTCTAAAGTTATTTTCATGAAAGCTATAGTGCAAAATCAGAATTAATTATACTCATAGACTTTTGAAATATTTCTATAATATATCTCTAAATCAATATCTAAAATTATCTGAAATTGTATAAGTCTTCTCTTTGTTTACCTTATGATAAATAAATTGAATGTTGCATAGTATTAATCAATTTGAAATATTTAATGAATTAATGTTTATCAATTTTAATAATTCAGACAAATCAAATGCAGATTTATAATTAAATGAAAGTTTCATAAATTTTAATCAAATTGTTGTGTAATATAATGAAATTTTAGTTTAACATATTTTAGTGAACACTACTTAGAGTAATTACTCATGATAATTATAAATCTAGTTGGATTCTTAATTTTTATAAGATTTTTTTTATAAAATGATATACAATATTATTTAATAGGACGAAGAAACTTGATATACATTTTCATGTTGTAAGAGCAAATTTCAATTTTCAAAAATGTAAATTAAAAAAAAATATTAATTTTCTATTTGAAATTATCCATTTCAAATCTGTTATTATGATATCCAGCGACAAATCCTTTGCTCTGCGTCTTATAGAAATCTTAATAAAAAAATTAAAAATATTTTAACTTTAATTTAAGAAGTAATTCAAATAAAATGCCAAAATATGTTTCTATCACCATAAATAGTATTCCATCCATTTCAATGATTTCCTGAGTTTAAATATCTTCTTTTAAACTTATTTTAATATTTCTTCACATTTATAATTCAATTTTTATGTTTTTAATCGTTGTTTGATATTTAATGATGAAAGACAATTATATTTCTCCTGGCAAAAATGTTTGAATAGGATAACATTTAATTTGCATTCATTAACTGCAGTTCCTCATAGTTACTATGATTTAAAATAATGGAAAACATTTAGACGTTGATCAGTTAAATCTTGATGATGCATATAAAAATTAATTATCAGTTATTTTGAGAATTATGGAATTAAAAAATAAAATAAATACTATGAAAAAAAATTTTTTTTGAATTTTTATGAACAAACACTGTTGTTTGGAATTGTTTATTTTTCTTTTACGTATATGCTTCGAACCGTAAGTTTTCTTTTAAAGCATTATTAATGGTGTGTTATACGTATATGCTTTAAAAACTCAGCCGCGCTTCATTCTTAATGCTTTTTGGAAACATTCAGCGTCCAAACATATGTTTTTAGTTCTTAGCTCCTTAATATGTCAGAATAATTTAGTAAACATATAAAGTACTCCAAAGAAAATCCGTGTAACTCTGAACAAAAAAATAAAAAATACCATTTTTAGAATAAATACTTCCTTGGAAAAAACATTCCTATCTCTATGTAATCCCAGTCATGAGTAAATCTGTTTATTTAAGTGAACATTTGACATATTTTACGCTGCCTCCTTCTTCTTTTATTTTTTAGATTTTATTTCGAAAAAGAAATTTCTAAATGAATTTCACTTTTATGGTGATGCCATCTAGGTACACATCTCATCAGAATTGTTTATTTCTGTGTACAGAAAATGTCTTGTTATAGTTGAATAATTCTCTTTCTAGTCTAAAGAGATTTTAAATTTTTTAAAAATAGTCCACCTGCAAATATTTCATGTAACAAAACCAGAATCTGGATATGGAAAAATAATAAATATAATAGTATGTTACTTGAAGCACTTAATGTACTGACATTATAGTCAAAAATATTAGTACATTATAAGAAATAGAAACATCAATGCTAAAATTATAAAAATGAGAAGTCAATAAAGAAATGCATTTCTTTTACTTTTCTTTATATTATATAGGAAACAATTTGCTTTATATTTTTAAAAATAATTAACTTTGAAAATAAACACTGATTTAACTGTTACTATATAAATGCAGATGTGAGGATGAATAACCTAGGATATTTATAAAACGATTAGTTTACCAACATTAAAGAATTTAGTCTGATAAAACTTCAATTCTAGAAAATGAAGAATTTCTTATGAAATCAAAATCGCTATTGTGTCTTAGTTAAGCTTTTAGGATTTGCATATGAAGAAGAATTACCTACAAAGACGTATATGAAGAAGAATGGCGAATTACATTTAAGAATTTTCACCAAGAACATACTATTTATTTGTGGCTGAATGAGTTAATTGACTTCATATTATGAGTCCTATTTAGGCCAAAAAGAGGGAACTCTTTAAATTGAAAAAAACCTAATTATATAAAGCAATTACGAAATTTTTGCATTTGTCATATAATGTTTTTGAGTGAATTAGCAATCCTTTTTTTTTCCATCAGGTAAATATAAAAAAAATACATATTCTTAGTCACTTTATTAATTGTATCAGTAAAATTCGAAAGATACTTTTATAGTGACATTTAACTTAAATTAAAACTTAAATAAATTGTTTCTTTTCAAATAAAATATCCTGAGTTGCAACATGCACACAAATATATTAATATTACCTTGAGGAAAGCTTGATCTTTCATTTTTCAATAAAAAAATATAATTCTTCTTTGCTTCTTCTTGACTTATTTTGTTATATCAGTTCATAAATCCTGAAGCGTGAAGATAAATGCACATTACAACAGACTATAACTTAACCCCCATTTTTAAATCTTATTTTGTAAGTCAATTTAGATCAAAATATTCTGATGTTATCTTTCACACTTTCGAAAATTCCATTTTCACTTAAAAAGAACATTTTAAACAATAACATAATTTATCCCTCCAAAAACGTGACTTTTTACCAGTTGTGTTCTGAATTTTCAACGACAGTAAGTATGATATTGATTTATGAAGCTTCCATTTTCAAATGTGATCGCAAAAGTGAATAAATAAATAAAAAAATAAAAAAAAACATCACTACCAATAAAGTACCGAACTGTACAAAATATGTATTATAAAGTTACTTTTCTTTTCTCTTTTTACGTGACAAAAATTATTAAATATTTCCTGTAAATCGCCAGTTTCAAAACATCAATAGTTTTCAACATTTCAAGATAAAAATATTTGAAATATCAAGAAAAATATTTTGTTTGCAGCATTAGTTATTGTTCCTCATTTTAAACTGATTTTAAATATCTGATATTAAGATTTTAACTGAATGACATATTTGTATTTTGATGAAAATCATAAAAAATTGAAAAAAAGTAAAAGAATATAGACGAGAAGAAGGCGAGAAAAATTGTTCAGTTTTCAAAACTTTCATAAGTTTAAAAATATTTACTTTCATATTTTTGCTAGGGCTAACTAATTATCTTATATTTGAAGATGACAGATCTGGGAATTTTCAAAAACAATGTCAATATGTGTAAAAAATAATTTTATGTTTTACAAATTATAATAAAAATAATGCTTTGAGAGAGAGATACAGACATCAAAATATAATATTCCTAATAAAAAAGATTTGCTTTTTTTAAGATATTAAGCTTAATTGATTTACAATGTACTACAAAACAATTAATTTGCTCTTTCGAAGAATTTATGGTTTTCATTATTATTTTATTGTTACATTATTTTAAAGTATGTTTTATATGTGTCTGTTTTATATACTTTAGAATAATAGCTTTCTCATTAAATTATTGGTTTTATATTTTGTGTACAATTCTAATAAATTTGGTTTAAGTATGGTATCAATACAAAATTATGTTATACAGGCCTCTTTAGTCAATTCTAAGATGCATTAGGTTATGATCGTAAGCTTAACAAACAGTAAAGAGCCATTATGCTATAGATTTACAAATATAGAGCGTACATTATCTTTGATTAGCTTTTAAGGCAATCCTGTTTGGTAAATGCAGAGATAGTTCCTTCGTTACATTATATAATGTATTCCCTTAATGTAATTCTAGACAATGAAGTGATATAACTATAGGACACACATAATTTGATTAGTTTTCATGGAAAAGCACAGAATTTGCATTAGGATTCTAAAACAGGGACGTCCTCTAAAGATCCCGATTAATTTGGTACTAGGATGTAATTTCTATTCCAAAGACGTTTTCAAATGTTTATATGAACAAATGTTTTCACATTTTAACATAAAAAAACAATTATATTTTCAAATGATTTAAATTCAAATTTCTATACATATAAAAACTCACATTTCACCGGATAACTTTGTTCATTATTCATAGGTAATAATGTTTAAAAATTTTAATTTTTTCTTAAAAATGAATCATTTTTGTGTTTATTCATTTATTAAAGGATTTCAATTAACAGAAATGTAGGATTAATTAAATATTTGTTGCTAAAAATTCAGAATTAATAATAGATTTGTTTGAAAATAATGAACTAAAATGTAGTCATATATGTACCCTCTGCTATAATATTCATTTTTGCTTTCCTAAAACAGTTATTTATATAAAATATTAACTTGTTATATCAAAATTCTTATGAAGCATATATTTATAAAATAAAACTAGTTATAAAATATGTCAAATAAATTTTAATTAGATTTCTATAATGTTTAATCATATATTATTATGTGAAATTTACGCCTCTTCCGTTATGTTGAATTATTTTAAATTTAAAGTTTAACTAATTTTATTCACAAGCAATTGCAACAGTTTATACAATTATTTTGAAAAACAAACATTTTTTTCAATATTTTTCGAATAGTATTCAAATTATTGTGTTTTATGTAATTTAATATTAATTTTGTTTTAGGTAATTCGTCTTTTTATAATCATAATTATTTTTTATTACATAACATAACGTTTGTTCAAAAGAATCGAAATTTGTTCAATTTTAAGTTCTGGATATCAATATACTATAAGAAGTGCCACAAGGAATGGGAATTTTAAATATCATACTTTATTAACAATTATTGTCTTTATTAATCTTATCAATGTATACATTATTAATATTTATTAATAATAGATAAATAATAAATTGTATTCTAATGTTAGATATTATCATTTATAAGTTCTTAATATATTTTTCCATTTTCATATGGGTTAAAAAATGATAAAAATGTGCACAGACATAATGTGTAGTGGAGTATACAAATATTTTAACACGCTTGTACCCTTATTTTTTACTTCTTTACTGATGAAAACAGTTTTTAATGGATTCCAAGTGTGGAAAATCAAAATATTGAAAAAAATAAACATTTAACAACTCTGTCTTCTTACTTTTCGAAAATGCAGAAAAAAAGGAAGATGTATTCTCAGCGCTGATGCAGTTTTCTTGAAAATATTGAAGATCTCGATTTTTCCCGCAGAACTTAAAAATAGTGCTGAAATTTTTTTCGTACAACAAAGTTTGTCAGCTGATTTTTTAAGAAGTATTAAATACATTAAAAAATATGATTTAGAAGCTAAAACATTTTTCAAATTGTTCTTTGAATCTACATAAAGCATGTCATTTCACAATGAAAATATTCTACGAAATATATATGATCATATAATATTAGTGACTAAATCACACACACACACATATATATATATACATACATACATAATTTGAAAAAAATACTAAAAAAAGAACAATATATAAAATAGGTAAGACTATTATTTGGATCTAGTAAACATATATAACTTACAACCAATAGACAAAGAAATTTCAAGTTTGATTTTTAAAATCTGAATCATTTTAAAGAAATAGAATAAAAGAAAAATGAAAAGTTAAGAATCAATAAATATAATGAAGTTTCGACATGGACAGATTCGTCAGGGAGTGTTGATTCATTGATTATTGTCCCTTTGAATTGTATATAGTGTTTTTTCAGTTTTCCTTTTAAACTGTATGTTTTCTTCAATGATTCAACTTTTAAATTTTATATTTAAGTTTTCTATGTTAATTGGCTGTATTTTCTGTCAGTTACTATATCCAAATAATCTTGTCGATTTGATTTATTGTTCTTATTTAAGCATTTGCTTAAAATATTAAACTTTTTGATTATTTATATTTCGGTAAATCTATTTAAACTGATTTCATGCTGAATGTACTTTGAAGCAATTCATTTTGACCCATCACATATTTGTTTTTACTTCAAATTGGCATGGTCAAAAATATTTGAGGAATCTGAAATATTATATATATATATATATATATATATATATATATATATATAGATAGATAGATAGATAGATAGATATATGTGGTCAAAATATTTCAGATTCCTCAAATACTTTTGACCATGCCCAATTTGAAGTAAAAACAAATATGTGATGGGCAAATATGATTTGCTTGAAAGTACATTCAGCATGAAATCAGTTTAAATGGATTTAACGAAATATAAATAATCAAAAATTTTAATATTTTATATATATATTGTACCGAGCTTCGGGGTTCGTGTGGATTGAGAGTTGAAAAATGCAACCATTCAATGAACAAAAGACTTTTATTCGTAAAACAATTCCACTAGATATACCAGCTGCAACAATCTCTATTATACAGCTCCAATTCGTCAGATACGATAAGCAACAGCTTCCAATCACAAGTCTCAAATACCTCAGGCAGAGAACCGCTTCTCTAAACTAGCAGTCACGACTAATCGTCTTTACTCACTGACTATCTTCACAAAACTGCCTAACAATATCGGGCCGCGATATTAATACCTGACTTGGCGGAGAAATCTACTAATTTCGCCAAGGTTCTGGAAGCTTCTAGGCAATCTCGCTAAATATTGGTCCTAGAGCTTAGGTGATGGATGCTTCCAGAAGTATCTATTTCTCGCCAATAGCATATAATAGTTGCCAAAAATCTCGCCAAGCTGCCAAGTTTTTTCGGCAAACCATCGCCAAGTCACTAAATCATTAGAAAACCCGATTTTAAGGTATAACACGTCTAAATACCGCAATTTGTGCTCAAAATGTGAGTATTTCCGATCTGTCTGAGATATTTTAAGACATATACAATAATCATTTATAAATTTGTAACAATATATATATATATATAAATATACATAAATATATATAAATATATAATATATATATATATATATATATATATATATATATATATATATATAATATATATGTATATATATATAAATATATATATATATTATGTGCGTGTGAATGTATGTATATGTATATATATGTGTGTGTGTGTGTGATTATTGACCAAATAATCGAAGCACCTTAAACTTATAATCTTCTATTAATATGGTGTGAGACCATGTTTGGCATGTAATACACCTCGGATATACCCAGGAATAGATTTTTATACAAGTGCTGAGTAGTGTTTTGAAAATTACTGAACTATCTTTTATGAAGTGATCTGAAAATTCTGTAAGAGATGTTGAATTCCATATTGAATGATCTGATATAGAATATAATTGTTTCATTATTGAACTCAAATGAAGGCGGAAGCCAAAGTAGATACATAAGTTCATCTTCATTTCCATCATAGCATGATTGGAATGTCTCGCTGCATGGATCAGGTGTGTTTTCATACTCGAAAATTTCAGCTCCTGCAGGAAACAATGTTTTTGTCACAAGATGGACATGGTCAGCTAATTACCTCTGTGAATCCCTCTATTGATCTTAACCTATCATGGAAAGTTGCAAATATATAATCGCAATGAATGGTCAAAAGAAAACTACACATGGCTTTTTATAACATAACAGTTCCACATACATGATTAGAGGCTAGAAAGAGACAGTCATGGTGATCTGCTTGTGTAGTCATGACATATAAAAGATTAGGTGTCCTCCAAACTTTCAACCGTTTTATAGCTGCGAAAAGTGTGAAAGATGATTCATCAGGGCATATTGCTTTCTTCGACTTACTAATTGATCAGGTTTTGAGAGTGTTACATCGCAGCAAACGAGTTTTTGATTTGTATCTATAATAAGTAGCTTGGAAACTACTGTTCTGTGGCGAATGTTTTGCTTATGAAAATATCTTCTTACTTTAATCGTCGGCTCAAAGAATCCAGATATTGATTTATCCTTACTGTTACTTTCCCTGCAGTGATTCACTTTTTAGATATTACAATCTGCCTCAAAACCTGTTGATGTAATTCACTGAACTGCATTTCTGTCCAGTTTTGCTTTAACTATTTTGTCTTTCCGAGATTAATGCATATTCTCTAGCAGTGCATATTCTCTATGTACAGAGTGTATTTCTAGTAGTACCTGAAAGAATATTCCGGTCACACCTGTTCCAGCATGTTTCTCTCCTACATCTTGGTCCTTTTTTAAAATATTAGGATTTTAGTATTTTATGTTTTTGACTTACAAAACTTTAACAAAGGTACCACATGTAACCATTATATGTACATTTGAATTTATCAGAAAAACTGATAACTGAAAAATTTATTGCTTACAAAATACATTAAAAACATCTCTTTGGCTTCCAAGTTTTTCCAGTTTTGTAAACAAAAACATATATAATGATGTATAACAATGAAACTTTAGAAAGAAATTTTGAATATGTTACATTAAATGATCTATTGATTAAAATATATCTCATTTCAGTTTTAACTTCTTTATACAACGTATATTATACATTTTTATTCTATCTGATAAGAGACCTTTTTTATTTGTTTCTACTTTGCATTGACTGAATTAAAACTTATTTTTATAAGAATTTTTTTTTGTTTATTATATTAATACCTATTTTTACGTAATTCGTAAAAATATGTAATTCGTATTTAAATAATTAGCTTAATATATTTAGGAAAATAAAAATTTTGAATTATTCAGAGTCCCTAAAAATACAAAAAATGTTTATTGCTGTAATGCATTTTTGGATCGTTTTAAAAATTTTAAATAATTTATTTATTTTATAACCTCCACAAATATATATGCAATGATAATATATACAAAAAATATATAAACCAAAATGATTAAGCATTATACGTGGGATTTTTTCCGTTTGAGGCTGTGAATATAAAGAGGGAACATGCAAAACACATTGGACAAACCAAGTAAACCACTCAATGGACAAACCAAGTTAAATCCAAAGAAGAATTGTTGAAATTTTACAAAATAGTATACTTTAAGTTTGATGATTTAGATCTTATCATATCTGATGCCCGGTACAAATGTCGGTGAGAGTTGATGAGAATTGAATCGTTGGCCGAGTATGTCTTTTGCATACTCTGTTAGATTCAAATCTGATGAGAATTCTTGACATTTCATGTGGTTGATATCTTATAATCAAAGGCTGTCGTTAACAATGTTTTATCGATGAGGATAGTCATTTTTATCCATAAATTTAATTGTCATCATTTTCATACAGTTGATATCTTCCAATCAAAATTTAATTGTCATCATTTTCATACAGTTGATATCTTCCAATCAAAAGCAGAAGCTAGCAATGTTCAATTATTGAGGACGGTCATTATTATCCATAAACATAAACTCAGTACTCATGACACCTTTAAACAAATGAACGCGTCTTTAAAAATGAACCCGATAAATTTTGCTTATCAGCGTTCCAATTTGAATATACAGATCTTTTCTGCTATCTAGTATAATGGCTCATCAAACAGCACTCCTGAACCACCATAATGTTGTCTGTATTGAATTGACCATTTGGCATTCTTTATGTGAATGTCCGTAGTGAATTGAACTAGAAGTAAAGCCTCGACTTATTAAAAAGCATAACACATGCACACTGTGACGGTATCCAGATTGCATATTCTCAATTCCCCTCTAACCACTGAGAGCAATAAGATGCCCTGAATGGAACACATCTGACAAGCCTGCGAGCATATACGTTATACTGTCCCAAATTTCTGCACACAGTTTATCTTGAAACAATCGTATAAGTGGCTTACAATTGCAGATGACCAGACAGATTGCTCCTATAATCCGTCTGTTTCTTTTGACTGTTAGTACCACATACCGATCGTCATTCAGTGTTGTTCTTCGAAGATTGCTTGTACTGTAATGACTACTGACATTTCTACTCTCTGGAAAGCATTGTCACAGCTTAGAGATAACACTTTGGGTGATTCACATTTCCTTGGCTACTGCCGAGTGCATATTCTCGCCTTCTAGACGACAAATAATTCTCTCGCGTAAAAACATCATCCAAATCCTTCTGTGACTTTGAACACCATACTGACTGGTTATTGATAGGTTTCTTCTTTGCCACAGATTTTTATATATCCCTCTGATGTGCTGTCATCATAGTGACGTATGCTTCGCATCATCACGTGCTTCCTATAAATTGCATAGAATGCTTGACCATGAGAGTAATTCTTCTACAGATTGCATTTTGCCTTTCACATTCACTTTCCATATGCTTCTGAATTATATTTAATTTATGAACATGTGATACATTAAAGATACCCCAGAAACACACGCCAAGATATATAATGTCTAATCTACAAATATATACTAAGCATATGTCTTGGCTAAAATTCATTTGACCTCTTTTGAACTTTGAAAAGAAAGCATGTAAAATATCCCTGCATTGTAGAAATCACGATAATTATTGAATTCGCAAGTAATTTTCATGAAACTACCGAGTAAGCATTTCTTATTCAGTATTTCAATGAACAATAAATTGATATGAGAGAAAATCACTGTATTAATTAAGTTAAATTTAACAAGAATGCTGGTTATAGTCCACATACATATGTACATAATTTTCAGCAAAATCAATTATATATACGTTATTTTCAACTAATCTATATTACGAATAGTATAACATTTGTGTAAATATGATATGGTTACTGATGCCAATAAAAATGAAAAAGTTTCAAATAAATAGTGGGCTTTCAAACAGTTATTTCTTTAGCACAAACTTTGGCAGTTTTATTATGTTAAACATAATCTTAGATCTGTGAGTTTATTTTTATTTATAAAACAATAACTAGATTAAAAAATAAATTTCTATATGAAAGTTTTTATATTTTAATCATATTCTTTAACTTATGAATTTAATGCATTTTGATTTTATTTTTTGTTCCAATTTCGTTAAGTAAAACTTTTATTCGGTATCATGTAAATTCAACAAAAACCACAATTCCCACATTTAACAGTATGTTATTATGGTTCTACATGGTTTTAATTTTACATTATGACATTATAGAAGGTCATTTTTTTGCTTAAAACAGCAGTTTAAATTAAAATATAATATAATTCAAAAAAGCAAGAAGATACTTGTGATTTACAGGTATCCTTAGAATCCCTAAATTTTTACATTGCATATAAATATGACATAGTGAAAAATAAATTTACATAGAATTATATGAAAAACAATTCTTTATTTTTATAAAGGAAAACTCTTACATTACCAACGACACGTTTTTGTCTCTCCAATATCAAAATTGAATTCGCAACTTAAATTTATGAGAGTGAATTATATTTATTATTATAATTAATATTAAATAATTATTCATAACTAATTAGTATTGCCAATATTAAGATTTTGTTAAAGCTAATTAGTACCATTTACTGTAAATATTTTGAACAAATAAATGTTTATAATAATAATGACTTATATCATTTACTCTATTCGGTCATTTAACTACAAATTTACATTATTTCGAACATGGATTGCATATTTTTTATGATTTTGGTCAAAAATATATTGTAGAAATCAAAGCTAGAATTATTAGTTCCACTGGAAGAGATCACTCCCAAAGTTAATCAATTTATGCGAGAGAAAATCGTAAGTAATCAGTGATTTGTTAATTGCATTCCAACTAAAATTCCACTGGCGTACCGTTGACTCGGCATTTTCAGATGTTAGCTTAATTAAGAAGTCAAAAGGTTCAAGAGACTTCTAACTGATGGATGAGGTGTAGTTAAATATAAATAGGTCTGGGAACCAATTATTTAATGAGCATTGTACGTTTCATAGCTGGAATTCTGAAGTGTTTTCTTTATTGAAAATACATGCAAGTGAATGATTAAATTAAAATTTGGCCAATTAAAATAACTTATGGAAATTAAATTAATTTAAAGGTTTTAATGATAATAAATATTGAAAATCTAATCATTGTTATACCTACATATTAAAATATCTATAAAAAGCTTTTAATTTCGTTATTATGATTGAAATGCTGTTAAAAGTATAATAATAAAATTATCTATTAAATAGATTTTCTCATTTTAAGGATACTTATTTGAAATGTTTTATTTACGGACGTGAACATTAATACTTAAATTATGATTAAGTATTTTTCTGAAATAATAGTACAATGCAATCACTCATAGAGTAAATTTGAAATTTTTTATTTGTTTTGTTTCGGTAAGCTATATATTTAATATTCAATTTCAGAATATATTCGTTACTTGATAACTGAAGCATGTTTTACAATTTTTAGAAAATAATATGGAGTTTCTAATTTGTAAAAAAACCAGGTCTGTCAAATTGTAACTGTCTCGTGAGAAATTATATTGTAAAAATTAACATTACTTGCAAAATAAAAATGATTATGATTATTCAAAAAAGCTAATATATATTATTTAGAAATCATCATCACCTGTGAATTCAAGCATTTTTGCATTATATCCAAATATAATTCCAACAAATATTTATTAATTCTAGTTTATTTTTTGCATTTTCATTAATTAGATTTAAGAGCAAAATTTACGATATCGCATTGTATAGAATGTAGACAGTAGATTGTCCAATGGTTAGAATCTGTTAGATTGATGTTTAAGCATTAAGCTTCACAGTTGGTTGTATTCGCATATCACTAGAAAAGCAGCTCATAAAATACCAAAAACATCAATTTAATTAATGTGGTGGCAAAACGCCGAAAAGAATCATCCTTCGTCTATTGCTTAAAAGTGGTTGGGATTGAACTCGTAACCCTGAACATTGGTAAATGCTGTCCAATATTCCCAATGAATTAGTCCCTAAGAACAATGTTCTATTTCATATAATGGACTACCTAATAGTAAAAGGTATCAGATATTTAAGTATCAGCACTTTTTTCCATAAATAGTGTCTTTATGCTTTTCAAAGAAGAAAACCTTGAAAATCTCCAAATCACACCAGCCAACATATGTGATCGTATGACCATGAACAATGTGGAATTATGACTATTATATTAACTTTATTTAAGGTTGCTGATGATTAAATATTATAATTTTTAGAGTAGCTATAAGAGTCGAGAGAGAGAGAGAATTTTTCTAAATTGAAGACTTGTTTATATAAAAATAATATTTGTTTGTTCGAGTTTTTCTACACACAGACATGTCTAGATTTATAAGATACATATATAAAGTGCTCTTTCTGTAGTTTTGGTTTGTTACATTTATTTAAAGATGTTAAACAGTCTCGATTATAAAAAAAAATACAGACTATCGTCACTATCCAAAATCAATAAATTGTCACATTTTTTTCGAAGTAAAATCGCAACATTATTCTTAAAATTTTTCTCTCTAAGATATAATTAAAATATACATAAATGAATTTTTATGAATCTGTGTGAAAATTTCTTTGACATTTGAATATTATTTATAACGGTAATGTGAAAATTTTCACAATAGTGTCAGTATTTTTGTGAACGCAATTATGATAACCAATGCTTGTGAATGTAGGTAAAAATGAAGAGAAACTTGTTTAGCACTTAAACTGATTAAGTAATTACTCTTGATTATTATTGGATCAAATTATATAAGAAGTAGGCATTTTTATGTTAGTAGTGGGTCACCATTATTAATCAATGTCGGATAAAATGAAAATATAAAAATTTTACTTTTACTTGGATAAAAGTATTTTTATATAATGTAATTGATTATAATATATCCAATAATTACACATCTTTATTAATATATCTATATCATAACAACCAATATAACTCAGATACATTTTTAAAGAAATTTATTTTGCGAAATAAGATTAACATACTTTTTTATGTTAAAAAATAAATATTAAGTAAATATTGTTTTCTCAGAAAAAAAGTAAAAAAAAAAATTTAATAACTCATTAAGTTGAAAATAAGTTTCATAAATGAAAGAACTGTGTTCAGATAATATCACATTACATTATTCAAAAAATCTAAATTAATTACCTGATACATATTGCGTTTTCATTAATCAAGTTTTTCTAAATCATAAAAAAAATTACTTAAATAGGATGGTCTAATTGTTATTCCTCTTTTTATCATCAAATGATATTTTATTTTTTGAAGAAATTACGCTTTGCTTTATATTACCATGTTTTGCAACACACTGGGTATTTCATTCAATTTGAGATAATTTATGTTGAGTTTCTAATTCCTATTGAGCCAAAATATTTTTTTTATCAAAATTTTCATTCTAAGCCTGTATTATTGAAGTATCCGGTATTTGTGTTAAATATGTCAATGTCACTAAAATAAGGGCAATCACAGAAAATCATTTTTCAAACTATTTATTTACAATATGACACTTCATTTCTGGTATATAAATCATAATCCTAGAGAAACAATTACTTAATTCGAATTCAGTTCAATTTAGTTCACTTTTATTCATTCTACTGCAGTCATTTTCGATCCCAGTCACTAATAAACGATTGGAGATGGATGTTGATCTTCTGTGTGCCCATTTGTTAGGGTGAGTGCTTGGAAGTTTTCCTCTCTTGTGGTTCGTGAATATGACTAAGTAACTATGAAAAGTCTTGCTGTAATTTAGTTAACGTGGGGAAAAACTAAAATGCTCTAAGACAAATTAAGACTGTAAACTTATTCACCACGTGATATCGAATCACTTCGCGAAGTGAGGTTGACGCGAAGCGAAGTAAATGCCAACAAACCACTTTGTATCTAACTGCAAAGAGCTTTGCTAGTTTTAAGAGAGCTTCTGGGACATTTACTTAAGAAATAATACAGCATTTATTACATTATAAAATTATTTAGAGCAGTTAAACAGTATTAGTTTACATTTCTGTTCAACATTCAATCAGATTCTGGATTATTATAAGGATAAAACTAAAAAGAGAATATATAAAGAATCAATAATGAATTAAATACAATTACCGTTTTTTTGTCACCGCATAAGACGCACCCAATTTTAAAGGAGGTAAATCTAGAAAAAAAAAAAAAAGATTATGAACCAAATTCTGTAGTAAAATATTTTATATCAACTGTATAAAGTTAACAGCAGTTTAAGAAAATTTTTATTTCAACCATGTAACATACTAAGAGCTATCTTTACTCTCATAAACAGTCAGCAAACAGTGAAAGTAACAAAAATAAGGCTGTCATGTTTTTTATTCTAACCCCAAGAATTCCTCTTCTTCGCTGCTATCAGAAATGAGGAAGGACAGATCCAGGCATCACTTTCTTCCTCACTGGTGTCAAATAAGACGTCGTCTTCTGTTCCATCAAAGGCATTACTAATTCCACACTTCTTGAATGATTTTACAACAATGTCTTTCTTTACGGAGTCCCATGACCCTTTAACCCATTCACACACTTGTGTGATGGTGGGCCTCTTCATCCGTCCAGTAAGAGTCAGATCATGGTTCCCAGCTGCCATCCAGGTGTTCCACTCCTCTCGCATCAGAACTTTGAACGGTTTGTTAATAGAAACGTCCAGAGGTTGCAGCTGGCTAGTAAGACCACCAGAAACCACAGCTATTTGGTTCTTAACTTCTTTAAAGTTCTTTTTAGTAGTTTCTGTAATGTGCGCTCTGAACTGGTCAAGCACCAACAAGGAAGATTTCTTCAGAAGCCCGCCAGGACGTTTGGACCACACTTTGTCAATCCACAGCCTCATGCCATTTTCGTCCATCCACCCTTTATCATGAACCCTTTATCATGAACGTGCACGATGACTCCTCGTGGAATTGTTTCTTTTGGGAATGTTTTCCTTTTAAAGATCAACATTGGCGGCAGTTTGGTACCATCTGCACAGCAGGACAGCACAACCGAGTAGTGGGTTTTCTCATGCTCTGAGGTTTTTACGGTTATGCTTTTGGCTCCTTTGTTATCTACGGTTCTGTTAGATGGCACATCAAACGTTAGCGGGACTTCATCAATGTTCCCAAACTGGCTCATTTCAAAGTTATTCTTTTTCCTCGCATCAATAACAAACTTATGAAAAGACAGAATCTTTGATTCGTATTCCTTTGGCATTTTTTGTGCAATTCTGGTTTTGGTTGATCATAGAAAGGCCAGATCTCCTCATAAATCTATAGCACCACGATGGTGATCCGGTGAAATTCTGAATGCTATTCTCCACAGCAATGCGTTTGGCCTCATAGATTATCATTTTTGTTGAGACAGAAAGTCCATTTTGCCGGTGACGTGTGATCCACTTTCCTTTACTTCTACCTCTAACTCTGGCCACTTTGCAGTTGGTCCACGCAAGGTGTGCTTACTTTTATCCAACTTTTGGAGCTGATCCTCCTGTTTCCTCTACTCTCTTATCATTTTCTCAGTTGGAGGTGGCCCAAAGTGTCTCTCCGCTGCTCTGTTTCCATGCTCCTTAGCAAATTTTATTACTTCCAGCTTGAAAGCAACTTTATATGCAAGTCTCTTCTGCTTCGACATCTTGATGGGATGGTATGAAATATGATATATTTCATTCAGATATACCATACTACATATATCACAGCTCACAGCTATCCGCACCTCCGCTTGCTCCCGCACTGCTACTAGCTGAGTGCAGAGACGCGTGCTTTTACCCGCTCCCTCGCTGGCTTACGAGACTCTAAAAAGTGCTCAAAGCCAGCGCGGGAGCGAGCGAAGGCACGCGCCTATTAGCTCAGCCAATCGCAGCGCGAGGCAGAGACCGTCCAAATACAGTGGGAGGCAGAGGGGGGCTTCCTGGTCTCAGACGGTGCCAAGAGGTGGTAGGAACTGAGTGGCCGAGTATTCCTGTGGTAAGGTATGTATGCAGAGGTGGAGGGCCATGGTGGGCTTTTGTACTTGCCGTATAAGATGCAGGCACTCCCCCCCCCGATTTTGGGGAGAAAAAGTGCGTCTTATACGGTGAAAAATACGGTAACATATATGGTTTTGTAATCAGGGTGATTTCAAAATTCTTCAATATAGCTAAAATTTAGAATTCCTAAACTATATTCGCTGGAAAGTTTTGATATTTACAAAAATAAAATCTTAATACATATACATTGTAAGACAAGAAAAGAATGTTTGTTAGAAGAATTCCCAATCCAAAAAATAAGATTTTGATAGTTAATCAGAAATTCAACTATTTTGTTTAATTTGTCTCCAGATGTAGGATTAATTAAAATTCTCTTTTCTAGATAATATTCAAGATTTCACAGGAGATGGCTAAATGTCAGATAACGCTAAGAGATAAGTAGTCATGTATTGGGTGATCTCCTAGCCACAAGTGCAATCTTTTTTATGTGTGGAATCATATATGAGGAACGCGTATAAGTAAAAGATTGAAATGGTCTTAGCCCTGTATAGAAAATTATCTCATTAATAAAATATCTCTTAATCATCAATTAAGTGAGTTCCAGCTAACCTTTGATATCAACTAGTGAACATATCTTCCTGTTGTACCACTATCCTATTCTTCCTGCCAGCAATCCATTATCCAGTTATTGAGTAAGGATTCGGTGTTACAGTCCGGAAATGGTATAATAAGAGAAAAAACATTTGAGAGTTCTGCTTTTATTCCAAGTCTGTCCATTTCCCCATTTACTCTGAATCTTGGTGAGCTTCTATTAAAGTAATCCTCATATTATGTATTGTTACCAGGATGTCTTGCTTTTCTTTTATCATTGGGAATTCGTTAAGAAGTTTAGATGAAGGTGCTGGGCTACCTGATAAGTTGTCTCCTGAAAGAGGCTGTGATATAACTGCATGGATGCTTTTTTGCAGGGATAACTTCTACCTGGTATACTCCATTCCCACATTGAAGTTCAGTAAAACAAATGCATTGTAAACCAAGCTACGAATATACTATATTACCTATCATACGTTTTCTTTTATTTTTGAACCATATGTGAATATAATCATGTAGTTTTTAGAATAACAGGGTCTATTGTTTTGATCTAGAACTGTTAGGTGTCTCTCAATATTGAAAGCATGAGTACAAATTGTATCATATTTATAAATTTCATTATCTTTGCTGCTGGAAGAATAAGATTTACATCACAAGTAGTGCTTACCCTGGCATATCTTATATACTTTGCCTCGATTTCTATTTTAAAGTAGTGAGGTGGTAAGGCGGATGTCTGATTTAAAGAACTGATGTAGAAGTTGCTCAAAACGCACTTGTAATACTTGCGATGTAAATCTGTTGATGTAAATTGTTTTGTAATACTTAGATGCGATGTAAATTTACTTGCGATGTAAATTGTTTTGTAATATTTAGAATTATTTTTTTTATTTTTTTACCCTTATTACTAATGACGATTCCCAAATTGCTGCCCATGTGTCTTCATTCTTTCTGTTACAGTGTGATAAAGTACAATTCGGCACTTTTGGTAAATTCTCCACTTGTTTCCTTCTGTTCCAAAAAACGTTTAATGTAATGATATAGCTCTATTGGCTTTAGTTTTTAGAAGTGCAGATAAGTTTAATTTTCAGTCTATTTTACTCCATGAATGTTATGTTGGCATTTCTTATCACTCTGTTGTCGCACCAAAATATTTGTGGCCAAAATTTTGTATTTGTAACTAGAAAATATTCATTTTCTTCTAACGAGATTTGGAGACAGTTATAATCTGACTAGTTTCTTTTTTTTTAATAGAAAAGCTCCTTCATTGCATCTTCTCACATTTTCTCATCCTTTTCTACTACCTCAAACATGAAATCCTCAGCAAACACCTGTAGATATGTTACTCTTATTGCATCATGTTTTCTTCTTATATCACTCCTGTTTCTATGGAGGATGTATATAGTTAAACTCCTTAAAATAGGAATGCTATACCAACCTTATTGTCACACCAGTATACTTTCCTTTGATTGATTCATTCTCTCTGTTACAGTTACACACTATGATATCTAACCAGAGTTAAACTCAACCAATGGAAGCAGTCGAGTGAGATGCTTTGCAATTTAAAAACATGTATCAAGAAGAAGAGCCTCATAGATATTATTTCACTTGGAAGAATTGCAACTATGACCTGTTTAACATGTGCCACAGCTTTTAGTGCACATGGTGGATCTCCTGCTCAGCCGGTATTTGATCTACAATAAAGATGAGGATGCCCTAACCAACGAGGCCACTGACGCTACTATAAGTGCCTTGTGGGAAAACAACAACCTGTCTTTGATGGCTAAGTCATCAATAAATTGAAAAAATGATTTTCTATTTACACTGTTTCTTTAACTGGGATTTCTAAATTATAAATATTTTTCTGAAGCCTTTTTTTTAATATTTTATTAATGGTTCATTTAGCCATTTTTCTTAAAATGCAATTATTACATAAATTTGAATTTCGACTGAATTTTAAAAATGTGTTTTTTAAAACTCCGAGATAGTCCTGTACATTTATAACGCTACGTTCTAAAACCATGTATTTCTTTTCATTTTCAAGTATCAGCTTTGAGAAATATAGTTTCATCATCATTTTTCAAAAGATAGAGCTCTATTACTTTTCTTCAAATTAATCTCTTAAATTTTTCAATTTAAATTTATTCCACTTCTAGAAAGTTTTCTTTAGATCCATAATATTTGCAGAATGTATATATCTGAAATAGTTTTTCCTTTGACAGTAGTCAAAAAATGTAAAATATAAATTTTAAAATTAGCCTAAGCATGAAAAATATTTATAATAGTAATTGTTAAAACAAATGAAAAAATCTTTTCAGAATTTTTTTTTTTACTTAGAAAGGAAAAGATAATTAAATGTTTTAAATATCTCCTCTATAAAGATAAAATCAAGAGGAAATATAATTTCAAAACGTAACTTTTCAGATTTTTCTCGGATATTTATATCCTGTTTATTTTTTAAACTTACTCTTTGTGAATTTATGAATGGTATTACTTTAAAATACTTCAAAATATTTAAAGTACTTTATTCCTAATGCCACTTTTGAATCATTCAGTTTGAAAGATCTATTTTTGCTTCTTGGCTATCTAACGCATTAAAACTACTTGGAAAGCAAAGACTTCTCTTAGAATTTCAAATCTTTAAGAAACACAAAATAAACGCGACTTAAACAAAAATAACGGTCACATAAATAAAAAAACTCTAGGGAATTAATTTTCTTTCTAATGTCACTTTTAAGTAAATCGTTTTTAGTTGAAGGAAAGAGTTTTAATATCTTCTACATTTTTGCTTGTTACATGTTGGAATTCTTTTTGAAAGCAGCATAATTTTAACTCATTCACTTTCGAAAACAAATGGTGTGCTATTCTAACCACTTTAAAAAAAGATAGAAGTTGAATTTTAGTAAAATTTTAATCATTAATTGCAAAATAATTGGAAACCAATCCAATTATTTTGCAAATTGTTTTACCATAATCCAGAGAAAGAAAATGAAACTTCAGAATAAAATAAGTGAAATCATTTACATACAATTAGAAATGATCATGCATTAATTACATAAATTATACCAATAAACTGATTTGTTGTCCAATGAGATTCTATCTTAAGATATTACAGAAACACTAACAACCATTTAATGTCAATAATAACTAATTTTTTGTGTAAGAACGTCCATATACAGCAATACATTTGATGACAAAAAGTAATTCTCCCCTACATTATTAGATATTTATAAAACTGACTGTTTATATTTAAAACAACTAAGCATTACAAAAAATGTATTTTCTATTAGCATTAGCAAAAAACAAATATACGAAACTAAATAAACTTAATTCATATGTAATTGGAAATCAATTATTTTGAAGATATAATCACAATATTAAGAAATATATTTAACAGAGTAGTACAATTGTTGACACAAAATGTCTTTTAATATTGTCTTAAAATAATGTTGAATGTATCCGGAAATTACTTAGACAAATTATATTTCATCCCTATTTATCTAAGAATTTATGTTTAATAGAACAATTTCTTGCATGTTTTAAGGAAAACTTTCATTTGACATAATTTTGAAAAATGAAGAGATATGAAAGAAATACAAATAGTGGATTTTTACTGTTATAAATAAGAAATATTTGCTTCTTCTTTAATAGTAATATTTTAATCATAATACGCCTTTCATTAAAACTAACAAGAATATAACAAAAATGTTCTTACAATTCTACACTTACTAAAATTTTGTTAATTTAAAGAAACACATAACTCCAGAATTATTTATAATCAATTGTATATTATCTAATACAACTTAATAACTGCGCACAAAAATTATATAATTGTTAAGGATTAAATGTTTAGCCGTGCAAAATTCTGTTAACGTAAGAAATTCCGTTTAATAATTAGTTTTACAAACACATTAAATGATTTTTTATAAATGACTGTGATTATTAATTAGTAAATAAAAGAAGAGTGTAAGATAGGTTTAGTTATTAAAATCAAAATTTATTTAAAAATTAGAAATAGTTAATAATGAAAGTGTAATTTACATTTGGGAAAGAAGTCAACCTATTCTTTTTGTAGTATTTTGAATAAATTAATTCTTAAAAGAATAGCAGTTTAATTTCTAGAAAATTTTATAACTTCAAAAGCCATAATAATAGTTCTTTTGCAAAATTTGAAAGTAAAAATAGCAATCTTGAATTAAAAAACAGAAATCAAGACTTAGCGTTAAAGAGTATATGTTTCAATAGATTCTTGAATAATTAAAATTTAATTATCTTTTGTTATTTATTTACATATTTCCAAATGTATAAGTTCCCTAAATTAAGATACAAAATTATAATACATTGTTTTAAAATAATGCACATTTTAGAAAGAAGTTATAGGAATGTTGTCATAAAAATTAAATAAAGAATTATAAAAAAGCGCTAAAAAATTAAAAAGATAATAGTAATCACAAACACATTATCGTATATTGTGCTTTAAACATAATTTTTATTTATAACACCATTTGATTAGCATAAAAACGATAGCTGATAAAATAAAATTTTAAACATTAATGATAATTCTTACGGGTAAATTATTTAATTAATATTTTTCAAAAAAATGAGTGAAAATTAAGAATGTTTTGATTGAAAGGGTGTTTAACCTTCTAATTTATATCAAATTTACTATTTTAAAAATCTATAATATGAAAATAATTTTTGTGATATAAATACAATTTTAAAACGAAAGTTTCACTTTGTAAGAATGAATAATAATAAATAATCACTATTTCTAAAATTGTCAATGCATTCGTTTCAAGAAATAATGAGATTTCATCATTTTTTCTAAAATTTGAGTATATAAATCCAAAGAGAGCAAATTTAAATTTTTTAAGTGTTACAAGTTATAATTTTACAAATTTTACAATTTATTTTAGTAATCTCTATTTCTGTTTTTTTAAAAAAGGGAAGTAAACTTAACGATAAAAAGAATAACTACAAGGATATTAAATAAAATAGTGCTTAGAAAAAATTTCAATACTCAAATGTAACTGCCCAGTCTAACTAGTATAGATTCATTCCTCATGATTAGATAGCGAAAAAATTAACAAAATTGGATACTGTGCCCTGCGTATATTCTCAGTGAGAACAGTTTCTTGAGATTATTCCCTCTTCTTACAATTATTTACTGCAATGATAACCAACGTGCTTTTGATATTCTTATGCACTTCCTTTTGATATTTTATTGTAAGCAATTGCAATTTTCATTAGCATAATCCTAACATTGTTAACTATGAACATTGACTGTGTTAAATCATTTTAAATATGAATGACGTTTCTTTTTCTGTTTACTTTCTACATACGGATCTCTTGTAGCATATTAGTTGATATCATCTCTAAAATATCATACCACAAGAATGGGTCAAATTTATTCATGATTTGAAAATTAAACTCGGGAAAAATAATAAAATTGAATAATAAGAGATAGCATAAATCTAAAAGTAACTATTTATGCAGTAGTAAATCTAATTTCGGTTAAATTGTAGAAGTTTATTATCCAAAAAAAAAAAAAAGGAAACCATGATAATTATGTCATATTTAAAAGATGCACACTGATATTGATTCAAAAGTAGGAAAACATTTTGTTGCATTATTAAATTATTTGTACAAATAGAAAGAAAATTCACTTTTCTCCTTTTCTAAAGGTTTTTGAAATTTTTAATCAGAAAAAAATTTTTGTTATTAAAGGTTAACAACTATGAGTTATATTGTCATTCATGGTAACAAACTAGCCTTAGGTACATTTGCAAATAAACACAAAGTTAAAATATAACCTATTTTTTATTACAAAAATTAACAAAATGTAACGAAATAATTCAATAATTAAATACCGCTAGTATGCTTGCTTGTATTAAAATATTAATGATTTTTTATGCAAAAGAGACTACTTAAGTTTAATTTCATAAAAATTCTGATTAGGATTTAATAACTAATGCTTTTCTGTAAAAATCACCTTTCACTGTAATATTATGCAATTCTTTTAAGTAAAGCGCAGTAACTCAAAATTAACAGATAAAATTTCAATTTACTCATTAATTACCATAGTTATGATATAGAGTTCATTCAAAAAATATGTAAATCACAAACATTTCTATTTAAAAATGTAATTTATATGATTTACACATAGTTCAAAGCATTTAGTCTCAATTTAAAATTAATATATTTTTATAATATAATTCAACAATGATTTTTACAAGTTACAAGAAAGTCATTAACAAATGTAGATTAATTATTTGTGCCAATAGAATTTCTTCAACAAATGTAAAAACTGCATTTTTGATCATTCTGCTAATTTACAAGAAATCTTATCCTTTAAACACTGCTCAATATAATTGTTAATAAAATCTTAAGTATTTTATAATTGAGATAGTATATAAATATGAGTTATATCTGAAAGTTAAAATATATAAAAATTGTAACATGTGCTTGTTAATTACACTTTAAATTTTATTTCTAATCACTGATGTTCATCACAAGAGAATTAACTTAAAGCCCACATAACCATATAAACTTAACCACTATACGGAAAGTACAAAAATGGAAAAGATAGATTTTTGTCTATGCACATTTATAATTCTATGATGATGGTTATAACTTGACTTTCATTAATATTACCATGCAGATAAATCTAACATGTATATATATACAGACAGAAAAGTATAAGTAAAACAATTATTTTTAATTTAAATTAAGTGTTTAATTTCTCCTCATTTAAAATTTGTACTTTGATTTTGCGTTATACATATTAAATTTTGTTAAACTCTACTCATCAAATTTAGCAATTTGGTAGGGTAAGGACATTTAAAGTATTCGTAATTAATGTAAAATTGGTGTAAAGTTTTTAAATTCTAAATGTGAAAATATAATAAATATCCTCTATATTTCAGAAAAAAAATGTTTTCAAGATTTATTGATCTTTTATTTATTTCCTGCATGGTCATGAAAAAACAGTAAGATATGAAATATGACCACACCAATTGAAAATTTCCAAGGTATTTTCGCAATAAAATTTCCTCCTTCATAAAGTTGACATAAATTCTAGTTTTAAGATATATTTCGGTAATACATTATTTTTCCATTCTACATAAATCAAAATATATTTGAATGCAAAATCTGAAAGTAACTATTGTCTGGAATAAATTTTTAAAGGTATTAATAAAATTACGTATAGAATCTATCACCCTACGTATTCCATATTTTATTATGATTTGCAGATTTTTCTTACATTACTATTTTGTTTGTGAAATTTATATTCAAAAAAGGCTCGAATCAAAAAGTAATAAAACATTAATTAATCAAAATATTTTAAGTAATATGGGTTTATGACAAGACTAGTCAGTTTTATCAAATTATGAAAATGGCATCATATATAGATAAATTATATATACTGCATTATATATAAATTGAGCACTTTTACACAATGAAGAATTTTTACATTCAATGACTACTTTAATGTATTATTTTAATTGTATTTCATTGAAAGATAAAGATTTGAAATTTCTTAAAGAATATAATGCACGCAGGAAGTTAAATTAAAAATGTATCTTCAAAATTATTTTGATGACAACCATTTCAATTAATTTATGCATTTTAAGGAAATGGGACTATATATAAGGCTACATAATATTTTTAAATGATAAGAGAGAAATTTATAGGACATAAGTTACTTATTTTCTACAGATCCCAATTAAATATTACTCTCAGGTGTATGCAAGTTCGTCATTCATAGATTTATTGGTAGCTTAATAAGCATTCCCAAAACTCTAATATGAGTAACTTTATGACCCACTTATTTTGCACTCTGACGTTTGTTCTCTTAATTGGGTAATATTTCTCTATTGGTGAGTAACGCAAAAAAGACTAACTTCTGCACTGCATTAATTGTAAGCATATATTTTATCTTATGATTAGCTGATTTCCTTCGTTACTTCTATAACTCATAACTTTTTTTCCTTCTAATGTAATGAATTATTACCTTCATAATTACTGAAGAAAAGAAATTTTCTTCGGTAATATAAATATTATATTATTGATAGATTGCATGTGTCTATTGGCTTGCAAATTATGTTGAAAAAAATCTCTGTATAATGCAGAATTTATTTTAGAATAAGGATAATTATTTAAAAATTTAAATATTTATTTTAATTACTTTAATTGGCTTAAATTTCATTTTTCTTTTGAAAAAATATCCTTTTTTTTATTTAAATTTACATTTTATAAATATTACAAACTACAAAGTTACAGCTATCATAAAAAAAAATTACGATTTGTATTCATTATTCAATTATTTGATATTTTCATAAAGTTTTAAATGGTGATTTTATACAGAATTCGTTACGATGTAATTACTGGAGTAGATTTGCACATTTATAAGCAAAACTAAGTTTTAGTAATCTTTTATTGAAAATAGGATATCAATCATTAAAATATTGTTAAAATTAACAATATTATTTAATGAAGTAAAATATTCACAATTTAAATGTGCATTATTATACAAAATACTGTTAATGATGCACATTTATGGAACATAAACTATTTTCCCTTTTCGGCATCTAAATTTATTGATTGTCCTTAAACATAAAACATTTGATCCAAGATGAGACGAAAGATATAGAACACTACCAAAAGAGATGTTCTGTAGCTATAGTATATGGTTTAAATTTTAATAGACTGCGAAATAACCCAGCAGAAACTTTTCTTAAGAAAAGAACAATGATATGTTTTTGGTGTCATCACTTCGCCTTTTAATATCTGTGTTAAAAATTTCACAATAGCATTCAACCTCTGAATTTCTCTCTTCAAAAAATTTCCTGAATATTCTTGCTTGTATAATCTTCATTTCCTGTTCATTATTTTCTCTTATCAAGTTAGAAAATATTTTTTAATCAATTTGTTCTGTCTCTTCCTTCTCTTACATAAAATCTGAGAAACTACTCTAATCTTCTGTAAGGGACACCTATTTGCTTTCGCTCTTTTCTCTCTCTCTCTCTCTTTTTTTTTTTTTTTTTTTTTGCTTTTCTTTCCTCTTTTTCTCCATCTTGAATTATTTTTCTTTCTAAGTCTTCACTTAATTGGTTGCTTCGACTCGATGTCTCTAACTGGGTCTACTTTCTGACCATAAGCACTCATGTAAATTCTTAACTTCTAGAAAGAAGTTAAGATTTACTTTTTTAGATCGTGTAGGCTTAACAAAGAATTATAGGCTAACATGTTTTGTTTCTTTTACCGAAGAACTAGCTTTCCCGTAAGTAAATTCTTTCTGATTGAAAATCTGCAATTAAATTTTGATTTACTGTACATATATATTTGTATTTTTGCAATTATAAGATATGTACTAATATATTTTAACTGTATTTATGTCATCCCACATTCCTATTATTAAAAACTCCCTTTATTTTTTCATTTTCTTAAAACTGAGTAGTAATCATAAAAACCAATAGTCATATAATTAATAAAAATAGCAAGTTAATATTACCTAATCTGTATTTGTCACGTATATTATGATGATATAGATTATTTTAATACAAGAAAAAATTATCTGAAGAAAAATTTGAATTGACTAATACATGAAGACTTACACATAATACGAAAATAGACTAATACATAAATCAGTCGTTGATAAAATGCTTAAGAAGAATTGTGTAACAGTTAAAACCAAGTTGCATAGTTAAACTCAGAAATTTATAAAACCAGATTGATTTGTAAGATTTTAGCAAGAATCCAAAATGCTTTCGAGAAAGTAAAAAGAATGTTAACAAGCTGTTCGCTAACAGCTTAAAGCTATTAGAATACATTAATATTCCCAAATTATGTAATAATATTGCACAATATACACCACATAAAATGAAATATTTAAGTATCACAAATAAAAAGCACTATATAATGTTATATAATTTAGAGTTTTATACGCTGATATATTTTTAGATTTTTAATCAAATGAAGCACTGATTTATGGAAGCTAAGACCCATAACAAAACATAATTTTTTGCTTATTTTATGATGATCTGTGAAAAACGCAGCTATTTTTTTTTTCAAAAACATAATGTTCATTCATAACCACAAAACGTCAAAAAAAATAGTTGAGTTGAGATAAACTAACCCCTCAATATTTAAGCGGTAACAAGCAGCATTTACATTAATATTTGTAAGAGAGTGTGTAAGGTAGCCTACAAGTTTGGTTAATCTAAGCACTTATTTGCATTATGTTTTGTAACCTGTGCCTCAGTGTTTCATTAGACACTATATATTCTACCATAATATATGCATTTTACCTTGAATTTATGCAAAAAATGCCATGCATGCACAAAGTGCAGGTAAGCTCCGAACTGTGCTCTAAGTCGTATGGGACTAGAACACTCGCCTAGCGCAAAAAGTCACTTATTTTGATTCAAGGTCAAGTGAAGAGGTCATCCATGAGCTGCCACCCTTCTCTCTACATCCACGCTGCGTCAGCAGAAGAATTTTGGATGCGTCATCAGAAGGATCGTACAAATCTCTAAAATCCTCATTTTATTTGTAAACTTCTCGCTAGTAACACTCACTAGGAATAATTAATAACATTTTTATTCAATCCTTAATAATACCTGTAATCAAAGTAAAATATACTAAAATTCAAATCATGGAAAAAATTCCTTCTTATAAAAATGAATGAAAAAGAAAGTTTCTTATATATTTTAAACACAGTATGACTTAATTGATGTTGTTCTTCTTGTAGTTACAGATTTTATCCCGTAATTATTATCTTAGTTGTTTTTGAAATATGAAAAAACTATTAAAAGCTTTGTAAGGTGAAATATTTTATCAATTGATGTAGTTAAAAAAAACTTCTAATTCATATAGTTTCCTCTCCTAAACTAACATATTTATTTTTTAAATAAAAATTACTCACATTTTAATCAAAACTACTTCACAACCATATATTTATGAATTTCTTGTTCCGTTTTCTTATGAGTTTACATATTTAGTAAATAACATTTGCTACTAACTTCTACTTTATTAATCAAGTAATAGAAAATATAATGAACTGCATCAAAAATCATTTTCTTATCAATAAATCTTCTCTCCAGTATTGTACATCTTTAATAATTTAATGGCAGTATTTCATTAATAATGCAATATAAAGGCACTATTTGTGGGAATTTCAGAAGGCATTAAATTGACTAACTTAAACCGATTACTTATAATTCAGTAACATAATGTAAATTTACTGTAAGTTGATTAATTTATTCGTTTTATGCTAATGATGCAAAAGCAAATAGTTGCTGAAATGGTTTTTATGAAATGAATAATGTTAGTGTTTTCATTAAAATAATTTGAAGAGGAGAAAGAAGCGTCAATTATACGGATGTAAAAATTCGTTCTAACATTTAAGGAAAATACTACTATTCATCTTTGTTATATAATTGGAAACAAAAAAGTGTGATAGTTTGGAAATTGTTTGAAGTTCTGAAAGTACAAAAATAAATCATATTGTAGAAAATGTTGCTGAGATTTATACATTCTTTGTTCAATCCTGTATCTGTATAAAATACTCTAAATGGAAAAGCGATAGTAATTTAACATGAATTATTGAACTGAACAGAGAAATACTTTCTTCCATTTATTCTTATATTAATCAGTGTACACTTCATGAGTTGGAAATAAATTATTATTTATTTATGAGTGATAGTTCGATACATTCTCAAAATAGTAAATGATTTCTACTCATTCTGAATATTTCGCGCTTATACATTTTTAAATAATATACATTGAAAAGCAAAAACTGCCACATACGTGATATTATATATTTTATTCCAAAATGAATAATGTAGGAGTTAAGAAGATAAGAGGAAATCAAAAACAAAAATGTCTTCAATTAATGAACGCGCACATTAATCAGGGATTATATATCAATATTTTTTATAACCATACCTATATCAACACAAATAAAAGTGGTTAACAAAATAATGGAATGATTGAAAGTTGCATATTTATAAGCTTTTCATAAGCAATAAAATGTAATAATGATTACCAATCACTTCCATTTTTTAAATGGAAATGTATATTTTTTGAAAGTATAAGACGGGCTTTACTAAAATTCTACAAGTCTTGTGAATCACAAACAATTGATTGAACGTTATAGTCTCTTTCATCTGACTTCAATATAATGGAACTGTTATCGTCTATTTTAAAGAATTCCATAAAAATCAATATTTTCTACTAGAATCTTTCCGGGACTTTTCCCAGTACCTTAAAAAAATGTTGAATATCTCTCTAACTATTAATCAGCAAATGTATAAATCAAATCCTGATTAATCTAATCTACATTATATTCCAATAAGAATTTGGACACATGCAAATGAAAATATATGCGGTTCTGATATGCGTCACGTCTCATGTGGTTGAATATCGTGTTGTTGTCAGTCGCACCCAAGATAGCCGGAATATACAGTGAACTTCGAAAAAGGCATAATTGCCGGATATCATACAATGGCCAATCGGACACCTTCGCAAAGCAGGGTGGAGTAGAATTTCTCTCGCCAAGGGATTTCCTACTACACTATAAAACTACACCTAAAACAAGTTTTTATAAGAACTCAAGTTTCTAAACTGTAAGACTGGATAAAAACCAAGAGGTAGAAAGATGACCTTCTAAACATCACTGATGGTCCAAGCCATGAAGTTGTGGCAACGTTTTGACTCCTGACGGGTCACGACTGAACATTTGCATCGCATTGGCATAAATTCACTCTACTGTCTACCTTTTAATTTGATAGAACTCATGAATATGACCCACCTCCAACACTGTGCTGCACTGATGGACAACTCTGAATCATCACTTTATTGGTAAGCCACACAACTTTTGAGGCCATGACTCCGGTCATCTCGTTTATGGTTATGAACATGTATTCACCTCTCTTGTATTTGTCTCGTGTCTATTTTGTGATTTTTAATGTGCTTCATGTATTATTCCTTGTATTTGCCCTGCCATTAGAAATAAAAATATATTATGGCCAATAATTAACTAATATAGGTAGTGAGTTAAATTTTCTAAAATTGGCAATAGCTTTTGCGGTTAAGAAGGGAGAGTTAAGTAGTGCTTGTCGGGATAAGATTCGAGCCAGCACAACCACAAAATAAAGAATTGCATACCGATGAGTGGTGTTCATAGAAGTTTGAAGAAACCAAATCAAACCAATATTTTATATTTCAATATAATTCCAGCAAGAACTCGTAATTTTGTTTCAATAAATATTATCAGCATTAAGATGATTTGCTTGGTTTCAATGGTCATACTGCCGCTTATAAGCCTATGATTATAACAGAACTGTGGTGCTAAATTGATATAGTTTGGGGGAAGTCAAATTCGGACCATACGAACGGAAGATTCTTCTGGAGGAGGAATTCAAGTTCAAACTCTGCAAGTCAGCTGACAGGTTTTGAATCTGAAATACGCGTGAAGAAGTCATTAGCCAGAATGCATTCTACCTAATGTTTGGTATAAAAAGAAGTATGGTCTGAGACACTTGATTTCAATTCAATTCCAACTACTACTCTTTAATTCTAGATAATATATTTCCAAAACTGTAGCAATTTTACGAATTAGATAATTATTACCAGGAAGACAACTCTAAATGTCATGCTATCACATCCTTCATGTTGTCAGTGGAGTGAACCAAGTGGACTCGACTGCACAGTTCACAGACCTGAATCCAACAGAACACTTCTGGGATTAGTTGGATTACCTAACTAAGGGGGGCAACAAACGTCTAAGACCAGTGAATCAGCTTACATGTGTTTTTCAAACTGAATGGAAGAAAATAACCATTTATATCATTTAAACACTCATAAGAAGTTTACTACCCTAGATTTAAAGCTGTAACTGTCTCAATCTACTAAATATTGAATATGGATGAATATTTATCTCTTTTAATGAAAGTATATATTATATATAAGATGCCAAAGGTTGACCTGTGCCATACTAAAACAGTTCTAAGTTGAAAGTGTTTCCGTTATTTCAGTAACCACATATCTACTAAGACGAGTCACATAAATGTAACCACCTGTCAAAATCAAGAATAAACAAATTTTGCAGAACGAACTATTGCGAGACATACAGGAAGAGAGTAAACTAATTTCTGAAGGTGTTTATTGGGATTTTGAGCCAAGCCCAATCAATTGACGTCGTCGGCTGTGCTAGATTAAGCAAATATGATCCATTCCTCAAACAACTCAATCGAGTTGACCTCACAGAATATCTATTAGGTTTAAGCCATGTGAGATCATTGGCCAGATGATGGGAAGATGGGTAAATTCATTATTTTGCTCTTCGAGCCACAAACGCAGGCTGCCAGGTGTATGACACCTTGTATTGATGTACTGGTAGGTGGCATCATCTTTAAAAAAAACAATGTACATATAGGAGTGGACATGGAAACAGCGGTATATGTGTACTTGTATTGATCCATAGTATCCTCTAAAGTGATGAATGAACCAGAGAAAGTCAGGAAACATTCTTCAAACCATAATATTCCCACGCCCAGCCTAAACTATTCCGATAATGGATGGAGTGTGTTTTCTTTCATATGTTTAACGCCTTATATGTTAATGTCCATCTGTTCGACGGAGCAAAAAACGTGATTCATCGAGAAGCCTTACCTGACGCCACGCTGTGATTGTCCAATTACGGCTCTCGCGGGAAAATTCTAGCCTTCGTCACCGATGAACAGCAAACAGTATTCGTTGAACAATAGTTTGGAGGACACTGTTAGTAGTACCTTGGTTCAACTGAGTGGTCTGTTTCTCAATGGTAGCATGTCTATTCACCCGTACAGACCCTCGCAACCATAGTTCACCTCTGTCATCTTATGGCCTATGGTGCACTATATTTCCCACGTTAAAGATTTTGAAGATTTCTATTTTGCTATTGCAAGGTACATATTTATAATAGAGTCACGTGAACCATTCACAAATTTAGAAGTTTCTAAAATGCTTCTAAGCTTGGTCCAAAATCTTATGATCAGGCTCTTTTGAACATATGATAAATAGCTTTTTTATTCCTGCATTATGCCAACGATTGAAGTATTTTCCAAAGCCCTCAAGTATGTGTCATGTATACTCATTTCTATTGTATTTCAGTCAATTCTTAGAAAATGTTTTCTTATCAGAATCTAAAAAAATTTATTTGTACTTAAATTTGACTGTGAGTTTTGAATGAAGATACGTTATTTATTCATAAAAAAGAAGTCAAAGCTCACATTTACAAGCAAAATCAGCTACTTCGCATGTCATTACTTAAGTCATAGAAAACGTCTGAGAATTTACAAAATCTTCCCATTTAATTACTTCAAAATAATTAGAATCGTCTCAATCACCTTCTTAAGAAAGAACTATTTCCTTCGGTTGTTGCTTTTTAAAAAGTCCTGTTTATAACATTGTAGCGACTGAAGATAAAAAAAATGAGATATAAATGCTCCTAATAGTCGTTTAGATCATTAGAGTATTCCTAAGAAACTGTCTGGATTCAATAAAACATTTTACTTCTTATAAGTTTTATCGCAATTTCTCATTTATTAATTAATTATATTGATCTGATAAAATACTTAAAAGTATAGGAAAAGGTTCAACGTATCTTAGTAGTAGGTGTAAGCTGTTTGATACAGCGGGTTCTAAGTTTGGACTCAACCAGTGTTAAAAAAACAAAGAATGATGATATGTTTTTGCTTTCTGCATGCATAACTTTTGGAATGTTGCATGCATAACTGTTCGTAATTTGGGATATTTTGGGTATTCTTATACGTAACATTTTTTATATGGCACACTATGTATGAAGTTTTCGTTGAACACAATAGGTGGTTAATATTCAAATGCTTTTCAACAATTTCCAAATAATTTTTTATTTTTATTTGTTACGCAAAATACAAATATAGCAAAAGTTATTTTTAAATCTATAATTCATTTACATTTTTGTGAGTGAAAGAGCTATGACTGTATTCCTATATTTAAACTCAACATGATTATTCGTGATTGGTTAAAAATTAAGATCACTCTGGAAGTAAAAGTATTAATCCTTAAGTTAGAGATAAAAATAGAAAATAAATATAAAAACATACACTGAAGTCCATATAGTTTGATATTTATATATGTTATGGATAATTTCAATTTTAGTATAATCTGATTTGTATAAATGTTTCATAATAGTTTTAATATTCTTAAACATCAATTTTGAAGTATTTAATATTATTAAGCTATTGAAATTTAGTTTTTACCTTTTTTAATATCATTGCCAGTCACAAAATTAATTTTAATACTTTTATAATTAATTTTGTTGTTTACTCTTTTTTTAAAGCAGGCTACAACCCGCATTTTACCTAAACGATTTGAATCATTATTTTTACATGCTATAGGCAAAATGAAAAAAATAATTTATTTGAAGTTTTTGAAACAGTTAATTATAAACAACTGATGTGAATTTCATGAAAATCAAATGCTAACAATTAAAAAAGAATTTTTTTTATATATATCTTTAAGAGTTTCGTATTTTATTAAGTCTTGCTTTGGACAAATTCCATTTCATTTATTTTTAAACTCTCTCTTAGGAGTTATTAATGACGTTTAAGTAAATACTTTTGTGAACTAAAAATGTTTCATATTTTGCTTTACAGACGCACGCATTTTAAGATCTATTGTTTTAATTCTAAGTCGTAGAAAGTGTCAAAAATATGCTTCTAAGAAATTAAATAGTCTTAAAAAATCTGCATCTGTTAGAAGAGCTTATAATGGATATGCTTAATAAAAATAGCATTTGTAAATCACAAATGCATTTCTTGGACAAATTCTTCTGTTTAATAATATTCTCAGTAAATTCTGATTATACGTAGGGGAATAGCATTAATCTTTTTGCAGTTTCGTTTTTCTTTTACATTTTAGATTAGTTTTCTTTTTTTAAGAAATGAAGTACTACAAACTCATTTATGTTTAAAAACAGATGGTTTCTTATTTTTACTCCTGAGAATACTGAAACGTCGAAAAGTTTATTTTTACAAACCTTTTGTTTGGCAATTTTAAATATTTAGGAGAAACAAAAAAAATAAGATTACATGTCAAGAAAATTAATTGAAATTAAATGTGATCTATAATAGTGAATTTTATGAAAACTTTTTAAATGATAATTAAGCAAGTTATTTTGCTATTAATACCAAATAATTGCTTAAATAAATAAAATTAATAATTTATCATGAACAAATGTTATTTAAAATTATTCTTCCTCTCTCGTTATATATCTATGTATATGTGTGTATGTGCGTGTATATCTATATATATATATTATATATATGTATATATATATATATATATATATATATATATAATATATATATATATATGTATGCATATATATAATATATATATATATAAGTAATATTATTTTGTTACATAATAAATTAACAGCAATTTTTATCTTTATTATTACATAATGCATTAGAAAAGGCAATGTAACAGTGTTCTCTTAATTCACACATTAAAAAATATTGTAAATAATTTATATTACAAACCTTAGTTTGAATGCCTTATTCTTTAATTTCAAATTGTAACTGCCGCTAATGACGGGCCTAATTCTTAGAGCTTTTATGTGATAAAAAAAGAAGAAAAAAACAGGTTATATGTGATTTAAATATACTGAAATAGAATATTTTAGGAGATATATTCAATTGTGGAATGTTAATAAATAATTACCTTTTTAATAAATAATTACTATTTGAACATCGATCATAAATTTAAAACAAAATGTTTTTATGAAGTAAATTAATACAATGGAAAATTTATTGGTATATTCATTACAATGATGCGGATTTATATGAATATAATTATTTGACCAGAGAGGTTTAAAAAAAAAACTATTTATTTTAACATCTATTACATATAAATAGAAATATAACTAAACTATCAGATTTTAAAATTATTATTATTATTATTATTGGATATTTAAAATATAACGAATATTTTAAATTTCTAAGAATATGATTGCTCATAAATAATATTATTTAAAAAGTCCTTATTTGTATTTTATGATAAAAAATATATGGAAAAGAAAGCAATATTGTTATATGCTTTAACAGTTTTTAAGATTAATTGCTATTACTTCTTTTAAAAAAATAATTTATATCTATATTTTAAAGACAGTTTTATGTCACTGATATATTTCGACATCCTGACTTGCCTGTGTATATAAATTATTATTTTTTTTTGCCTGATATAACTCATTATTCATTTTTTTATGGTTATGAATTTGATAAAGAGGAAGAGTTGTTAAAAGTCTTTAAGTTTAAATGAAACGTTTAAGGTCATTTTATTAATATGTAGATAGTGAAAATAGGAATTTCGTATAATTAATTATTATAATTTTTTTTATTAAGCTATGTTTTATCAGTTTCCCTGTGTTAAATATAAAATTCCCACCTGACTTTCAAAGTGTGAGATAATTTCAGAAAATACCTTAAATTACTAAAAAAGTTTGTCTCAATTAGACGTAATGGATATTTTCAATTCCCATATAAAATTACATTAATTGTTATTTACAGAAATTTTAAAATCTAAATTATTGTACATATCTTCTATGAAATTTAGGTCTAGGATAAGAGTTTGACAGATTGAAAACTTAATTATTCTTTTTTTTAAAATCAATTCTCAGTGGTTTAGAGATGATGCGTTTTTTGAAGAAGATTCCAGATTGTAATTGTAAGTCCAAAACTTATGTACACCGAAAGGCAAGTTGTTAATACAACAGTTGTTGATAATATATAGCCCTTATTTTTGAGATCTCTTCACAGATCACAACTTTTTCAAATGCAAAAGCTCTCTACAACATAAAATAACTACAATATATCAGATTAAATAAAAGAATCTTAAAGCATAATTTTTATTTCTGTCTGGGCCATTTAAATTTATTTATTTGTATGACAAAATAAAGCAATGTATTTGATTAATTAAATATTTTAAGTCGTATTTGTAATGTAATCTGGATGACAACTGACATGCCTTCCTTATGACATATTCAGAAAACAATTTGAAATCTGTTTAGTTTGCTATAATTTGTATAAACCAAGTCAAAATATAAAAATATTTGGGATTTATGATTAAAAATACAATTTTTGTTTGTCCTATTAAATTTATAAGTTAACATTGGAAAACTAATTCAAATTATAGAGGTTTAAAATTGATATCCTTTTTGAATTTTCTAAAACAATCTGAGTTACATTTAATACACGTCTCATTTTAAAGAAACCTAGAGCAAAAAGCCCTAGTGTTCAAATGATAAATATTAATCAATTCTATATTTTGTATTTGGAAGTTACTACAATTTAACAAAAGAATTTAAAGGATTTTTTAATAAGTACTTTGTTTTTAATATTTAATTTCAACGGTTGAAACGTTGTACATATTTTATGAAATAAGTTGCAGGAAGCAAAGAAAACAGTTTTTAACATTCCTTGTAAATATATGGTGACTTGTTATCTTTTCACAAATATAAAAGCAAATATAAATACATTATATCCATTTGAGCGTATATACTGTGAAAATTTATTGGTTGACTTAAATATTTAGCGTATGGGTAACGAAAAACAACACATAAAATAGCATAGAGAGAAAATGAAATTTTTAAGGTACAGAAACACAAAAAATTTCTCTTCCATATAAACCAGCATAAATTCTTGCTTCAAGAAATATTATAGCCATATATAATACCTAAATTCTACATAATTCAGAGATATTAAAGCATAAAAACATGTCGCTGAAAAATTGCAGCCCTGCCTTTTTCCAATATCTAGACCAAAGCTTGCAAGAATATTTTGCGATATTGATTTCATTTTATGAATAATTTGTAACCGTAACCCACCCTTGCAAATCATATTCAAAGTGATATTAGAAATAACATTCAATACTAAATACTCTGGTTAGAATCTAAACAAATGTTTTTACGTCTTTTGTTTAATTTTTTCGTTTAGTAAGTTTAACGGAATGCAGTTGAGAGTTATATGTTGGGAATTATATATTTTTAATTCAAATGTAGTAGTTTAAACTGTCAATTATTGGAAGGATAATATTCCCTTGTATTTTGTATTCCTATTTGTCTTTTAGCACTTATATATACAACATTGGGCTTGCATTATCAACATAAGCATTATTAATGTCTTCCTCTTTTGAAAAGAATTAGTTTAAAAGAGAAAAGTAATAGCCTTTAGTAACAAAAAATTTAATCACTGCACTCATATTTGATTTTTATCTTTAAAGTTTCAAGTTTTTTCACTTTACAGTGGTTTGATGAAATGCTCTTATAAGTGAAATATGTATATATATACATATAAATATATACACACATATTCAATAGAACTATATAATATGCAAATGTTTTTGTCAGGGAATAGTTTAAAAACATGAGATTTAAAAATTAAACATTATTACCTTTTCAAGAAAAAGAAAAAATAACATTGTATTGGGAAAATGAAAAATAAGGAAAAAAGTAAAACTGAGAACTGAAAAATGGTTAATATTTTTTAATTTTTATTAATATTTATTGCTTAATATCACAAAATTTAAATACTTCATTTAATATGCATTTCTTTAATGTTCAGCAAAATTTTGAGTCTGTAACAAGAAATTTAAATAATTTTGAAGATATCATAATTATTCTGCGTAGATTACTAAATAAAATATAAATTTTTAACAGTCACTTCCATGATAAGAATTCTCAAATCCAGTATAAACGACGAATAAAAATGTAACAATGCAAATATTATAAAATTAAAATAGTATACATATTTTTAAGAATATTATCGTATTCTTAAAAATGTGTATACTATTTTAAATTAAGAATCAAATAAGAAGAGTAAATCATAAATAAGAAGAGTAGAATAATTGTATAATAAATTTCTGTACCTGATACAATAAACATTAGTATTATTTTAAGATTTAACACCGAGAAGAGTATAACAGTTTGTTCATGTCTGATTAAAAGGAAATGTGAAATGTTTTATACATAAATAATCCATACCTTATGAATAATTATCTATCTATCTATCTATATATATATATATATATATATATATATATATATATATATATTAGATTCATCATGTCTACATTTCGTATGAAAAAGAAATAAAAATATTGCGAAAATACTTTTCATAAAATTAATCAGTGTTGATAATTAGCTATGTCCAAAGCAATATAAATAATCATTTGTAATTTCCAAAGATACAGAAGTCTTAAATCCCAATTTTGAAATATGTCTTAAGCAATTATAAATAAATAGTGTGCATTAAAATGTTGTAGATATCATAAATTTATATTTTTATTTAAATTATTTCTTACACAGCAGTAAATATTATTATTGTTTATTTGAAGCATACATTTTCTAAATATGAATAATCTATACATGTATAGACATTTTCTAGAAATTTTTATGTTGAAAATATTTTATATTTTCAATTTCCTAATATAAACTAATCTTATTTGAAGATTTCAAGTATGTAATGTGTATTTCAAGTATATAATTTTTTTGTATTCAAATAATGTGTATTTACCAGGAGAATAATATAGCTTGTATCAATACAATTAGATAATTCTATAAAACGTTCTGAATTGCAACTTTATTTTACTTTCTCACTTTCACATTTTCTAATAAGAATCATTAGTGTTTGACTTACAATTCTTTTGCTGAACAATACTGTGAGAATTAAAAATATTTTCGTTTGAATAGTTTGATGAATAAAATATAAGGAACACTTTAAAATGTCAGATGTATTTGTGAGAAATATAATTTAAAAAAAGAAAAATTATAGTTTCATTTATTAAAATGTGAAAGAAAGGATATTAATTAAGTTTTACTTAAATGGTTTAAGAAAATTACATTTTGATTAAAAGAGCCTTTAGATTGACATAGAAATAACAACTTTTGAATTATATATAATTTATTTCTTCAACACAGAACTCCTTGAATGTAACTTTTCAATGAGGAAAAAATCTTATGCAGAAATTATAGATAATTTCTTCATTTAGATTTTCATGTACATAACTAATAACATAATGATTTATAAAAACTCTCTCTTCCCTACTGTCAATTTATTCATAACATTTACTTTTTTGCATTAAAATGTTTTTGCTTATGTTTCATACAGATATGTCTTTATAATTTTTATAAATTAAGAAAACTGAAAACAAATTATATTTATTTCCTTTTTGAATTACTTTTTGTTTTATGACTTCAACTCTCTCTCTCTCTTTTCTATTGAGGATTTTGAGATTATATACTTAAAATTGCTCTTACAAAAAAAATTTAAGTTTATCTTTGATTTCAGACATTTTTCAATAAACTCAATAACGTTTTAATAAAACCATTTGAAATAGTACATAAATATGAAAAGGCTGTTATCATTTTGCGTAAACACAGTTATATTTGTTAAAAAAATGTAGAAATATATCGTAAATATCCCCAACCTATGCTTTAAAAAATTCAGTAACACTCATTAATAAATTATTTACATTCATAAAAACAAATAAGTTTCCTTAATTAAGAAATCTATTATACATAATAAATCTATCACCGAATTTTATCCTTCATATTTTCTCTCACCATAAATATAAGGACTATTCTTAATTCATAATGATTAATACATATCAGCAGGACAACCTAACAATGTCTACTTTAGAGGGTGCAAGCAAGCCATTCTCAGAAAATGCATAATTATATATTTTTTTTTTATATTTGATTCATATATGTTTATCGCGCATATCTTTAGGTTAAATGCTGAATTGTGCATACTGTCAAAAATGAAGCATCAATGTTTCCAAAGATTTATACTTTAGATTAATCAAAAGGGAAAAAATTATATAAATTCCATTATATTATCATCTTCAGATGGAAAGCGTTAAACCTTGTGTTCTAACTAAAATAGTTATATATATATATATAGTTAATATAATATTTCATAAATTAATACTAGATGAAGAATGATACATTGAAAATACTTGGAAAATACTAGATGGAAAAAATTACATTGAAAATATTTGGAAAATTTAAAAGAAAAATATTAAAAATATATTTTTTTGATATTTTTCTTTTAGATTTTCCAAATATTTTCAATGTATTGTTTTACATTTAGTATTTTCAATGTGTCCTTCTTCTTCTAGTATTAATTTATGAAATATTATATTAACTATATTTTAGTAATTCCATTTTAGCTGCTTTTGCGCTGGATGTATTTCTAAGTTGCTAAATATAAATGTCTTTATATATATTTCTATATCTAATCTTGCATTATATATACATATATATATATATATACTTATATATATATATATATATATATATATATATATATATATATATATATGTATGTATGTATGTATAGTAATTAAAATAATAAATTATATACGTTATGACAATCTTCACTACTGAGTTTTAGTCTAAAATAATCATGTTCCATGTTTCAATTTAATTTGTTACTCACAGTCAATCAAAGGGTTGTCAAAATAATGCTTTTACTTTGTGCAAAATCAAATGTATATAAAAACAAATATAAAGATATTTTGCCAAATTATTCGATAATATTTTCAGTACATCATATTTTTCTTCATTATTCCTACTTATTACGAATAAAATAATTTGTAATACTTAAGGACATGCAATTCAAAATTGTAATTAATATTTCAAGATTGTTTTAACTAAAATATATTTTCGTTTCTATTTTCAAATTGAATTTTTTAACTATCCTGAGTTATTTTAAAATCTAAGTTTTTATTCTGTTTCAAGATATTTTCCTATGCGTATAATAATGCTGTTATCAAGGTGAATATCATCTTGAATTAAATACAAATGTATTTTTTGAAAATAATTGATATACAGGATTATATGTATAAAATAAATAGTTGAAGAAATGTTTTAAATATACTTTGCAAGAGACACTTTTGATTACGTTATACTAAATAAGGTTCTAATTTTTTAATCAGCAGCATTTAAAATCTTTATTGAGTTTTTAAATGTTGTGGCTGAAGTGTGTTTAGTGTTACTGCTGAATTACATTATTGAAAGCTCTTTACTATTAGATAATATGTATTCTTTGTTTTGTTAAAATGACAAATGTGATGTAGGGAAATGATATAATGTAGTAATACGAATGATTCACTTCAAATTTCGAGAATTTTTAATAATTTATTTAAATAGAAATAAAGATGTGCAATCTAATTAAATTTCTTTAAATTAAAAATATCTCTTGTTTATTTGGAAAAATAAAACTTGTTAATAATTCCAAAGTATTAAAATCAATCAAATAAATATATTCTTTTTATTTACGAAATTTGCATAGAATTTTATAACATATAATGTCAATTATTGAATTTATTTTAACTAATTTTCTTTTTAGTTTTACGACACTAAACATACTTTTTATAATCTTAAGTAAAAATGAGAAATATTTATTTAATATAAGCATCAAACTCGAAAAGGAACTTTAAAAAATGTAAAGTACGTAAATATGTATAAGCATGTATAATCTCTTTGAAACTCTAAAGTATTCTCACTTAAACACTATTTTAATATACCAATTTCGCAACTAACGCTTTTAAATGGTATAAAATTATAACTTAACTATTCCTAAACAGAAAAGTTAATATTTATTATAGATAAATTCTAAACACATGGAATAAAAAAGAGATAAGACAAGCTTTAATGTAATCCTGAAGTACCTTAAACTATTAAATATGCAAAATGCTCCCTCTTTAAGTATTAAGTGATTATATTATAAATGTAGAGTTGGATATTAATTTATTATGCATTCATTGAGGTCAATTGAATATTCCGAAATTCTATTTCTAGAAATATCTAAATAGCTACACCAATAATATTCAGTAGTATAGGGAATTAATATTTTTCTGAAAACTTTAACTATCACTTATGCCTATGTGTACTTTTACTGATTATTACTTTAATTTGAATAAATCCATAAATAATTTTCAGAAGCCAAACGCAGAAAAAAATTACTCTTAAGCTCATATAATCCGCTTATTTTCTTCTAAGATTATTTAAGAAATGTTTCCTGATTCGCATATTCCTAATTACTTCTAAAATGTTTTTTTATAGGAAATAAATTTATTTCGTTTATATAATTGGCTTAATTAAAGTTATAATTTAGTCCCAAAACGTATGTTACAATTGATTCAAAGCAAAAAAATGTATCGAATTTTCATTTTATGCAAATAAATAGACAAATGGGAAGGAAAGAGACTATATTGAAATTAATTATGCGTAAAATTTTTTATTTGCTGTAATGATAATAAATCTATTTCAATAAATATTGAATGTCTAAATTATTAAGAAATGAAATACTTACTTTTTATAATCTCTACCTTTCGCATATTCAGTGTTTGAATTCATACATTCGAGTACATTCAATACTTTCGAGTACAAGGGTTTAATTAAATGCGGAAAGAAAAGTATTCAAACTCAGATTCGTGGTACTGTTTCCCATATATTTTCTGAGTTATTTATTTAGATTTTTGATAATTTAGAGATTTGAATTATATTATAAAAACTGAATTAGTTATCAGTAATTTTAGGTGGGGTTAGTTTTGAGATTATCTTGTTCAGAAATTCTAACAAAATGCATTGCAGTGAAACAATTTTATTGGTTGTAACAAACTAATAAATTAGAAATGATCACATTTATCTAATGTGAACTGCTTTATTTGAAGATAAAAACTCTCTCAAAACATGCACTTATTTATAAGTTGATAAATAAAATTAATAAGTGGTTACAATGATGAAAAATTACATAAAAATCGCTTTTTAAATATAACTCGTGAATTAATTAAAACAGTGCATTTTTTGGAATTAAATTTTAGGGAATTAACATCGATCTTGAAATTTAAATGTAATTATATGGTCATTTAAAAGTACGTTCAGCTGTATTTTCACTGAATTCATGAAAAAATTCAATTTCGAAATCATAATAAGCAATTCAATGTGTTATTTTTGCATTTATTTCTTATATCTTAGTATTAACTTAATTTTGAAATCATTATTATTCATATTTTTTCTCTCTACATTGCATACTACTTCTTTAGCGGCTAATGGTTTACATGTATATCAAATAGAGAACCTTTGTCTCAATTTGATATAAATGTGAGCCACAGTAAGCACTTTCTTAAGTATGATATATGTTTAATGATAAGGTGCTTAATGTAGCAAATATTTTTTCACGAGTTTTCATGTTATACTGTTATTAGTTTACTTTATCAATCAAGGATGAATGAGAAATTTATTTCTAAGTTCACAATTTTTTGTTTATTTCTACTACTATACAGTTTTAATCATACTTAACATTAAAACACTATTAATAATAGATCAGATATTTTTGTTTGTTTTGATTCTTATATTTTACCCCAATTCATATATTTTAAACTATCTTAAATATCTAAATTAAAATTTTCTTTAACCCAAAGACTATACAAAGTTATATTCCACATTCTAAGATATGTGCCACAAGTCAAGTTATAATGTTTTTTTATGTGGTTTATTAAGCTTTTAGCTTTATTTAGTCTATTTTAAATTTAGGAACTCTAGTAAATATAATCTATTGCTGTAAACTTCTTGTTTTATATGTATTGATTGAATGTTTGAATAGAAAACTTTATTAAATGATACTGGGAATAGGTGGCTTTTATAATATGTTTATTATTTTCAACGTCAACACAAAAGTAAAAGCTTTTACTGATTTTGGGAACATTTCTTAAATATTAAAATTTAGCATTGCTTCTTTCCCACAAATTTAAAATGTGAAAATTATGATTCTTGATTTTCTATCTGTGGTTCAATTTGAGGCACTTCAAAACATTTTAAATTTGAATTAATAATGATTTTTTTTAAAAAAAAAACTTGGAAAAAATAACAAAATTCATATTAAACATTTGTATTCAATTTTATAATAAGAAGAATTAAAGGAATTTTTGACAAATATTTTAGAAAATAAAATATTGCAGCTCTCATCAGTGATTAAAAATATTAGGGAAAACATTCAATTTATATTATAATTTTTCAAACTTTTTTGTCTTTAGTTGTGTGTAAATTACACGTAATGGTAAAATTTTGTATTTTCTAATTCAGTTTCCAAAATCTTAACTTATTTAAGATTCGTTACTCATATTAAATATTCATAAAAGAATACAGGAAAAACTTAGTTTTTCAGTGTGCATTTTTCATCACGTGAAGAGTTTTGAAGAAATATTAAAAGAAGAATATGTCATAAGGGTCCGAATATTTTTGTTTTAACATTTTTAGGAAGTTGCTATTATTTATTAAGGTATTTTTTTATTCACGTTAGCAAGTTAACGAAAGCATTCTCTCTGAGTAAACTAAAATATCATACTATAAAAATGCAATAGTATCATTGGAAATTTTAATACATTTAATAAATGTTTATGAATTGAAAAGTGAATAATCACTTATTCAATTCATGGTGAGTATTATTATTAGTTACAGAGTTTAATTTCTTTAATTGATGAAATGATATGTGTATGATAGATTAATTTACAGTGCTGTTAACATTATTATGCATAAAATGTTCTGCAGATCCAAGTTATTTAGTTAACCAAAATTTGTTGAAGAATTTCACTATTCCAAGCTAATTATTAAAGTAATAAATTAATTTTTCACCCTCATTTTCTTGACATTTATATGCAAAATTTATGTGTGTATGAAGTATTAGATAAACATTGCCTTTTTTTAAGCAGCTCCATAACTTCCGTGTTATACTATAAAAATATACTAATATGTATTTTAATTTTTTCGGATATAATTATATTTTTGCACCAAGAAATACCTGTCCCAATTTTAATAATACTTCTAATCTGACTAAAGATACTTCTTAGCAATTATTTATTAGTTCGATTTTCAAAATTTTATTTTTTTTATTACATTGAAATGTATGAGATCCAAAATAGATATTATTTGTAATCTTCAGATTTCAAGATAAATAAATTCTATGTCAGTATACCGAATATCCTTAACTAGCAAACTAATTATTGAAGTAATAAATTAATTTTGCAAGTTATGGAATTAAATTTTTATTTTACATGAACATTGCACATTAAAGGAGTATGAAAGAAACTAAAAGTGAATTCATCATTGAACAGTATGTATATACAAAGACAGATTTCTTAAGCTTAAGACTTAAAAAATGCATAAATCAAACTATTTCTAAGTTTTACCTTGTGGCTTATAAGGAATGTAGTCAGGAGTATTTATATATTGAGAGTCTTAAAGTCAAAATTATTCATTGAGACTTAAAATATTTAAGGTTGCATAGTAATTGTAAATCTCAAAAGATTTTATTTAATATTTAAGAAATATGCGCATCAAAAGAAATTCATTTTGATCCTGTAAATAAGATTCTACAATACCTTATATATCTCACAGCTTAGGTTTATCATTAAATTGCTTAAGTCATGTAAAATCATTTTCTTATGGTTGTGCCATCGTATTCTTTATAATACAATATTTACATTTCCAGATGCAAATAAGAATATAAAAATTTTAGACAGACTTTGTATTGTTTATAAATTTCAGTATATATACATTTTTATGAATAACGTAATTTTATATATTTCAGTATGAATATATTTCCTATAGAAATATATTTTATTTGGATGATTCTAATTTCTGAAAATTTCATCCAAAGATTAAAAGTTCAGCTATTAGGCGGTTTTAACTTATGACTAAATTTTCCGAAATGGCCTGCAAATAATGATTCAAAATGAAATGAAAATGTTCATAAAATGTTTATTTATATTTTTCGGAACTCAAAATTCTGTATTACGTAATAAATTTATTTTTTCTTCTATTTCACAAGATTTCTTTTCTAACTTTACATTCAGATCACTAAAATAAATAGTAGCAAATAATAAAATGTAAATAACATGGATCACTGTATTAATTAAATTAAATGTACATAAATAATCAATAATGCTTAAATATTAGAATCACAATCTTAGAATTTCATATAAATATTATATATATGTTATGTATATATATATATATATATATTTAGATTATTAAATATTCAGAGCTTACGAAACAATCACTAACTAAATGCAGTAAAATGCAAAATCTAGTTTAAACTATTTCATTTAATAATATTTAACTATTTCATCTAAATAGTTGACAATCATTTTGGTGAATTTATGGATAAAATCTATTATGAATGAACCCTGTATAATAAATATCATAAGCTTAAAATTAAAAAGTATTATTAAAATAATATGTAGATTTATTTGCTTTGTTTTTATTTAAATCCATATTTAATTTAAGGAAAAATCATAAGTTATAAAAATTTTGACCAAGAAGTCTGAAGCTTTTAGTTTCTAAAAGAATTCCTGAATAACGATGATGAACATTCTTAATTGTCCCTAAGATGTTATATAAATTTCTTCTCACTAAATTTTTTTTGAAAAAAAGAAAGAAAAAAAACATTTGTTTAAATTTTTTTATTTCTCTAATGTGAGTTTTAAAAACTAAATAAAAAGCATTCGAATTTAAAATGCTATTATAAGACACTTTCTTACTGATATTTTTTACGTAAATGCAAACAACAAACCAAAAATACCTAACCTGAAAAAATAATTCTAATTATAATAGCATAGTTTTTCAAATCTACTTTTTAATTATACCTTTGAGATTAAGTGCTATTTTTATAATTATTTAAATTGCACAAAATATAGTTCACTGACTGTAAATAAAGTGAGAAAATATGTCTCATTTCAATTTTCATGAAAGACATTATGTGTCCTTTGGTATTAAAAATATATTAAATGTTTCTATTTTTCAAATTTCTACTATCTGTATTTCTTTTTACATTTCTTTATGATATATTAATCCAGAAAAAAATATTTCAAATGTATTTGATTTTTTATCAATTCTATTCAAAATGATTTTATATTAAAAGCTTGAATTTTAATATTTCTGTTTTATATTAAGGAATATTTATTCAATTTTCTAAAAATTATATTATATCTTTTACACATCAAAAATATTCATAAAATGATTTTCATAAATAAAGTTTTTTGTAAAAATGTCACTTTATATTTTTATAGAATTGAAAAGATATATTCATTATACATTTAATCAGAATCGCTTCTATAAATTTTAATAGCTTAGGATCGAATCAAAGATACAATCTCCTTTTATTAGCAGTTATAAATTTTAATTTATAAAGAAGTATTATATTTTAAAGCAACATACAAACTATATTTCCTACTAGGAGAAAGCAATAAACATTACGTTTTATGAGTAAATTGAAAATTGGTTTTTAAGAAATGGTAAATCATTTAAATTTTACTAAATATCTATCAAAGTATATGCAATCACACATTCTCAACATAATACAAGAAACTAATTAAATTTATTAGGTAAATTTATAAAATATAGAATAAATTAAACATTTTAAGAATGATTTTTTCGTTTTAATATAATACTTACCAATGTATTGAACCAGGATATATACAAGATATATACTAAAATTTGCTTCTTGACATCTTTTTTATACTTATAAAATTATAACCAGAAAAACAGTGTCCGTATAGGGTTAAACTTCTAAGTACGGTTCTTGAAGATCTCCAAAAATAATGACAATAATATTAACAATAGATATTAGCAAAAAGAAAAAAAGCATATACACATCTCAATACAAAATGCAAGGGAAAGAAAAATTAAGCACACATTCCTTCATTACAGAGAAAATAACTTACGATTAATGTTACAATTAAAATGTCAAGTAATAATTTTGTTGTTGTTCCCAACCTCTGAAATAGCAAAGCTAGATCAGAAATATGAGACCTTTAGCCCTGAAGAAGTTAATTGCCAATAAAGGATTTTGATCAGATCATGCTTGGTGCGCCCCAGACAAGATAGAATGGAGCCAGGAAAGCCTGTTCAGAAGAACATATATTGCAAATTTTGAAGTGTTCATTACTTTCAACAAAAGTCATTGAAGACAAATGACCACCAAGGAATCGGGTAAGGGTAATTTGATCTTGTCAACTGCCACCTCGAATCAAGGAGCCACCAGGACACTTACTCTGATACTACTACGGGTATAACATTAGGACCATACAAATGATCTTATTCTTTGCCTTATATTTAGAAAATGGCTCTATATAGTTAAAAAGACCAGCATGTGCTGTTGCCTCACCAGCATCAACTCTAGATCGACTGTCCTCAATTTCATTTCCAGCAACACTGATGGGGGACGGAATCCACAGGAAGTGGATCCAATGATATATGGAAAGTTGTTTTAGTTTCAATAGGATGTCTAAACCCCACGTTTTGCCAGTTGGTCAAGTACTGCTGGATATAAATTAAATTAATAAATAATATATTAAATAATATAGGAAAAGACTTATATTATCCACACTTCATAAATTTTCAGCTAGTTAGCAATTTGTGAACTCGGATATTAGTGCAGTTGAAAAAAAAACTCTTGCTTCAATTTCTCATTTCAAATCCTTAAACTGAGTAAAGGGTGAGTAAAAGATTCTTAAGGCTTACAATTTTACTATTCAGATATACTTAATTCGGATTTTGCTTTTAAGATTTGACAAAACATTTGTTTTAATCCCTAAGCATAATGTAATTAATTTCATTAAATGAGTTCAAACGTATTTAATTCTCACTAGATAAATGTTTTATAAAACTCTGACTTGCTGTGCTATAAAATTTACTTGAGTGAGCAATTATTTTATTCCCTTTAATACAATATATACTTTAAGTGCCTAGCATTTGTTTATCATAAGCATAAAACATTTAACTATGAAAATAATTTAAAAATTATATTTTTATTTATATGTTATTCAGGTTATATAGGTTTCTTTATTTAAAGAAATTTATGCGCGGTTCATATCAATGTGAGTATTTTTAAAAGCACTTTCTCTCATTAAAAATTATCGGCATCTATTCTTCAATCCAGGACTTCTATGAAATAAATGTTTACAAAATAATTTATATCTCTATAATTATAATTTTTCGATATATATATAAGTTTTATAAGAAATAACAATGTATACAAATGCATAAGTGTGTGTTTTTTAAGACAGAAAACCGAAAATTACATAATAGTTTTAACATTTTATAGTAATGATAAGCACCAAGAATATTTCTAATATATCTTTTATATTTTAATTTCTTGCCATTTTTGTTAGTTTATGCTCAAATTACTTGCTAGTATTATTTTTAAGATTTTTTTAAGAATAATCGTTTATCTTCTTCGCTTTCTATTTATAAAGCAACTTTTGTAATGATAATTAAATTTTATATTTCTAGTTTAAAAACACTTAATAAAAGTGAATTGATTACAGATGTCCTCTTTGAGTTTATTCATAAATATTTTGAAATTTTTCATTTGGAAAGAAGTTTTTAAATTATCAAAACTTAATTTATATATTAATTGATATATGATATAAGACTATTGAAATCAAATTAATTTCATAATAATATAATGGTTTTGTCTTTAATTATTATATTAATAAGAAATAAATATAGCTTAGTAAGAAATATACGATCAATTGATTGTAAGATTCGATGGCCAAAATATTTTCATAAGAAGGAAAAATTTGATGCCTCTTCCTAAGTAAATGTGCAAATATATTTTGTATGAAAATTTTCTTTTTCAAAACTTTTATTTTGAACTAGTTGTAATAGTTTTAAAGTTTAGTTAAATACGGTAACTATCTAATTACATTAATATAAAATATAAGTGACATTGTATTACTTGAAAAAGAGAATGCTTTATACATATTTAAAATTCGTATAATATAAAAGTTTATTTAAAACTTTTTGTAACACAATAGTATTGCATACAAATATATTTGTGTTGCAGATATTTTATATAAGTACGCGAAATTCTATAGTAACGTTTCTAGTAACTCGCAATTATTAAAAATTACAAAAAATTTAACTTTTCTTAAAAATTCTAAATGAACTCTATATCATTAAAATTTCATTTAAATATTATTACACGTTGGTAAGCTTCTGATGAATTATTTTGAAATATTCCTTTCGCGTGCTAAAAATATAATTAAAAACATATATAACATAGCTAAAATGTCCTCATTGCGAAATGAAGTTTAATATTTCATCATTACCCTTTTTAGTAGTTTAATGCAATTGATAAAATACAGAAACAGGAAAAGGAGACAAATATTCCTAATCGTCTTAAATTATTTCAAGCGGAAAAATGAGATTCTGAAACATTTAAAAGTATATGAATATGTCAAGGAAAAACAGAAAAACGTTATTATTATCTGATTTTATATATATAGCCAATAAAAAAGTAACCAAGAATCAATATTGCTGAATTTCCGCGTAATTTACTTCCACACATCGGAGAATGACAGAATCACTTTTTATCCAGCAAACACACATTTTCTCGCTTTATTACCTGCGACTCATGTCGAAAGTGTGTATGTAATATATTGAGCTTTATATTTCTTAGCGAAAGGGATTTATGTCTATCCTTAGAAAAGGTAAAAAATGATGTTTCTCCCCGTAGGAAGTTTTCATTGCGAGCGACGATATTTCATAATTTTTCCATTATTTTTTACTGTGAAATTTAATATTATGGTGATCTGGTACATTTTGGCGAGAATTTTTATAGAATTGAATATATTTTCTTTGACTTTTAGATTTACGATAACATTTCTTCTCTGCAGTAGCGAATCGAAGGGATTGGTTTATGAGATAGGCAATAAAAACGTCAGTTTCTTTAGCGATACGCGTTTACAAGTTGACGTTAATTTATATTAGCAATTAATTTAATTTGAATAAGTACCTAAGGATTATTGATTTTATTTAACTAGTTCATAATTTAGAAAGAGTGTTTTATTTTCAATTTATTAATTTTATTAATTAAAAACTGATTCCATTCAATTTTGAATCAAACGGGTTTTTATTTTGAAACAAACTCCATTTTTTTACTAAAATACATTTGAGAAATTTTACATAAACATAGTTAAAATTTTAAAAAAAACAATGTATATATATATATATATATATATATATATATATATACATCTATATTTTACAGTATTAGGAAAGGATTGAATTATTGAAATGCGGATGTTGTGTTATATTAAAAATGAATTATTTTTAATCAATATCATAATAATCTATTACAAATAATGTCCTATATTTATTATAATAATAGCCATGTTTTATATTTAAATACAAATATTACATCACAGAATTTTGATTAAATTTTAAAAATAAAATATTTATTTTCATTATTTAAAATATTAAGTTTTGTAAGCATTTTAACTAACAAATGTATATGTCTTTGTTTTTATCTTTTTAGTAATAAAACCCAGTAAAATTATTCCATCCATAAGAATTCTTAAACAGTTTTTGACATTAAATCGTTACATAAGGATTTCTTGAGACAGTAACGAAAATAAAATGAAAAAGTAGTTAAAATAAATCTTCTAGGGAAGAATATTTTTAAAAATTTGTATAAACTTCAACAAGGTTTAAAATAAACAGGTTTTTCATAGATTCCAATATGTGAAATTTAACATATTTAAAAAAAATAGATATTTAACTGTCATAAATGGGATAACTTACAAGAATTATTTCATTTTATTAGTATTTTTACCAATGATGTTAATAATCATAATTTCTGTAAGTGTCTCCAATGGAATTCTGCAGTTCTAAGAATCCATTGATGATCTTCATGATTTTTAGGAACTTAATAAGAGTTCTCCGAAATATTTATTCATCAAATGGAAAGAGTAACTTTCTTCTCATTCTTATTGTTCACTACTTTATACTAATAAAATTTTATATCTTACGGTTACTAATTTCTATGTGTTCTTTGTAACTTTTCATGAAGATGAAACAAAGATCTTATTCTTTGAAAATTGTTAAGAAGTGTGAATTCATTTATATATTTTTAACTCTAAAATACTATATTGAATTTCAGAGGAATTCGAAATATATTTAATGGGTGAAAAAATATTGTAGAAATCTAATAATTTTAATACGATATTTTATGTTATTTTTACTTCAGTTAAAATTCAATTTATTATTCCATTCAAAAATTACAAGGTACAAGAAACAAAGATGTGAATATTAATATTTTGCTTACATACTTCATTAATAATGCAACTTTGATTTTAGACCTTCCCAAAAAATAAAAGATATCCATCTTCCATAGCTGAATATATGATTTGGAATAGAATAATTAACTGAATATATATTCAGAAAACATATCATGTGCATCACAATTTAAATTGAAAGTAGGAAATATTTCAGAAAATCTTTTTAATATAATATCATACTTTTTAGTATAATTCAAAATGTTATTAAAATAACATAAAATGTAGTATGTATAAGATTTATAAATACTACTTCATTGTTTTTTAATTTTAATTTCCCAAATAAAAAGAAGTATTTAAAATGAGTTAGTTCTTCCTAGAAATTTTAAATTCATTATGAACTTTAAATAAAATTTTTAAAAAAGCAAAATGGTAGCTATAATTCATTTTTTAATAAATCAATTATTCATAATATATGTTGATATTCTTTTGAAATCATTTAGATGGAAATGCAAATAGAGCGATGTAAAAATTTCTATAAAATCTGAAAAAAAAAGAACTCTTTTTTAAAGGGCAATAATTAAAGTTCAAAGGATTATGTAGTAATTTGTAATTTAAGAAAACGTGTACTTCGCTCTACACAATTAAAATATTTGAATCCCTTATAGTGAATTTCTTAAAATAAACTAGATATGCCGCTTGAATTACAAAAATATATATTTTTTAAGTCAAAACTTTTAGGTATAATAGTGAAGTTATCTGTTAAACTTAGACTCCAATGAAAGCACAATGACAAAAAACATAAATTGCTATTTGGTTATTATAAATAGAGGAACTGCACAAATAATTATTTTTAGAATATAATTTTTTTCCAGACTCTTTTCTTTTATATGAAGTAACTATTGTAATACCCTTTAAAGCCATGGAAAAAAATCTAAAATTTGACTTGAAGCAATAAAAACATTCTGTTCATTGTACTTAACAGACATACATGAGCTCGCTTTTGCAAAAATCTAGAACATAATTATCGTACAGCAAATTTTGAACACTGAAAAATAATAAAATACATTCTCATTAAAATTTTTTACAAAATTTATTAACTCAAAACTAAATATTTTATAATATATATATATATATATATATATATATATATATATATATATATATATATATATATATATATATATATATATATATATGAGATAAGGATTCGCTTCTAATGAAAAGAAAAAAAAGTTCTACAAAAATAAAATTGATTTCATATATTTCAAGAGTTAAAAGGTATATTTATGCGCACATTTTTAAATACACATTAGTCAATGATATAGGAACCAAATATCAATATTTTTTTAGACAATTTTTTTCACGGATCGTATTATTTTGGACAATCAGCTTACATGCTCCTTTTAGAGCCGCGGCGATCTGGTTATTTAGGGCACCGTACTCATTATCGGATATAATGAGCTCGAATATCAACTTAACAATATATTTGGTTAGATGGCTTGGGTACGTTATATGGATCATAGTCGCACTGTCCTCCAAGTGAAATGATACCTGAAGAGCTTAGAATAAAGCATCAATCTTTTTGACCATTGCTTTTAAATTATGAATACACCCACTCTCTGCTTCCATTAAGTGGTAGACATAATCAAGGGAAATAAACTTGTACAACAACAACAAGTCATTTCATCATACACAAATTATTTTATTATATCGTACAATGGGTATGCAACTTTTTAGACTTAGTAAATTATATAGTACGATAGAGTGTTGTAGGATCATTCTACCATATTCCACATATTTTCTATGAGTTGAAGATTAGAGCTATTTGGGGATGCAAAAATATTAGATGTTAGACTGTTTGCTCAGGGAACCGATTTTAAGCACTTCTGGCTAGATATATTGTTTCATTATTGGCCATTAAGTATTCATCGCAATTAGAGTAGAAATGCAGCCTCCCTGGGTGAATGTAACTTAACAGTCTAATCTACCCTTAGGAGCATAATTTGCCAAATCTCAAGGTTATTTATGTATGAACACAATGTCACCACTTTCATGCCAACAAAACATGTTACGCATGATAATTCTAACAGAACTTTGCAGAATGATTGGATAACAAAGTAATCTCGTGACTTATAGGGTTTCTTCCGGAAACCAATGTTTTTCATCAGTACAAAATAAGATGTAAAATGACTCTGCCGCATTACCCGTATCCAATTCTTGATATAGCAAATGTTTTCTGTACCAAAACCATTGGAAACGATTTTTTGCATCTCGAGCAAAAACAATAATTTAGGGATAATAAAATAAGGCTTCGAATAGTAATTGTTTTCGTTTCGGTTCAACTAAAATAAAATAATAATTCCAGTTCCTGTTTTCGGTTCAAAACTAAATAAATAATTTTACTTAAGTGTATTCTAATTATTAATCTATATTTCTATAATCTATTTTTTTATAAATTATAATATTTAAATATTATAATTTATAAAAAATAGGAGATATTTATAAAATATTATTTTATGATTTATAAAACCTCAAAATTATATAGATTTTATTCTTTTTTAAGTAATGCATCATGTGAATTTATACAATTAACCAGCATATACGATTGAATAAAGCCTTTTGGATGGTCCCGCTACCACACCTGTGGTATTAGATTAGATGCCTTGGCGGCGTCTTAGCTCAGAACAGCAGTAAACGAGATGAAACTGCTCTTACTCGTTTCATTAAGGGTCACCTGCCATCAATGACTTCTTTTTGAGGCAATAAATACTTAGAAATCTGCACAAACCTATTCTGATCACATTTCATGCTGTTTGGGACTTACTAGACAAGATATGGTTCAAAAGTTTCAATTAGTTCTGGATTTTTTCAGGATGAATAAACTCATGGACCTGATTTAGCAGGAACAACAACAATCCATGAGGAACAACAACAATACATATACGATGAGAGCTTTGACTATTGGGACATTTTATCCGTTATCAAAATCACACTTGACAGCTAGGTTCATGGTTATGCCGATTATGTGTGCCTTCGTCACTTAATGCTTGCTTCTCCCATGGTGTTCTTGGTTTACAATATTTATATAAAAAATATGTTTAATTACTTAACATGAGAATTACATCTAATTATATAAAAGTATCTTCAACCACGTTTCACCCTGAAGTAACTTCTGTTATTTCGGAGGCTAAATTTTAAACCTGAAACTGCCTTTTCAAAATGAACTTGTGTAGTTTTCATTGCAAATATAATTATTGAAGTCTTCATTTAGTGCCGATTGCGGTAATGTTATTCTCTTCCCAGTTACCAAAAGTAATTTGTTTATATCGAACCTTTTTTTTTATTGTCGAAGTTATTTCAAATGAATTCAATGTCATTCTAGGCAGAATTAGGTCATTTATGTGCTTTATTGCTAATTATTTACATTTTAAAGAAGTATAAATCATCTCTAATTTCATTGCTTTCAGTAGTTTGTACTTCCTCGTTTATGAATGAATTGGAGTTTTTCAAAACTTGTCATTTGCTCGAAATATTCTTCAAATGTTGCACAATCTATATCTTTTGTGACATGGAAAGCAAAATTTAATAACTCAGTGGCAAATAATCTACTCCTACTCAACTATTACTTTCTATTAACAATGCTTCCATGGAAGATAACTGATTATAAAATATCTGCAAAGCAGTTTTTAGAATTTTGAAAATTCATTTTGTAATGGATCCAAATGCCGTGCAAATCATTTAAAATTAATTCTTCATTTTATTGTTGTTTCCGTTAAGAATTGTAGATTATCAAAATTTTCATTTCGTCCATTTATTATTTACAAAAGTATTTAAATTAATTTCAGTAAAGGATAAATTAAAATATCTGCATTTCCATAAAGAATTTAACACAATATATTATAAAATGTGTCTTGCAATGAATGAACGTAAATGAGTGTGCTGCGAATAATGAAAGAATAGAGAATTGGTTGCCAGTTAAATGGGATTTTTTTTAATTAATTCTCCCCTTAACTATATATATATATATATATATATATATATATATAATATATATATATATATAATATATATATATATATATATATATAATATATATATATATATATATATAATATATAATATATATATATATATATATATATATATATATATATATATATATATTTATATAGATACTTAAATTTAAATAAACTTGACTATTGTACTTACTGTGCTTAATAATCACAACTGTTACAAGTTTTTTTTTTTTTTAATCCTGATCATTTAGATAGAGAGACGAATTATTATACGTGCAGCACTTATCAATTTCATTCATTGTGCTGTGCTGTTTTATATGTACCTGAAGTTACTACTTGTAGAAGATAAATTACTTCTTGTAAAAGAAATAATCTTAACTCAAGTTTGTGAAAATTGCAACACAATGAAAGAATCATCATAATTGAATGAAATTTAATACACAGTTGAGTGGCAGCGATACAAGTAAATGATTTAACTTTAAAAACAAACAAACAATAACAAGATACCGAAATCTGTGTTTTGTGTATCAAACATGTGCTGAAATAACTGTTGCTGCAAAAACATGGCAGGGAGTCAAACAAATTTTTAATGTCTGCCTGAGGAAGAGATATCCATGTTTGTATGCGTACCCAAAGTTCGTCTGTAGAAACAACAAGACGAGGATCACGAGCGCGACGCTGTCCAACGAAATATCCCACATGTTCAATCGGAGACAAATCCGGTGAATACACAGGCCAAGGAAGAAGCTGTACCTGCCATGATGCAAGGAAGGATTGAACAGTCCTAGCAATATGAAGACAGGCATTGTCCTGTTGAAATACAGCACCTGTCAATCATTAAAAGAAAGGAACATCTTAAGTCTGCAGAACTTCTCTGCTGTACAGGTTGTTGTTCAGATTACCCACAATTCATAGCAATAGAGATCGTCTATGATATTATATGGCACCTCGGAACAGAAATCCGAGTGTTTGTCTATTGTGACATTCGATAATGACTACGGAAAGTAGCATTCACCTGCATATCTTCTGACACAAATGAGGTCATTATGGAACCACAAATTAAAGCGGGATTCGTCAGAAAACACGTCAGGCTGTCAGTCAGCACGCCAGTCCCTATGCTGATAGGCGCATTGTAGCCGCCAGTACGATGGTTTAGCATAAGGGAGCTCCTGTATAAAGGAGCTCTTTTGCGCAACCCATGATGCAGCATACTCTATGAATTGATAAAGCACACAATGAAACCTAGGCTACTGTGCTGTCAATTGTCTAGAAGATGTATGGTCCGTCAGTACCAAGCATCAGCGTCAGAACCAGGTGCCTATCATCACGCGCTGATGTCACGTTTCGGGGTTCACTCCCGAATTTCCAAGTTGTCGATCACTCGTTCATCCACTATTTCCAAACACGCATGACTGTGCTACTGTTACGAGCACAGTCATGCACACGAGCGGCTAGTGCACGATAAAACAATCAAGCTCACTCTATTTGTCAACAAATCTCACTCTATTTTGTCGAAGAGCCATAAGAAACGACTGAGCTAACGTTTAACACTAGCAGATAACCACTGGTAATACTGTTTAATAATCACAACTGTTATAAGGCTTTTTTGTCTCCTGACAATTTTGACAAAGACACGAATTATTATACATACAACACAATCAATTTCATTCATAGTGCTGCGCTATCTTATATGTACCTGAAGTTACTACTTGTAGAAGAAAAGTTACTTCTTGTAAAAGAAATAATCTAAACTGTGTTTAAGGAAATTGCAACACCATCCACGTCTCTCTATAGACGTCTATTTATTCGGATCCACTCCGTCTATTTATTTGTGGTTAGAGGGCGCTGCTCAGCATACACAAACGATACTGTCTGAAATTTTAATCATTTGCATATTATGTATTACTTTGCATTTTCTGAAAACTTACGCTTTTCGTGTTAGTCTTTCATGCTTCTACAATTTTAACAAACATGAGTTTATATATCTCCTGTTAAGCAGTTGCTTTGTCTATCTAAACAATCTGTACAAACATACCTTGGAAACTACATAATAATATAAGTGTAACTAAGACTGATATTTTTTCTTAAAAAACATTAACAGTTCTAATTTATTCAATTAAAGTATATCTGCCTTTTAAAAAGATTTTCATACAAAACTGAAACACAAAAGTATGAGTGTACATCAGAACAAGAAATCAAGAAACTATGTATTTGCGATAATAACTAAATGTTTGGCATCATCATTGAAGATACTGATTTTTGTTGAAAGTTACAGTTTGAAGGTTTCAGTTGGAAAGTTACAGGAGATATATTGATCCGAAATAAGTCGATATTCTCTCGATTTAGTTCAAGTTTTATTTCCTACCAAAATAATATTTTTTGTGATTTTTAGTTTTTGGTATACTTTTAGTTGAAAACCTTGGTTTCTATCAACCACCCGACTGTATTCATATGAAAAACAATTCTTTCATATTATTCTAGCACAAATATGTTGCAAAAACATTTGGTTAGTGATTTTTGTCATTTAACATAAATTAGCTTGTTTTTTCTCCTTCGCAATTTACTGATACAGCAATAGGTGATGCCAATCCGATTTTTGGAAAATTGAGCTCAAACAGCAGTTACTTTTACTAGGCATAGACTGTGGATTCTGATTTCAACTTTTTAAAATCATCGGTATGGCTGCTTTTAAATACCCAGTAAAATTTACCTGACTTTTTTAAAGGAACAAAAATGTAGTCAGTAGTATAAATTTAAATATGTTTTTTAATAATTGTGTCCTGAATTTATTATATTGAAATGTATTTATTTTCCGCACACAAAACTTCGGGTAAGAATTAATTCTGTAACAATCCTGACTGAAGGATACTTAAATATATTTGCAGAAAAAAATCATAAAATATTTTTTGACAATAACACTTTAATCAATATAGTTTTAATATATTTTTTCATTCTTCATTTAATAGTTACTAGAGAGAGAGAGAGAGAGAGCCATTTTACAAGCGATTTATATCTTATGCATTTCTTATTGATTATAAATAATATTATATATGATATATAAATGTTGTTTTGTATATGATAATGTGTGTGCTAGGTATTGAATGCTATAACATGAAACTTACCCACGATGAATTCAATATATAAGAAGAGACAAAATTGTTTGTATACGATCTCTGTAAACTAAACATATTGTTATCAAAACAAAGGGAGCCTAAAGACACGATATTTTGGTTTATCCTAGATTTGAAAAACACTAATTATCAATTTGTTAATTGTTTTTTTAATAAATGAATTAGAAACATATTTTTTTAAATTTTTGAAATATTTACAAAAATTTATTTCAAAATATATAAACACAAAAAAATGGAAAATTATATTTCCCCAAAATTTTATTTTTAAATTTTTCCAAAATCAAATACAGATTGCAATGCAATTATTTATAACACATAATTTTAATACAATTTAACTAAAATACATTTAATAAAAAAATCGCTTTTATCAATTATAAACATTTCCAAATCCGTAAAATTGAAATATTTTTAAGGAATTTGTAAATGTTTTGTTTTTTTCTAACGCGTTAATATTACTAATGTATACCATTAACGTTACTAAATTTGTTTATTATATTCTTAAATTTACACTACTGGCCATTAAAATTGCTACACCGGGAAGAAATGCAGATAACAAAACGATATTTATTGGACAAATATATTATACTAGAAATAACAGGTGATTAAATTTTCAAGAAATTTGGCTGGATAGATTCTGAGAAATCAGTACCCAGAACAACCACCTCTGGCAGTAATAACAGCAGTTATACGCCTGGGCATTGAGTCAAACAGAGATTGGATTGCATGTACAGGTACAGATGCCGTTGCAGCTTTAACACGATGCCCCAGTTCATCAGCCGTAGTGACTGGCGTTTGGTGACGAGCCAGTTGCTCGGCAACCATTGACCAGACGTTTTCTATTGGTGAAAGGTCTGGATAATGTGCTGGCCAGGGCAACAGCCGAGCATGTTCCGTATCAAGGAAGGTCCGTACAATATCGGCAACAAGCGGTCGGGCATTATCCTGCTGAAACGTAGGGTTTCTCAGGGCTCGAATAAAGGGTAGAGACACGGGTCGTAACACACCAGAAATGTAATGTGCACTGCTCAAAGCACCATCATTACGAACAAGAGGTGACCGAGACGTGTATCCAATGGCACCCCATACCATCACGCCAGGTGATGGGCCAGTATGACGATGACGAATGCACGCTGCCAGTGTGCTTTCACCACGATGCCGCCAAACACGGATGCGACCATCATGATGCTGTACACAGAACCTGGATTCATCTGAAAAGATGACGTCTCGCCATTCGTGCGCCCAGGTTCGTCTTTGATCACACCATTGAAGGCGCTCTTATCTATGACGCAGCGTCAAGGAAAGCCGCAGCCATGGTCTCCGAGCTGAGAGTCCATGCTGCTGCAAACGTCGTCGAACTGTTCGTGCAGATACTTGTTGTCTTCCAAACGACCCCGTTTCTTGACTCACTGCTCGTGACATGTTTGCACGATCCATTATGGCCATATGGATAATATGCCTATCTTCTCGGCTGCTACTAATAGGTGGCCGTTGATATCCCGCATGGCGTTCCGTATTACCGTCCTGAACCCATCGATTCCATTAACAGTCATTGGATCTCGACCGACGCGAGTAGCAATACTCTGCGATAAGATAAACCGCAATCCCGGTACGCTACAATCCGACCTTTATCAAAGTCAGAAACGTGCTGGTACGCATTTCTCCTTCTTACACGAGGCATCACTACAACTTTTCACCAGGCAACAACGTTCAAATGCAGTTTGAGTATGAGGAACCGGCTGAACAATTTCCTCATTTAAACACAATGTAGGTGTCGCTACTGGCGCCTGCTTTGTCTGAATGCGCTGAAAAGCTAATCATTTGCATATCGCAGCACCTTCTTCCTTTCGTATAAATTTCACGTCTGTAACATGTCACCTTCTAGGTATAGCAATATTCATGCCCATTAGTGTAGTTTTGTACTATGAAGCTAAAACTTTGAAGAGAAATAACACACATATTTTTGTAATTTAGTTTCCTTATTAAATTATTTGAAGTATATATGATTTAGCTTCTTTATTTTATCATTTTCCTTATTATGTCATTTGAATTTGGAGCACAAATTTACGTTACAATTTTAATCACTATACGAACAGTTTCATTTCGACAAATAGCTATTAAATTTTCTATACTTAAATAATAATACTTACTTTACATCAAAACACGCTTTTAAGCAAGTAAAGTTTGACTTTCATTTTAAAGAAGACATAAAATAATGAATGTGTACCATATAGATATAAACTTTCATGGAGGTTCCTGGTTTCTTATCCACGTTAGTTTATTTAACATGTTATCACATAGAAAAATTTGAAACTATAACTCAGCTTCTGTAATATATTCATAATTTACAATGGAAGTATTTCTCTTTTTTCCTATGAATCAAATAAAAAAAAATATGTTTGATTACTTTTGTGTGCATTTCAATATACGACTATCATATGTTTCTTAATTTAATTCTTGTGCTGCTTTCTTAAAAAAAAAATTAATATAATATGTTATGTAATTTTAGTAAGCATTTTAATTATAATATATTTTTATTTTAGAGCCAGAAATCAAGAATAATTGATGATAGTGGAAGAAAAAAATATTTAACATTGCTTCTTGAGAAGATGCATTATTTAAAAATATTAAATATATTTTTAATAGCATTTTGATGCAAAGCACTTAATTTCATGTCTTTTATTTAACTGATAGGATAAGATGATGATATAGTTGTACGTTGCCGGAAATCTAAATAATAGATAGTGTTATATATTTTTGGTATTCAAAAGTAAACGAAACTTCATTAAAAATCATTAATAGCGTTTTTTTTTTTTTGGATTTAAATTCTTTAAGCAATATTATAAAATTTTATAGATATTGAAGAATTTCATCATTTTATTTAAAATCTACTCCTATAAAAATGTTGAATCACCAACAATTCCATTTGGAGGAGGTTGCATAACATCTCTTTGATTGCAGAAATATATTGGTCAATAATTTAACTGACATATCTTTATTCATGCTCCGGGTTTTTATATTAAGTTGGTATCTAATAACATTTATATTTATAAAAGGGAAAAATTTAAATATTTTGAAAACTTATGTAACTGGTTTATTTTTCTTAATATTCCTTTTAAGATGTTTCTTTTTTTACTTATAACTCTTGAACGAATGGTTTTAATCAAAATTCCAGGATTATAGTTTATTTTTAGAATTAGTTGCTTTTGTGTATTATAACTACTTGAAAGAAATATATGAAAGGTATTTTTTTATTTAATTTCATTATTAAAACACAACTCTCTCTCTCTCTCTCTATTACTAAAAATATGTCAGAAGAAATTTCTTTAAATATTTTAGTGGATTACGTAATGTGCTGACATAGTTATTTTTTTCATAACACGAAAACTTTAAATTTATTTATAATAACTGCCTATAAAATGCATTTAAAAAAGTATTTTGTTTCCCTATATTTCTGTAAAAACCTAAAAGAAAATGTATTATATAAAAATTCATTCAGTTCTCCTTTTGTTGTTACAAGATTTGATGAATTTACAATACCAGTTATTTTAAAATTAGATTTTTCTGTATTCTTAAAATAATATTTTTGGAAGCAAATGTATTTTTAACTGAACGGAAAAATTTTACAATCACCATTTATTAATAGGAACTGAATCAAAACAGGAAAGAAAACTGAAATTCTTTTTAATGAAAATTTGAAGATTTGAAAATGCAAAAGTCAAAGAAATAAGATAACTGGAATTTTTTCTCGTAATAGTTTCACAGAGTTTTAGTAACTGTATAGTTAAAAAAGGAAATTTTAGTAATGATTGGAAGAGAAGTGAACACATATTTACTGAAAAATCATATGTGTAAGAATAAAAAACACGGTGAAAAATCAATCGGAAGTGACAAACCCCAGAAGTTTCTAAGCAAAAATTCAACTCACTCACATTAATCTCATCTTTTATAAAGATCAATTCTGAAAGTTTTAAACTATATCCGCAAACTTTAATTTTACATGAATTACATTTTAAAATGTGCTTTAAAGTATATTTTTTGTGATAAAAATTATTTACTTTTATACAGAAAAGTCCTTCAAATTATACATTTACATCAAATACTCATTTTGAATTTAATAAATTTTAAAAAAGTATAAAATGATATGAATTATATAATATGATATGATATGAAAATATTTTTCTATTACACATGAATAATATATATAAAAAATTAGGTATTAATAATTGTATTGGAAAGCATTAAGCTAAATATTAAATGCTCACATCTTTTGATTCTCATCAACATTTACAAAGGCAGATACAAATATCGTTTGGAGATATACATTATATAAATAAGTTACCGATTTAAAAATTATATAGAGAGTTGAAATTTATCAATGTATTCGTGATTTTCTCAATATAAGGAAAATGAACTTTAGCACAAAAGGACATATTCGAATTAATATTTAAGATTTAAATCAGTTTCCTGTACATTATTCCTCCCACAATTTTATATGCGCGCAGTGTTACTAATGACACTTGGACATGCCTAGCTCGCTATGTCTTGGCTATATGCGAATTTAAGTCAATTGGGAGCGTCTTTCTTAAATCAAAGCCCCATGAAAGTGAAAGTACGACTTTGTCTCTTCAAATCCTCTGATAGATGGCAGCACCAGAGAATCTACTCCCTTAATTTTGAGATTCATCTGAAGGGGGAGTAAATTTCTCCAGATAATTGCACCCATTGTAACTGCTCAATGACCGACCACAGGACTTTCGATTCCACAGATTTAACGAGCACGTTTATCGCATATACTCGGTGGGTCTTTGGCGGCATTGGGAATCGAACCCCATCTTTCCGGATAGAAACCCGATATTGCTCTAACCACTAGGCTACCACGGCCTACATATATATGCGAGTAGTACTAAAGTTAACAAAATCTTAGGCATTCAAATGTACTCTTTTAAACAAAACTTTAAAAGCTGCATATTAAACTATAGCTTTACATTTCTAGGTCTGAATCTAAATTAGAAAATTCAAAACAATGAAATGAACTGATTTCGGACACAAAGATAATATAATTATTGCAGCAATATCAACACATGTATACCTTTCGCTAAGGAAATCATGTTGAAGAATAAATTTTATTTATTTCAAAGTAAGAAATTAATTAATCTGGCTTTCATATTGAAATTCTTAAGTTTAAGCACATTCTTGTAAAAATATACAGAATCAAGTTTAGCAGAGTTATGAATTTCCTCGTGAAATGTGCTTAATTTGAAATAATTTTGCTTTTGCATAGATTTAAGCACTGTTTCATTCAAATATTAAACAATGAACTGAAATATTCTTGATTGTATGAAATTTTAAATATTTTTATTAATTTATATATTAACCAACTAAATATTTTTCATAGCTGAAAAATATTTTTTCAGTACAACTGACTGCTTCCTATAAATGCTTGGGATAAAATTTGCTAATTTGTGTACCTGGGGTTTTTACATACGTAGCTGTTGGGTATGTACCCATCTGTGAAAGAAATACTTAATCTAATGGCAAAATTGTGATTTGAAAGAATATGTATATTTACAATTTTTATCGATTTATATTGTGAGCTTTATTTAAAAATAGAATAGCGTACCACGAAAAATAAGGTTCCATGCTGAAAACAAATTGAATTAATTGCAAAAAGGATAAAAATTAACTTTAATTATTAATTAATTAAATATTGAAGCAGAAAAACCTTTCATTTTCACTCCAATGCATTTCTGATTGATGGGTAATAAAGTATGCAAAATAATCTGTTTTAAACCAAAAGGAACCTAAAAATTAAAAATATAAAAACATCGCAAGTTTTTAGAAGAAATTTCAAGCCTGTAGGAAAAAATATAGATTGAAATTTTGTATATTTTCCTTCTATTTGCAGTTACTTTGCATAAATGAGAATATCAATATGAAGGAATCTCATACATTCATTCTTGAAGTGAGCAGAGTTCTACTAAAGTGTGAAACATGATATATAAGATCTTTTATAGTTAGCATTAATCAGTATGAAGCTGTAATTGATGTAATATAAATGTATGTAGAAAGTAAAATCCTGGACTTAAAGTAATTGACTTTCATCCGGATACAAATTTCCATAATTTTCTTGACGCCCCTCCATAATTTTCTTGACTACACCTTCAAGAAAATTTTATGAACACGCAAAAAAATAATTTAACTTATAGGAACTGCAATAGCATATAATATTAATAGAAAATTTGTCTATATAGTTTTTAAGAGTCATAAGGCTAATCTAACTATTCTACATTAGAAATTTTTAGAAGTAAATTGTTAATTGAACTCCGCCGTTCATCGGAAATTTAATAAATTCTTAGTATGCAAATAGTATTTCTTTTAAAAAGTTAATTTTTTTTTCATTTAATTCAAGAAAACTTAAGCTGAAAGTTGCTTCTTTATAAGTAACAGTTCATAAATAATTTGATAAAGTATTTTTCCTATTAAATGAATGAAGTAAAGAAGTATGTCTGAAAACGTGTCTAAATGCGTAGGAGAAATATATTTGTTAATAAGAATCACAGGTAATTGGAATAAAATAATGAATTTATTGAAAATAAGCAAAATTTCAAAAGGATTTCTCTTTTCCAAATAATGTATTACTTTTTGATATGTATTACTTCTCTCTCTCTCTCTCTCTTCATATACTATATCTTTTACTTATACTATATTTTATACTTCTTATACTGCTTAGCGCACGAGAACATAAAATTAATAAAAATCGCTTAGCTTTCTTCTAAAATTGAAACTTCTTTTATATTTTAGAATTACAAATTCACACACACATTTCAAATTTATTCTAAACTTACTAAAGACAAGCACTTAAATTTTACTCTATCTAATATGAGTAACTTAAGGAGAAATGCAATGAAATTGCAATCAGGCAAATACATGACGATATTTTTTAATGCGGAGTTAAAATAAAAATTAATACTAACTTCAGTTTTGCAAATTATTTTACTAATTTGATCAAAAAATGCTATAGCTTTAAAACTCAGCTCCAAACTTTCTGGCTATGTATCCCTGCAGAAACGTATTTAGAATACAACTTAATTTTAAATGAGAATATAAGTTACTTATAGTCAATTTTAGATATATAGATTAGTTTCAAACAGTGTATAATTTTATTAGATTATAATTAGTCACTGTACTCATAACTAAAATAATTAATTAATCAGAATTTTTTTAACTCTTTAACATATGTTGTCTTATAAAACCAAAATAAAATGTTATTAAAATATATTCAAAAAGTCATATAACTAAATTATTTTCCTATAATAATTCATTTTCCTCTTTTATTTGGAAGTTATTTTAAATGCCAATTAATTGGAAACAATCCAAAATACAGGATAATCTGCAATTAAAAATATAAGAATATATTTTGCTGAATATAAAATGACATTTAACAGTTATACATAATAATGATTTAAAAAATAAAACTTTGTTCTGTAAAGATAAACAAAATTGGAGAATATAGTTAACTGTGTGTGTGAAGTAAAAGACAATTAAATTCTCAGATTCTAACGATACGATAAAAAATTACCGTAGTAAATCAAATGCATAAATAACAGTATTTTTTAAAATGTGAGTAAAATAAAAATAATGAGTTGTGTGTGTGTTTGTGTGTTATTTATAAAGTTGTTTTATTAGAATTATCAATCAAAATATTTTCAGTACCTTTAATAGTTTTTAATTTCAAAAATTATATTTTAATTAATAATACAATTTTTGAAATATTAATATTTAAAATTTTATATATTTTGTTATATTAATATTTAAAATATACTTTCAAAAAATAACATAAAATTTTCTTTGAACGAGACCACTTAATAAGTTAGGGAAGGTAAATTTTCCATAGAAAATACTCGTTAACAGACATCTTAAAAAACAGAAATGATAAAATTTTACAATCATTCTATAATTTTATTATTACTATTTGCTTAAAGTGCATTTCTCATTTAATAAATCTGTGAAAATTACATTTTTATTCGAGAGTTGCTTAAATATCAAGAATAAAATAGTTTCTCAAGCTTAAAGAGCTTAGAATTGTTTTAAAGAGGATTTGGCAAGCTCATGTGTTACTAGTTACAGACATCATTAAGAAATAACTAAATATTATGCTAGATATCCTAACCAACAGATGTCTTAAATCATAAAGACATGAAGTACACACTCTGAATTCTGAAGTTTGCTGTATAGCCTTTAAACATATACTAAAGCATGATTTCATTGTTCATAGGATTGCCAATCAAATCCAATTGAACAATGCAGTCGATTCATCTTGATAAGATATCTTTGAAACAAATTTCTGATTGGTTTAAACATAGAAAAAATATGTTATAGATTTTAATTCTATGACCCGACCATAGGTTATCCATTCTACATAACAAAGCTAAAAATATCAATTTGGAAGATTTAGTATTTATAAATTGATCTTTACTATTTATTTACTGGGATTTAATAATTGAATCTAACATTATAAAATAAAACAAAGCGATTTTTATTAATATTTCAAGAATTTATTCTAGCATAATCTTAATCTTACGAAGACAACAAATGTCTGAAAAAAACAGGAATTTTAATGATGGCTTTGATTGTAAAAAATGCATTTTAGTATAATTTTTTAAATACAATACTTAATTTATATTCCAAATTTTTAATAAATCAAAATTTACTAATATACAGGTACCTTTTATTGATAATATTACATATATATATATATATAATTTTAATAATGATATCGTATATTGAATTTAGATAAAGGGGTAAAATTAAACCAATTCTACGGAAATAAATAATCAATTGTAAAATGACTGTGTACATTACTTTGGTATAAGAAAGTGAAAACTGTATTTCAATCATCAAAGTAAGCATTAATAGGAATACTCTATAAAAAAAGCTGTAGACGCTTATAAATTAAAAATAAATTGTATATGTGTGTCTTTGTATTTTTAATGACATTAAAAATGTGCAAATTTAAGTGATTATTTTCTTTATTGTTATGTGTTTTATAAAGAATAATTATAAATATTTTAAGCCTTATAAAATACATTAGTTCAATATACTAGCAGAACAAATGGTAGTCATGGTGAATGAGTATTAACTGTTTACCTACAAGTGATATTTATAAGTACGTAATTTCTTAAATCATATTTATATTTATAAAAATTGTTGTTGTTCCCGTGTGCCAGCTAGGCTGGCAAATTGGGATGCGCTTCTCCACTTTTCCAACTGAACCGTATTTAGTGTGGAGTCCAGCTTATTCAACAAATACACATGCCATAGGGACCCATTTATAAGGTAGGCAACCATTATCACACACAAGAAAAGGACAAAGACAGGATAGATAGAGAGAAAGTACATCCATGCTAGAATCGGGATTCGAACCCAGAACCTCCCTATCCGTATTCTGGAACTCTGACCACTAAACAAGTTAGCCGGCATAAAAATCGTTCCTTACGTATATTAGTACGAAGATATAGTTGCAACTTTCTCAAATTAGTTTTAAATGTTATTTGCTGGTAAACTCAGGAAAATTTAAAGGACATTAAGAAATATAAAGAATTATTCGTTTTAAGCGCATTTCATCGCATAATATCTAAAGTACTATTGTATATAAATACTCAAGTAACTTTAGTGAAGATACATTACTAACTGAAAAGCGTTCAACGAGATAAAAGTTTTATCTGCTAATAATAAAATATAATAAATATTTTAATTTAGCAAAATTAAATAATTTTTTAAAAGTAAAAGCAAAATACTAAAATTTTTATTTAAACTGAAATTGATTTATGATTTTTCATTTAAAAAATATATTTTTTCAGTGATATTTCAAATAAAGATAAAACACATACACACACATGTGTGTGCACTTAATAGATACACATTTTGATGTCTCAAATTTAATTTCGAACTTCGATATCATATCCTAAATAATGAATTTTATGGTATAACAGGAATAAATGAATTTTCCGTTTATATGTTATCAATTGATTTATTTCATTTCCAAAAAATTATGTTTTCCACTAATATTTACAATATTCGATATAAATCAGAAATCTCATACCATTTTCCTAACTTAATTTAAAATTCCGTTATTCAATTCATAAGCATACACAAATTCATAAATTGTGGTTCTGGACGAAATTTATGATTCCATTAATATAATATTTGACATTTTCGAAGAAAAATTCTCTTAGATCTTCGAAAGTCTAAAATTGCTATTGAATAGAGCTACATGGAAAATGTCTGATACGAGGTTATGATAATAAATCACTTACAGATTTCTACCATCACCTTTATTAAAATAACAATGCATTGATTGTAACACGATCCTTTATGTAACGTCATCTTGCGTTTTTATGAAAATGCATGGTTACTTGCAATTTAATAATGATAAATATCTGCAGACTCCTGCATAAGATGACCAAAATTACGAATCTTTATCAGTCTCTATCTAGATGCTTAAAACCATGCATCACTTCAAACAGCTTTTTGATTCTAGAGCTATATGATAACATATTTAAATGAAATAGGTATCTGTCCATTTTGAATAAAAGTATTTTTATTGCTTTATAATTATTATTTTTTGTATTTTATTTTTTTTATAATTAACGTATATAGAGTATTTAAATTAAAATACTTGAAATGCTACTTATATGTTAGAAAAAATATACAAATTTCTATATTTTTTTATTAATTATTGAAACATTTATAATTTTTAATGAACATAGATCTTACATTATATTTCCAAGAATTGGGACTTTCTTTATGTCTTTACAAGAATCAAACATACATGTTAAAAGAACAAGATGTTTATCTGCAGTTGCACTTTTACAGAAAACAGTTATGTTTTTGACATTGATATGACATTAAAGACGTTATTAATCACTTCCCTCTGATGTTGGATGTCTTGGCAGAAACAAATCTATTAACTTAAAGAAACAAAAGTTTATTTGAAATGAACGGTGTTTAGGAATTTTTTTTTTAAAAAAAATGATTGCAATTTCAAATTTCCTAAAAAATGTTTTATGCATTTATTTTTTTGCGGAATATTAACTGTTCATTAATTTAAAAATTTGATTAATTGTTTGTAAAATCACAAAATTAATTAATCCTTAATTAAAGAACTTTTTTAACACCTTTAAAAAAATTTCAAACCATGTATTATAGATATTTTTTCTAAATCTCTGACAAAATTATACTCAGTAATGTCTTTATCCGTAATCATTATTTCTAAATGAATTTATTAATTTCAAATTTGTATTGTTCACAGAAAAAATTGAATTCTTTTAAGAATAAATTGATGTCAAAATATAATTATAATATTTTACTCACAAAAAATGATAATTATTTAATTTTCATAACAAAATCAATAGTTTTTTCAGTTATGTGACAATAATTCAGTATTTTATATACTGCAAATAATTCTGACAAAGAATATATAAGACACTTCGCAATACAATTTTTGCTTAGTCCTCTACACAAAGAATGCTCTTAAGCTATATTTTAATCTTAATTTTTTTTCTAGACTGACTCATTATAGGAATCCAAAAGTGCATTTTAACTGTTTAATTTTCACATATAGCTTAAAAAGTTTTTACTCTTATTTTAAAAGTCGTAAGAATTACACTTGCTATTTACCTGCCATAAAAATGTATAATACATTAAAGAACTCATAATTTACCATATTTAATAAAATATATCCAGCTGAAAATAATTATATATTTTAATAGGCAGGAAGAAAATAAAAAATAACTTTTGTATGTTAGCATTCTCCATTAAATATAAATATAAATTTATTTATTACAAGTTTATTTACTTTATTTAATTTTAAGTTTTAAAGTCTTTTATGTTTACAACAACAAATTGTAGAAAGACATTTTTAATGTGAATTGATTTTTCATTAAATCTTTGGAGATTTTCCTTATTGTGAAGTTTTAAAGTTTTGGTATTCACATCAGATATTTATTATTGTTTCAAAATAAGTTTATCTTTTATATGAATTTTGTAGAATAAATGTAACATTTAGGCACATTAGTTTAAATTTCATTTCACCATTAAAGTCAGACATATTTTTAAAACAATAGATTTAAATCTTCTTATAAAATAAACGATTTTAGAAGTTTTTAAAATACTATTTGAGTTAGAACATCATTTAAATTATTCAGCTTCATCTACGTGAATTGTCAGTAAATAAGATAATATTAAAACATCATTTAAATTCTCCCAAATGTGTAATAATCAACAAAGACATAAATAAATGTAGAGCTCATTAACGTCGTCTAAATTGGGCTTTTGTTGTGCGCTGCTAACATTAAAATAAATCTTCTTTTGCTTCTCCCTCATTACCATTTTCTCTTCCAGATTTCCTTTCATTTTAATCTTAATTAGAATATTTGAAATTAATATTTTCATAAATATTTTGATAAATTGAAATTTCAATTTCTTATCTGCATTAATGACTACATTTTATATCTGAATAGATAATTGCAAGATTTTGAAACAATAATATGTTATAGAGGTTTTCATAAAATGCATATAAATTAAATAAATTAATAGATAGCAATAAGTTATTTTAATCAGCTCTTTCTTTAAAAGCTTTATTGAAGTAAGGAATAATATACATTAAAATTTGAATATATATATATATATATATATATATAATCACAAGAATTTCAAACCTAAATAATTTACATATTTCCTATAAATGCCTCCATTTGAAATGTAAATTTAGGAAAGTACTGCATATAGTTTAGGTTGTAAACTAGTTTAGAATAGCTTCCATTTACAAGTAATTTGAAATTAGAAATTCAATTTGAGTAAAACATATAAGCATGTACCATGTAATGGAATTACGTATTCCAAGAGAAATATATTTCATTCCGATTCAAATTTCCGACAAAATTTCAAGAGATCTATATACTATACATATTTAAATAATTATCATATTCAGATTAAATATAATGAATATGAGAAAATTGCGTTCACATATATAAATCATCGTATTGATGAATATTAACTTCAGATTATAAAAACAATCTTAAAAGATATATAAAAAATTTGCTCCTCATTTTCATGAAGTTTAATCACTAAAAGCAAATTATCTTTCATTATGCGCCATTTTCTCTAAAAATTGTATTGCAAAATAAATTAATAATACTTACAATTTAAAAAATTTGCATTTTTAAAATTTCTTGAATGAAAAAATTTATGAATTTTTTAATATCGAAAATAATGTTTTTTTTAATCACATGTATAGAATATAGAATACTTAAAAATTTATAAGTTATGCTAATAACTTACATTATTTATTCAATGCAAAGAACTATGTTATTAATATATTAAAAAAATTATTTAACACTTATTTCCGATGTTTTGTGTGTAACCCATTTAGGCAACTTAACACAAAACATTGAAAATGTTTCTTTGCTTGTTTGAACTTATACGTTCTTGTTCACGCTCAATATTTATAAGATGTCAGATTTAAAAATAAACTCTTTTCAAATATTTTTATATTGTTTAAGTTTTTGATTGATTATTTGACAAAGGATAACAATATAAAACCTGCATATCTGCTATTCTAAAGATACTGTTACTTGAGGAATTAGAGACATTGATTTTCTAGGAAACATTTGAATAAAATGAAATGTCGTGAGAAAGAATACACCTTGTGTTTTTAAGATCATTTCATGTATTTATAAATTTCAAAGTGCATACATTTTCGAAAAGTATTTTAATAAAAATATGGTAGATATAATCCTCCCAAATAATGCTTTATAATTTTAATAATATAATTTTAGATACCTGATAGAAGTGTCAATAAATGATAAACTCTTGAAATCTTTGTCGAGGATAATACTTAACACACACACACACACACACATCTTAGAAGTTTCCTTAGAAGGATATTAAAACCTTCATTTACACTTTAAATATTATTATTTCAGACTTATTTATCAGATATCTTGAATTATTTAATCTTATGTTACAGTAATTTTTATTTGCTAAATACACACGAAAATAGGGAACAACTTCAGACGTAAGAACGTTCAAACATCTAAAATTATTTTATAACATTTTCATCGTTTTAAATTGATATGTATGAAAATATAATCACACTCAGTTTTCTTAAAACTAAATTCTTAATTTATCTATAAATTTGATAACGCATTCCTGCAATCTGCTTGAAAATTTAAAGAAATATATTTGCATTTTCTTAAATAAAATAATGTAAATCCTATATTTTTAAATATCTTGTGTATTAATGAAATTCAAAAATTTCAATTTCTAATTTTACTTTTTCTTTTAACAAATTTTTGAAAAATTCCAAGTATTGAAAAAGTAATTGCGATTATTCATGTATATTATATGTCATAAATTTTCCTGAGGTACAAAATAATTATTTGTTAAATATTTTTAAGTTATTAATGGATTATTAATATAATTTAGTGTTTGTTTGATTTGTGTAGTTTTAATAAAAATTCATGTTTATAATTTTAGTAAATTTTCTAAGCAATTTAAAAATAAATAAAAATTTGAAAAATCATGAATACACTTTACTAATAAAATAATAATTAAATTAAATTTCTTTTATTATTATTTCTAATATAATAATAATAAAATAAAAATTAAATATTACTGTCAACAATATTTCAAATTTCGAGTGAAATAAATTAATAAAAGTAATTTTTTCTACTTTTTAATATTTTCAAAATTTTTTGGATTATGCAAAATACTAAGCAAATAAAAAAATGATAATGGCTTCTAATAAACAATAAATATATTGAATACTTGAAACGATAAAACAAGCTGTGATTAGTATATTATTGTTTACTCAGATCTAATTACAACAATGTAAAATATCAGCACACATTCTAAAAATTAATATATCATATTTCAAACTTCTGAAAACAGTAATTTTAAAATTTTTTATCATCACTTCCTTTGTGTCAACCGACTTTTTCCAAAACGTTCTTTAAATTGAAAATATATCCTTTTGAAATTTTATTCAAAATTTTATACCATCGAGTACCACCAACCCAGTCTAGTGGTCAGAGTGCCAACTGTAGATAGGGAGGTCCTGAGTTCGGTTTCCAGTTCAGGGATGAGTGTACTTTCCCTCTCTGCCTATCCTATCTTAGTCTTTTTTCTTGTATGAATGGGTTGTGAATGGTTGCCTACCCTATACACAGATACCTATGGCAGTTTGGAATAAAAAATTATAAAAAATTCTTGGATGGGGTCATGTTAAGTTTAATAGGTGCTGAATTAAGTTTTAAATAAAAAAACTACAATATAACGCATTCCGTTTCTCATTCCCAAAAATTGGCGAATCTCAGACGAAATTCAAGGTAAAAAATCTTCGTTTTACTTCAGAGGCATTAAAATATTCTAGTTTATGAATACTCCAAAGGAAAATTATTTTCAAAATTTAAAACAACACACTTTGTTGTTGCTTCTCAATATGGTATAATATTGTAAGCAATCTTGATACAATACTCAGTGAGTCAGAAGCAAATGTTTTATTATTATATTACGTAATTTAACATAGTAAGGAAACTTATGTTTATAGTAAAGCAAATGGCTTAAGTTAGAAAAATATCTTGCTACCTATATAATTCCAATTCATAATTACAGCAATCGGAGGGATTTATAAGAGCTCTGTTTTAGTTGAAAAGTTATTAATAACTTTTTGAATGTCGTAATTTTATATTACAAAAAATTACGTAAAAAGAAAGCACCCCCCCCCCATGAACTAAATATATATCCTAATATTACCCTAGAGTTTTTCATCGAATACTGGCTGATGGAAAAAATGGATATAAAAATAAATCACTGTGTCGATTTTTCAGGGTATAGAGTTAGAGTTAATATTTTCATGCGCAATATTCGTTATGGAAGAAATTATATTTTTATAGCAAAAATCAACTGGATTAACTGCTATACAAACTTTATTAGAAAGTAAAGCCGATATTCTTCTGAAATGACGTAAATTTTTAAAAGGCTTTATTGTATTATTTTAAGTTTCCTCTATGAAATTATGAAATGCTTAAATATTTACTTGATAAAGAGTAGATCTGAAATTTCTTCGAGTGAATTCAATTTTTATATAAAGTTAAATCTGTCAATGACACAGTAGTCAAAAATACTTCAAGAAAATAAAAATGGCTAATAATTATGCAAACAGTAATATATTTTTCGTTCCGCTAAATTCGTATAATTTTTTAACTTTTTTTTTAATTAATACCAATTTTAAGTTACATTTTTACCAATTTTCAATGATGTATGATTTCACAGTTTCTAGTAATTCAGGAAGATTATTCTCATGGTAACTTTATTATTTTATTAAATGATTATTATTATTCTAATTTTATAAATTATATAATCCTTTTATTATATTAAAATTTTCAAATAAGATATATTATTAATAACTAATATATTATAAAATTCGTTTAACTATAATATTAAAAATTTTAAATAAGGTAATATCATAATATTACAGTTTTGAAAAATATTTGTAATCACTTCTTCTTTAATAAGGATATTCATTTAAAAATATTTTCTTGGGGACTCCATTGATCATGACCATTTAGAATGGTCATGAATATACAAAAATATTCAAAATTTATGCTAATGCTTCTTGTTTATTCTTCATTTAACATACATAGCATTTTATACCATTTGAATTATTATTTATACGTTAAAGATTAGTAATATTTTCTTAAAAACAACTTTTTTTAAAAAAACAGTTACGGTAAACTACGAATTTATTTACATTATTGAGTGGTTTTTTTCCTTTGAAACGAATATATGTAGCTTAATATTTGTCTGAGACTTTTAGCAACTTTAAACAAAGTATTTTGTGTATTATTATATATTTGACAATTAATGTATTGGTGTCAATATGGAACTTCAGGAATTATTGCTTTAATAAATGAAATTTCTTGCATTCATACTATCCTCTCATTTATTTGTGTAAAACACTAAACAGAATAAAATGTGTTAAAGTAAAAGAATGTACAGCAAAATCACATAGATCTTAAAATTTTATTTAACATGCAATTTTACTAATATCAGTGATCCCTCATTACAATTTTTCTTTTGAAAATTGTATGGAATATATGAAAAAAACATTCATATAAAACAAAAATATTTAATATGACTGTCTATATTTAGAAAATGCATGTCAAAAGGAACCGTGCCGCATAAAATCAACTTACATTTTTCCTAAATTCTTCGTTTACAAGCTGAACATTATTTTTTTGTTTTGGATAAAATCCAATGCCTCATGTTAACAGTGTTACTATCTATCACATTTCAAAGATATTGTACCGTGTCAATGTCATTTTCATTACGGAAGTTAGAGAATGCAAAAATAAATTTTAGCATTTGCTGATATAAAATCAAGCTTGTTTGTGTGTTGCTGTATTCAAAATTTTTATATAAATTAAAAATAGATTTCATGGTGAAATATTTAATATAATGCCTTTTTATTTGCCCATTGTGTCGATATGATTTATATTTGAAGATGTAAATAACCTGTTTTCTAATACTTTTAACATTATTAAATTCATTGTATATATATAAATAAATAAATATATATATATAAATATATATATATATATATATATATATATATATATATATATATATATATATATATATATATATATATATATATATATATATATATATATATATATATATATATATATATATATATATATATATATATATCGAATGATTTTTATTTCTCGGTACAACTTCATCATGTAATTCATAACAATGAAATATGTATATGTTTTAATATCTCTATAACAATAACTCTACGTTAATTGTTCCTACTCCAAGCCATTAAAACAGCCTTTTAAATCAGTAAACATTCAAGTTATTATCCTGCATATGTTAAATACCATATTACTGAATAAATATTAAAATGTCTTTATATGTCTCCCTAATGGGTAATAAACTAAAGACGTTTAAATAAATGCAAAGGTCTTTAATGGCAAGTTAAAAGGGAGTTTGTTACTTAGGAAGACATAAAAATTAATTTTCTGCGTTTTATTAGTCTTTTCTCTTTCAAAATTCATATCATTAGAATCTTCGTAAGAATGTTAAAAATTATTATTACTTTATTGTGAAGATTTTTGTGAATAGAAAGTTATTGATGTTTATTCATTTCAAAGAACATAATTTATTTTTTTAATCTGAAAATGTGTAGTTGAATCCAGATGTTGCAATATTTACTCGATTTAATTTGAATACATTCTTAAATTTAAAATCTTTAATGTCATAAGACTTTATTTTCGCGAGTCAAGTAATATTTTATCAACGGAATTGAAATCATGTTGCAGTTACTTTTATATTTATTTAACAAAATGTAAAAATCTATTAAATTCTTCATTTAAATTCATGCTGCATTCAATGAAGTTATTCATTATGTTTTGAATTTAAATTTTAATAAGTTTAAGTAATAATATTTTGATGAGAATTTTTAAGTGAAAGATTAATATATTTCGTCATTTATAGTCAAATATATTCATATAATAGCAAAACGTATTCATAATAAAATTTAGAAGCAAATATTAATCTTATAATTACCATATTTTTTGCATTACCTTTTAAAAATTGAAATAACAAAATAATGATCTAAATATGCCTACTAAAACGGTTTCTCTATATTTAAAATTAAAGGGTGTGTTTAGCTGAATTTTAAAATATAAGGCTAGTAATTCATATTTATTAATAATATAATTTATCTCTGTGTATGTATGTATATATATATATATATATATATATATATATATATATATATATATATATATATATATATATATATATATATATATATATATATATATATATATATATATATGTGTGTGTGTGTGTGTTCAATTAAATTTAAGGAGTTAATAATGCTTATAAAAACAAGCTATTTTGTCAAAGAATTTGTGCTTGTCTGTTGAAATGACAAAATACTAGAATGCATTTTATTGTGAAACCATGATTGTTCGTGTTTAGTGATTGTTCGAAGGATTTGTCCTCAACGCCAATGTAATCAAAGTTTATTTACTTGATGCTTAAATTACATTCTATATCACGAATTTTTTCAAAAGAATTTAAATTCATATAGTTAATTCATTTTCAATTAATAAAATCACCAGATAAACCAAATGTTTCAAAAACAGTGAAGAGGAAAATCGATTTATTTGGTGTCAGAAATTCATATTAGGCCAGTGTAACATGTCTCAACGAATATCAATGTATTTTATTGTGCTGAAAAGTGAATGATGCAATATGTCAACAAGAGTACCTTTCAATCCACTTTTGACTCATTTTTTTGTTTTTTCCCAAAACTACTTGTCATAAATAATGGGTTTGAATTCAGAGAGGAAATCTTTAAAGCTTTGGTCATATTTTGGATTCTAATAATGGAAAAGAAAATAATTTGCTTGTATAGAAAGAATAATCGTAACATTCAACATCTCTCTTTTTTCACAAGTTTCTGATGATGTAGTTGAGACACACAAATTTGAAGAAGGTATATACATTACAGTGAGCTCTTATGCTTTATTTGCACTCGCATAACTTGTTAAATGAGATTGTTATGAGCTATTTTCTTAATATTTACCATGAAAGTTGCCTTACAACGGAGCTATTCCTTGACAATGGACAACACAAAAATATTATACCATGAGTGCAATGGTCTGGAAAAATTTAATCTCCCTTCAGATCAATTCCAAAATTGAGGGAGTAAATCCTCTGGTGTTGCCATCTATCATCTATTTGAAGAACAAAAGTTGTACTTCCACTTTTATGGTGCTCTGATTAAACGAAAGGCGCTCCCAATTGACTTAAATTCACATAGCCAAGGTATAGCGAGCTTGGCTTGTCCAAGTATTATTAGTAACAACAACAAAAATATTATAAGAACTTGGAAAATTCTCATTGGCTATATCATACATGCGCAAGGTGGATGTGTAAAATACATTACGATTAATATTTAACAACGCCCAAAACTTTCATTCTGAAGTCTTACAACCAAAATGAGTCTTTTCAGTAAGTTTTTCATAATGTTTTGTTTCGACTTAATATCTTTCAAATACGATGCCTTTTTTTACAATACCTTTTAAATAAGATTTTGACTAATTAGTTTGTCACCTATTATTTTTGACAATCACAGATGAAGATATATTACTCATTGATATGAACACTCATAGCCATAAAAATTCCACACCAAAATAAGGTTTTAAAAACGAAATGAAATTTTATAAATATATATAAGTACTACTTTAATAAGAGTAAATATTAGAAAACATAGATAAAAGATCATTTATAGCAGAAAAAGTACAGATAAATGGGATTTTTGACACTCTAAATTGCGTCTAGCACAAAGTCACATTCAGATACGAGTTAGCATTCAGGTATAAATATTCCGTATGATATCCTGAGACATCTCATTCTACAGTTAAAGTAAACTGGCCTCTAGTTCAACTAATCTTGTAGGCTGTCCATCTAACTGTATTAAATTACCCTAGGTATGTTCAATTGATGACAAATCTGAAGATCGAGATGACCAGGAAAAGGTGGTAATGTGACGAAGGCAGTCTCGTGACATCCTTGCCCTATATGGCTGAAAACAGTCAAGTTGAAAAAGGGATCCTGTAAGGCCTGCCATGAGTAGCAACACATATAGTTAAAGGATGCTAGGGACTTATTGTTGGGCTGTCATTATGTTTTGGGTTTTTATACTAGGGGTGACCGGGCATTGTGATCAATGGCACCTCATACTCTAACTGTAGCTGTGGAAGCAGTGTGTTTTAAAGCGAAAGTAGGATTGAGATGATCTAAATTTGATTGAGAATTGAGTGCTCTCTCCCTACACACTCGATCACGATTATCATCACTGCTCAAATTGCATCTTGATTCATCGCTGAAGACGACCTGGTCCCATTTCGTAGCAGTCAAATCCATATTGCTCGTCACCACTCCAAACTTAATCGTTGGTGTGTGGGTGTCATTGGAAGCATACATAATGGGTACTGTGATACCAAATGTCATTCATCCAGGCTTTATGACACAGAGAATCGTAGCGATGTTGCTACCTGTGCCTGGATATCAACGAATGGGCCAATTATCTGTACATGTGAATTTCGTATGATGTGACAGTCTTTTCTGTTACTAATCTGTGTTATGTATCCTGTTCTTGATCACTTTGTAAATGACGTCTCTTCTGTCTACTGGTTTAAATGAGCTACTTGCCAAGCTAACCAACCACTTTCCTTCATTCAGATGATTCTTCCGCTATTTATCACTAATAACTGCTCAAATTGTCTTCGATAGTAACTTAACGTCATGTTTACCTCAGCGTTTCTCTTACAAAAAGCTAAGTACACTCAAAAAAGCTCTATTTATCCGTTTTATAGTAAAAAAATAACTTTCAACACCTTGTAGTGGTATTACGGAATACGCAATCAAGCTGCATTTCTAATCATTTGCATATGTGCCCAGCATGCACTGTCATGCTAAGTTTCGTTATGATACCATTATTTCTTGTTGCGCAAGTTCTCTTGGCAATGAGTGTATGTTTTTATACTAATTACCAATTATTCATATGAATTTATTGTGAAGATTCTATGTTTCTTAATTTTTGAATCTATAATCTCTGATGAAAATACATTTGTATCGAAAACTAATCGTATTTTAATTTGATTTTTATTCAAAAATAAACTTTAAAATGTAGAAAATAAACTGTGTAATTTTTTAAACTTGAAATAATTAAATATGTTGCAAATACAAATCTCATCATTTTGAAATTTACTTTGACATTTATTGTGGTTTTGTCTGTTTGTATTTATCTATTTTGCTCACCTATACACCATTAATAAATTGTCATTCTCATATCCTTATTTTAGTTCTTGTAAACATGGAAGATTTTCCGATAAAAATCTAAAAAAATATTCTTGTTTAAAATGATATTTTGTTAAGTAAATTTATATAAAATTTTACAACTATTGACTTTTATTGAGATTTTTTGTATGTGTTCATTGAATAATCGCATTATTTATTTAAATTAAAAATTCACTTTTATATTATTTTCAAAAAAATACCTTTGCTGAAGGATTTTTTTGTAACTAACAGTATAACTGCCAACTTAAATTTGAACTATTATATTTTACAGATTTTTAATGAACAGGTGAGAGTTTTATTTACATCACCTTTCAAGGAAAAATACTTTAATAAAAGAATTATATAAGATATTTAGCTTTATAATTCTTTAATTAAGGTATTTTTCTTTGAAAGGTGATGCAAGCTTTTGCACAAAAATTATCCTTGAAATACAACCACAGCGTTGAAAATCAAGGTGGCATTGGCAATGCAAACATTTAGAAAAATTGAGAGAATAGAAGCATGACTTAAAAGTAATAAGTATAGTTAAAAGTGGAATAAGTATATATTAGCAATGATTGGATCTAAAGAAAAACATCTAAAAATTTTCTTTTTAAAGGAAATATTGATATCACATAAATGTGAAATAGAGAATTTCAGGTCTAGGTAGTTTTAATTTTGAAACTCTTACCCCACAACCAATTATGTCTGTAACTAAATAAATAATAACTGTCCAAAGTTATTATTTATTTAGTTACATTGAAAATAATAGAAATTCATTGATAACCATGCTTCTCGCATTTATATTTCAAATGTCTTAAAAGACACCATAACTATCTGTAAGCAAATATGGTTAGTTTTTGTATTTATAAATTACACACAGAATAAAAATTTTTATTTGAAATTTGAAAGATATTGTGTATTTGTAATTTCATACTTCTTCACATTTTACCATTTAGTTAAACAATGGATATTTCATTCTCTAAATCTCACTTTTGCATAGTTAAGAATTTGATTTGTATTCGTTTTATAGGATTTTAATTGATCTAAAATATAAATTTAAGCAGTTTTTTTTAATAATAATTCATTATTTAAAATATTTATTACGATATAACTGGCATTACATGTATAGTAAGTTAGAAAACGACTTGTAATAGTTAGATTCGAGGATTAAAATGACTCTTAAATTTATAAAGTAAAATATTCCTTTTAAAATTACTTACAATTATTTCTAATGTTAAATATAGTAATTTTATAATTATATGAATCCAGCTGGTACTATTATACATTTAAATATTTAATTTTTCACTCAAAAATATATGAATTAAAACAGAAATTTAAGAATTCTTCTTCAAAAAGGCTTTGCTTTTTCAATTCCGTATATCTTGACAAGAATCTAGTGTTCATTAATTTATATAAAAGCACTTTTACTTAATGAATTACTATAAATGTCTTCAAATTATATTGAATATATTACCGTGAAATATTTTATAATTTATTGTTACATGAGAGTGACATTTTTTGGCTTTGTTTCGTGTAAGGAAGACGTGAAATCTGTTAGAAAATTTTAGAGTACTAAATTCATTTTATAAATAATTGCAGTATGTCACTCTTTATAGCATTATTTCGTTTCTTTAAATTTTATATAAACAACTTTATTCAATTTAGAATATAACATTTTACATAAATTTCAATATGAGATATACTTAATTCATAAGAATTGAAATTATTTACCATTATTCCAACAAGTTTCATGAAAACATTAATTTGCTGATTATATTAAACATCATTCATACAATTCAAACTAATTATTTCCTTGGAAAGCAAAGCTTTGAATGATAAAATATATTTTAATAAACTGAAAACATCACTTAAATCAGTGATGGAGTTGCCAAATCTTAATTCTTTAATAAGAAAAAAAAACATACGAGAGTTAATATTAAAGTATCATTAACGCCTCCCAAATGGATTTTAATCCTCAATGGGATATGAATAAATGGCAAATTCATTAATTTCATCCAAAATGGGTTTCTGTTTCTACTGAAAGCATTAAAATAAATCTTTCTCTGTCTTTGTATGTCGCGAATTATTTTCTCAGAAGTCCTTATTCTATGCTTTTAATATGATTCAGGGGAATTATTTATGTATATTTACATGCAAATACTTTAAAAATTAAAATAGTTTGAGATTTAATTGCCTGGAAAAATTTTATTTCACTCTGGAATCAATATTTTAAAGCGTACTTTGATCATAAAGTAATGTATTTGTTATCTGAATCACATATGAAAATTTATTCCATTGAGTTAATTTCAGTGACTTAAATTGGCCTTTTATGAAGAAATCTTGATACTGAAATAAAAATACGATATTCTGATTTCTAAATTAAATACTTATAAAAACATTTCTAATGATTAAAATATTATTGACTCAAATATTTAAAATGTAAAGAATAAATGAATCATTAATATACGTAAGGTAAAAATTAGTTCCTTTATTATAACTTCTATAAAAAATTTTGACAATAAAGTGAAAAATATTTTTTGAAACCTTTTTATTCATATAAACTAAAATAAATCGTATATTAATTAAAATGCAAAATAATATTATAATTGAAGTTTTGCATTTTTATTTATATGTAAAAATACGTTAGAAGCAATGTATTTTACTGTAATTAAAAGCATACATTTAAAATGTCAAATGCTTTACCAGATTTTTAAATTTATATACGTTTATATTTTAATTGCATTTATAAAATATAAATAATTATGGATTTCTTTTGAATACAAATGACTCGTGTGGTAGTATTCTGGCTTTGAAATTCATATATTTTTAAATTTTTTAATTTCATTATGTATCCATCAGTGTAGTTTAACATTGACAGGAAATACTAATTTCAATATTCAATATAGGAGCAAAATATTGAATATTGAAATAGGAGCAAAATTCATTCTGTACGAAGGAAAGTAATTAATCAGAATATCTAAATTTCTCAAACCAAGATGCCTAGAGATGAGAAAAATAATATTTTTAGTATTGCTTCATACTTTGGACAACACAGGATTTGCTTATTTTTATTTACCGACAAATTCCAGAAAATACACTCAAAGTCAATAGAAAAGCAATAGTGTGTCAGTAATGATAATAATCTTATTTAAAGCCATGGTAGCCATGTAAAAGGCTATAAAGTTTGAGTTTGAGGCAGTTTTGAAATTCAACCACTAATTTGAAGTGTACCAGTCTTTAATGACTTTGTCGAATAATATTTTGGTTGAAAATAATATGACTTAAGAAAGCGCAACTATAAAAGGAAAGACAAAAATTGTAGGATATTTGATATAGTTTCACCAACGTGACCCCCTGAACTTGGGTTTGGTGTTTTGCAGGGTTTGACGATAACTTTACCCTGTAGTATCAAAGTTCTTCCTAACATGGCAGAGGGTACGTTTTCATATATCTTGTAGGTTCCAAGTAAGTAATTATACCCTTTTCTATTTGACAAAAGTTCTTATAATTTCGAATTGAAAATCCATTCCCTCGTTGGGTACTTGGACACTAAAATGTGGTACGTTAGCCATCTAAGAAACCACGATTGTGGCCGGCAAATGTAGTATGAGAGCTTAATTTCCGCTGGAAAAATCTTATGAAGAGTCTCTGGTTCATCACTAAGCTAGAACAAACACCTCATTAAAGTTCATGAAGTGCCGGCTGTCGCTACTATCCAGACACTGGTTGTCACTGTAAAATTTAAGTAATTATCTAAATCAGTGTGTCATAGAGTCCCTAGCTGATTGAGATTAAAATTCTTTTATTTTAAAGGTGTCCTAGTCACGGAGCTCTTGCTTCTCCATCAAATCTGGTGTAAGTCCCTTTTTTCATTGCATGGTGAAGTGTGCTTTTCAAGAAGGTCGAGGCTGCCAATATGTTTATGTTATTGTTGTCAGTCACAGTAATCCTCAAATATGTGAGGTCTGCCATGATTGTTCTGAATTTTGAGATTGTCAACATAGGAAAGTGTTAAAGATTTTCTGTGTCGGTTGACATCGTTTTATTATCAAAAGTTTCTTAATTATTGAAAATTAGTTTATTTAGCACCATTGTTTTATTGGTTAAAATTAGATCACTCCATGCTGGGAGATTTGCATCAGTGAGTCAATGGGCAATCAAAAATATAATATCGTGGGTTTACATCTTTTTAGAGAAACTAGTCGTGTTCAGTAAATAATTTGGCTACTTGCTGCTGACCAACTATTGACTTTGTGTTCACTTTAAAGAAAAAGGGATGTGTGTTCCAATGCGTTTCTTCGATGTTCCATTCTGGTTACCACTGATCCATATTTTGTCTAAATATTGATTGTGTTTTATTTTTGTGCCGTGTTTCACTTCCTGATCAGAGTTTTCATAACTTATTATACCTGTATGTGATGTAAACTAATATAATTTAATACTGTGTGATTTACTTAATTCTAAAAGTAGCTGGTTGCAGTTAGGATGGATTTGTGGCGTTGTTTGTGTTTTGCAAGTGCATAAAGGATCGAGATACAGTCCCTATATATATGTGTGTGATCGCTGGGTTCTATTCATTAAGTATTGCACCTAATAAGCAATGAGTCATATATTTTAAAGTATGATGCATTGGTTTTCACATGATTTCGATTTTAAATCAAAGAATACTCTGAGTTTGTTCACATACTCACTAAAGAGCTTTTCCAAATGCCATTTTAATTTATTAGGCTTCAATGAACTCATATGACATCCGCCTAGTGAGTCCTGTATCTTGGCTATTTAGTTAAAGCTGTATACAAAAAAATCAAATATGATTTAACAAAATTTCATTATTAAATTTTTAAAATTAAAAGAAATCTAACTAATATAACTCTGATAAAACTTATTATTCTAAAATCAGAGCGCAAATAAATTATCTATAAATGATTTATTTTTATTAAAGCAAATAAATTTTTGAATGATTTTTGTAATGTTTTAAAAAAAGAGAAAAAGAAATGAAAATATATTAACCAATAACACAAGCCATACATTTAACTGTTATTTATGGATTTACCAGTATTAATATTGATCTCGCGAGAACAATATATTAGGTAATACTTATCTAAAAAATTATGATTTATTTTGCACATTTTCAGATGTGCAGAACTTTCAGAATATTCTCAGAATTCAATATTTATTCAAAAATTAATGAGATTTAAGAATATGAAACATGTTCCCAAATTCTTATTTAACTTTTAAAAACAATATATTAGTTCAAATTCTTATTTTAATATCAATCAAGATCAAACTAAGTTATGATACAATATCAAAATCTGTAAATGAAATCAATCTGCTATGCCACCAAATATGCCAACAGAAACTGAAGTTGATTCAAAGTTTTACTTTTTTAACTCGTCTAAGAAACTAGCAGCCCATTATAAATTACCTTTGTAAAATAAGAATTTCAATATCATATCAAAGAAAAATTCAGTTAATTGTCGTAATAAATATGCCATAAAATTTTCCTGAAGTTAGTACAAAAAGGAATCTTACTTAAAGCACGAGAAAGCATTGTTTTACACCGACAATGCTTTCTCGTGAGATAAATGTTTATATCACAACGTATTTTATATATTTAGCTTATATACATTTAAATAATTGGGGATGTTATCTCGTCATAAAGAAAATTTAAGGTACATTATATATAAGTGCTACAAATTAAATTGATTAATAAAATTAAATTAATTATTTATGGGTTTTATATTTTAATATAAGCATTTTAGATTGAAATTCAACTTGCATTGCATTTCGAATAATTTTTTTCTGAATAACTCTCTTAAATCACAATTTTTAAGTATTTAAATTTTAAGAGGTTAATCGGCGGTTTATTAGAGGTTTAAATTAATTTTTCTTAATTTAAAATTAAGAATATATATATATATTTCTAATTTTAAATTAACACAATTAAATTAACAGAAATAAAATTTTCACTCTAATTATTAACTTAACTTAATAACTGTATTAAGCAAACACTTTTACTATTTATACATTATACAAAAGCATTTTAAATCTAATAAATTTTGAAATGTTTAATTACTTAAACGTACTTAAAAAAGTAGTAAATTTATTTATGTAAATGTTTGTCTCCTTACAAGAAAAATATAATTTGTCTGCTTAGCTTATTCTTGAAATTATGTATTTATCCCGTATTTATCTGGTCAAATTACATGCAAATTTACTACTTTCCCCGATTATCCAATTTGATAAATTATCCCCAAATTCTGTCAGAGGATTACGCAAAATTCATTAAGATAATGTAACACTTAGATGATAATATAAATCGCATTATACACCGCTTCAATTTAATGTTTGAAAGAAAACAGTTGTTGATTGCAACAAACATTTTGATGGACACTTAACTTTAACCGTCACAGATAATGCCGAAAATATTTATGAAGTAATTTTGTATTTTATGGGTGCAGGCATCATCATTATTCATCATTAATATGCAAATTATACTTGTTAACTAAAATTTAGACCACATAACCCATTAAATGTGTCATTTAAGTAAATAATACTTTACTCTCTTTCTAAAGATTCTTCCGGACATTATGTCTTATTACTACGGATTTGAAAAATGTCCTAAGAATTGCATGTCTTTCTCCACAATAATAAATGTGTATATACATATATAATGAGTATATATATATATATATATATATATATATATATATATAATATATAATATATATATATATATATATATATATATATATATATATATATATATATATATATATATATATATATATATATATATAAATATATATATATATATATATATATATATATATATAACTTGACGTAAATAGTTTTATTTGACTTAAATTTTTTTTAAGTATCATAATTTACATAGATAATTGTTTTGATAACAAGATACTTTTATCAAGAGTGAAGAACTTTTTATCCATTCCAGCTTTTTCATTATGCATACACAAAGTTTTGTTTTAGAGATGTTAATCCTTTTTCTTCTACAGACATGCTTTGAAATCAATTATTAAACTGCTAAATATTCTGAATTATTTCTCACTTTTATAAAATTTACAATATTTATATAAATTTTTAAAAAATTATTATTTTTTAACTTTTTTAAAATTTGTATGAACAGATTTCTATAATTCAGCTGCATATGAGTTTTCACGCAACTGTGTTAAATTATCATCATCGAAAATTAGATTAAATGAAGTTGTTGTTGTTCTCATGTGTCAGCTAGACTGGCAAATTGGGATGCGCTGTTCCACTTTTCCAACTGAATCGTATTTGGTATGGAGTCCGACTTCTTTAGTATACACACATGCTATAGGGACCCGTTTATAGGGTAGGCAACCATTCACAGCTCATTCACACACAAGGAAAGGACAAAGACAGAATAGAGAGAGAGAAAGTACATCCATGCCTGAACCGAGATTCGAACCCAGGAAGTCCCTATCCCTAGTCAGGCACGCTGACCTCTAGATAAGTTGTCCAGGAGAATAAATGAAGTAAATTTTAAGTATAAATTAATATATCACATTAAAAACATTGCATATACTTTATGAAGTTGTTTAATTTTCTTAATAATTTTCAGTAAATTTTAGTTTTTTTTTTTTTTACTATTTTATTGAATTTTATCCTTTTTATTGCGGTTATTTTAGAAAAAGCGAAGGAAGCATAATAGCCATAATAGATTATTTTTTGTTATACAACTTTTTATAATAAGGTATTGAATTCTTATAAGTTCAAAAAACTTGCTTTTTACAAATATTGCGAACTTAAGGGACAAAAAATAAGATTCATGGTTTTCAACATTCTTTCTGAATTAGCTATTGCAGCAATTAAAAATTTGACATAAATAACATCTTAGAAATGAATGATAATTTTAAGATGTTATTTATGTCATATATCTATATAATATATATATATATATATATATATATATATATATATATATATATATATATATATATATATATATATATATATATATATATATATATATATATATATATATATATATATATATATATATATATATATAAGTAGTATATGGGGGCTAGAGGACACTCAAAAATGCAATATTTTTGCAAAATAAGACCTATTTTGCAAGTTTTATAGCTGTTTTTGATAAAAATTTGCAAAAATAGAGCATTTTGATTTTTAAAACTTAAAGAAAAAGTGTGTTTTTCACTAAAAATGACGTCTTTTTCACTAAAATATGCAGTATTTTTAGTGTTTTTAAGCTGTTTTTGATGAAAAATAGAGCTTTTTCACTTTCAAAATTTCAACAAAAATTTGACCTTCCATCGAAAAAATGATCACTAAAAAATGCATTATTTTTATGTTTTTAAGCTGTTTTTTCGATAAAAATTGAGTTTTTAAGCTGTTTTATTATAAAAATTTGTGTTTTTTGGATATTTAAACGAATGTTTTTATAAGAAATGCAAGGTTTTGAAAATATAAGATAAAAGCCGTTGTATGTGTTTTTTTAAAGATAATCTATTTTTCTATATGCAAGAAAGGTTTTAATTTATTTGATTGTCCATCACTACCAATTGATAATTTAACACGATCGTTTCTTTTACCATATGCAAAACATGTAACTGATTCGGTATCAGTTGTTAAAGGTCTAGTAAATATAAATTCTTCTCCAATTTGTAATTGTATTAAAGGACTATGTGTACGATTTTCAGATTTCAAAAAATTGTAATTTTCATATGCATATTAGTTACTAGTTTTAAATCAGGTTCTAGTAGTTTAGAGCTCATTAAATTGAATTCTACAGGTCTAAAACCTCCTGTATGATACGTTGCATATTTCTCTTTAATAGTAGCATAGAAATTTTGAGAATCGACATATTCTTTTGTTGCGGCATCTTTATTTATAACAGGATTTGCAACGCTTGAAAGTCTTACATTTCCAAAATTATACACACCATTTTTAATTAAAGAAGGTACATATAATCCATCATTATCTCTAATTAATATATTATCACTCTTTTTATTATTGATGAGTGTTTTCTGTCTACATAATATTTATTACACACATCGTATTTATCATTAGGAGTTGGAATATTAATTATTTTTTGTTATTAGCATCAAAAGCATTTTCTTTCAAAACTAAAGCATTGTTTTCAAAGTAACGTTTATTAACAGCATTTTTGTCATTTATAGGATCTTTTATATTGCTAATTATTTTATCTTTAGCATCAAAACTACCTTGAGCTGAATGTATTAAACTTTTCTGTTCTAATTCTTTTACAATTTTATTTACATAATTCATATTAGCTGTATCATGTAAATCTATTGGATCTGACACATTTGAAATTCTTTTATGTTTTGCATTATAGTTTTCATTTTGTAAATGAATAAGAGAAGCATCTGATAAATTTCTAACATCATTTTTAAAATGTTCATGAATTCTATCCACATAAGATTTTGTAGCTGAATCATTCAATAATTTTGGTTCATTTACATTTCTTAAATTCTTTTTTTCTATATCGTAATTTCCATCGTTTGTTAATTTAAATCCTACACCTGGAGGACCTTCTTTTATTTCATCATCAAACAAAGGATAATAAGCTGTCATTTATTAATGTAATAAACTCATTATGCTTTCAATGTTTTAATCATAGTTATTTCTTCAGATTTCATATTCATGGAGCATTTGTTCCTTTCTTTCAAAATGAAGTAGAAAAAGTAATTTTTGGTGGTATTATTTTTCAACCTCCAATTGAATTCGATCATTAAATTATTCAGGTTTGTGTAATTTTCATGATTCTCTAGATTGAAACAAATTATAGGATATTTACTAAAATTTGAATAATCTATCATGCAACCTGTTTCTGCATTTATATTGTTCATTCCTGCTTCTAAAAGAGCTGCATATATTCGATTATAATGTTTTTTATTGAAATCCATGAAATAACTTACTGTTGGAACTTTTATGTTATTAATCATTAACCAGCATTCTGTCATATCCAAGTTATCAAACATCATATTGTTTTGGTTCATATTTTCATTTCTTTCATCATATTGAGGGATGACGTATAAACTTAAAACTTCATCAGATGTTGCAGGAATATTATAAGATCCACTAGAATTTTTATTAAATAAGTTTGATTTGATAATATTATAATGATCCCAATTTATTTCTATTGGAGTATCAGATAATTTTAGTTGATTGAATTTTACAGCAGCTGAATTTTTAAATCTAACATATGGTAACCAGAGAGATAGATCTTCAACAACTGCTTTGAAATCAGGATTTTGAATATCTGTATATAACATATTTTTACTATCATTTCTTTGAATTTCTATTTTGATTTGAAATCCTGTAAGTACTTTTCTATATTCTCTGAAAAAATCAAATATATATTTTAACGGTATCCATATTCTTACAGTTTGACTACCTTTAGTGAATTTCCATCTTTTTGCAAATCCATCATTATATTTTTCATTCATTTTAAAGTTATCATAAAAATCAGTAATTTTAGTTGCATCCACCAAAGTTCCATTATATTTGAAATTATCTCTGTCAGCATATTCAGAAGTATCCATATAGAAAAACATATTAGTAGCTTCCGATGTTGAATAATCAGGTGTGAAATTTATCAATCCTAATACTTGATTCATGATTGCTTTATAATTAATAGTAGATTCTATTTCAGTATTTCCTATTGTTAATCTGCTCGAATTAATTAAACCACCACCATTTACAAAAGTAACATTTTCGTTATTTATATTGCTTCCATCACTTTTACAATTTTAATTTCTTGTTGCAGATATCCTTCAGAATATAATATATTAGCATTTGTATCATTTATAAAGAAATTATATGTAGCATTTTCATAGGGATTATTTTTATCTCTATTCTCATGTTTAATTTCTCTATATTCAAAGCTTTCAATTTCGTTATTATAATAATAACTGGTATCACTCAAATCATAAATTTTGTTCATTTATTTAGGATAAAAAATTTTCAATCCTGCACCATGTTTTTTCTTTTTTGATAAAATCTCATTTAATTTTTTCTATTACAGAAATCTTTAGATTTTTCTTCTATAATAGGTTTAGCTTTTTCTATTAAATCAGAAAAGAAACCTCTTCCTTCTATTTTCTTACTCTTTCTGTACAATCTGTGTTTGTTCATTTATTTAGCTATAAATCTATACTGTACTTCTTGTCTATTTAAATCAATTAATTCACCTCGATGATTTGTAATTTTCATTCTAATTCTATGTATGGAATCAGATTTAACTGGAAAAAATATAGGTTTCTCAAATTCTTTAGAATATAAACTTCCAGGAGGATTTGTGGTTGTAAATGAGTAAATCACATCAGATTGAAAGTGATTTATATAAGCACCATTTACTATATCACAATGAATGTAAATATTATCATTTCCATTTGCTATATCTGCTATATATTTACCTTCTTGTTCTGCATCTTCATATATTTCTGCTTCAAATCCTAAAATTTTGTACAATTCACTTTTGGATAAATCAATTTTATAATGATCTTTCAATTTAATTGCAAATCTTTGTCTTTCTTCTATAATTCCAAATAATATTGGAGGATCATTTCCAAAGTATTTAACCATGTAACGATTCAAACCTTTTATACTGTAATGACCATTTGGAATAGTGAAATCTATCCATTTCTTACCATCAAAATATGAAAATTTATTATTTTTGTCAGTAATATTATTCCAAGAAATGTACATAGAAAATGACTGAAGAGCTATTTCCTTAAAATTAAAAGGGTTGGAATATTCAATTGTAAAATCTTCTGATTTACTAGCATTTTTAGAATCTAAAATGAGGTACTTCATTTATTTATAAGTAACAATTTTCTCATTAGAAATACTAGGTTCTTGAGTAAATGAATATAATACATCAATAGGAGATTTACCTTTATTTCTTTCAGTTATATATTTCATACAATATAAACCACATTTTACAGATGTAGGTTGTTGTAAAAAACTAGAATTATAACGAATTTCTTTTCCTGAAGATTTTAAATAATTGACTATATTTTTAGGAAGAAAATCATTTTTTATTTTTATTTTTTCATATTCATATTCTCCAAAGGGATCAAAATATTCTACAAAATCGTATATTGGATCATTATAATAACAAACCCAATGAGTTCCACTACCTGTAGATACATCTAAATTAATAATTCCGTTTTCAAATTTTCTTATATTTTTAGGTAGCATATCTATAGTAAATGTACCTCTAAATCCTTTTTCGTTTTTCATATTTTCTTCTATTATTTTGTTGGATATTCCGAGGGAAGATAAACCCCTTTCCACAACGTTTTTTAATTCCAGATCCTGAAATTTTATCTAATATCTTTTTAGTACCCCATCCTGCTGCACCACTAGCAGCTCCAAGACCTAAAGATGTCAGAATAGGAATTAGGAATGGTAAAAGTCCTCCAGTTTTTTGTAACTGAGTTTTACTTATTGTAATTCTTTTACCTTTAGCAATTTGATTGATTTGTGTATTGGTAAGATGTAAATCATAATTAGGAGTTTTACTTTTATCGATTTGCAAGGAAACTTCTTCTCCTTTTTTATATCCAGATTTTAATTTTGAAATTTGATTATCACTCAAATAAACTTTTTCTGTTACATACATTTATTTAAAGTAAAAATTTTTTGTAATATTCTTTTACATAATCATTTGTTAATGTTCCTTCTTTTAAAAGTTTATCTAGAATAATAACTATTTGATTATATAATTTTTTAGACTTAGAACCTTTGCATATTTTATTAGTCAATTCATCTAATTTGTTTATACCACTGCCTATATATTCATTTCCTGCTTTAAGAGTATTCAATGCTTTTATATACATTTTTAATCCAATCATGTTAGAATCGGCTTCTATTATTTTATCTTGTATTTTTTGTTTTTTCTTCTCATTAGTTTCATAATTTCTGTTTTTAGTTAAATTTCCTTTAAGTCTTTTATAATCATCTCGTTTGGATTTTGCTATACTAATTATTTCATCTAACTCTTCATCTGTTTTATTTAATAGCTCAGAAGGCAATTCTAATCCTTCATTTTTAAGTAAATCAAAATCTAAATCTTTATTAAAATTCAATTTTATTATTCCCTCAGCTTTATCCATTAAATTTCCAGCATCTGAAGAATAGTCCAAATGTTTAGGGGATTCATGTTGAGGTAGAAAAGACATATTATCTGTTAAATCTTTTATAGCATATTGAATACTTTCAAGATTTTGTTTTCTTGAAATTTCTTGGTCTTGTAATTTTTTAATTACTGGTTTATGAAATTCTCTTAATGATTTTTCAATACCTAAATCGGATTCAAGTTTAACTTCATTATTTTTTCTTTTTTCAGATTGTAATTTTATTAATTCTAACTCATTTCTAATCTGTTGTTTTAATTTTTTATTTCTTTCACGTTCAATAATATCCATTTATTTATCAGTTAAATAATTTTCTACTCCGAGTAGATTATTTTTTACAACGAGTAGATTATTTTTTACTCCGAGTAGATTATTTTTTACAACGAGTAGATTATTTTTTACTCCGAGTAGATTATTTTTTACTCCGAGTAGATATTTTAAAAATAAATAAATGATAAAAATAAAAGATTATACAGAACCTGAAGAATTTACAGATGAAAATCAAAATCCTTCATTACCAAAACATCCTTTTAGACTTTTAATTGTAGGCAGTTCAGGATCTGGAAAAACTAATTTGCTTGTTAATTTAATATATGATTATTTGAAATTTGATGGTTTGTTTGTATGTGCTAAAGATATTTATGAACCAAAATATATTACACTGCAAGAAAATTTTACAATGTTTGATGACATAGAAAGAGAAGATATTGTAAATTGTAAAAACATAAAGAGAAAAGAATTATTGTTGGAATTGTTTAATAAATATAAAAAAGAACAAGTATTATTTTCTTCTGATTTTAAAGAATTCATAAAAGTAGATGATTTAGATCCATGTATGAAAAATCTAGTAATTTTTGATGATTGTATAACTGAAAAAGATCAAAGCGATATAGCTGAATTGTTTATCAGAGGAAGAAAGAAAAATGCATCCATTATTTATCTGAGTCAATCATATTATTCTACTCCTATTAATATAAGAAAGAATTGTAATTATTTTATTTTCTTTAGTTTACAACCAAGAGAAATCCAACAGATAATTAGAGAAATTGATGGAAATCTTACTAATGAAGAATTTAAAATTATACAAGAAAGCAATTCAAAAACGTTTTGATTTCTTTTTATGTTGGATTTAGTAAATATAAATATGAGATATCGAAGAAATTTTGAGCCTTTATAAATGGAAGAATATTTGGAAAAGAGAGTTTATATCTATCGAAAGTCTTATCAATTGATGAATAAATTGAGTGTTTCATTATCAGTTAGTAAGTTTTTATTCAGCGCATCTGGTTTATCTGGATTCGTTTTTCTTCCCTTATCAGCATTGAGTGTAACAGCGGGTGTCATTGAAATAATTGATAAGTCTTTAAATATCTCTGCTAAAAAGAGTGAATACAAACAAGCTTATAAATTTTATAAGCAGTTATTAAATTTATTGAAATCAAATAGTTTGACTGAACAAGAAGTGTATATGAGAGAAGATGAATATATTCAAAATTTACAGTATTTTCCTATAGAAAAATATATAAAGAAAACTCAATTAAATGGTTATAAGTATGTTGATAAATAATTTTATATCTAAATAAATGTGTAATAAAAAGAATTGCAAATGTAAAAATGGAAAAGGTGTTATTAATAAATCTATTAATAATTTACCATTTGAAATGCATCTACCTGGACATTCATTTACAGGTCCTGGAACTCAATTACTACATGGAAAAACAAGATTAAATCCAGATTTATCATACAAAGAATGGAGCAAACCAATTAACAGAGTAGATGAAACTGCTTATAGACATGATATTTGTTATTTAAAAAATAAAGATACTAAAACAAGAAATGAAATATGTGATACAAATATGTTAAAAGAATTAGATGAAATTCCAAATCCTACAATTCGTGAAAGATTAGAAAGAGGAATTGTTAAACCAATCATTAAAGCAAAAAAGACATTTGGAATGGGTTCACTCATTTATTGTTTAAAATGTAAAACTCATACAGATAGTAAAGACGTTATAACTACTACATCCAAAAATGGAAAACCTATGATGAAAGGAATTTGTGTCAATTGTAATTCAAAGAAAAGTGTTTTTTTAAAAAAACAAATGACACTTTAAAAGATATATATTATGATCCTTTAAAAGGTTATTGTGGTATCAATGAGTTAAAAAGAAAAACTAAATTTACTCAAAAAGATATTACTGATTTTCTTCATACTCAAGATGTATATACAAGATATAAACCAATTAATAGAAAATTTAAAAGAAGAAGGATTTATGTATCTCATATTGATGATCAATGGCAAGCAGATTTATTATTCATAAAACCATTTAGTAAATATAATGATGGTATCAATTACATATTAACTGTTATAGATATATTTAGTAAATATGCATGGGCTGTTCCAATTAAAAGAAAAACAGGTGAAGAAGTATCAAATGCTTTTAAAAAGATATTCAAAGAGAGAAAACCGTTAAATATTCAATCTGATTATGGTTTGGAGTTCTTATCTTCTTTAACGCAGAAATTGTTTTCAGAAAATAACATTCAGTGGTTTGGTACTAATAATACAGAAATTAAATGCTCAGTAGTTGAACGATTCAATAGAACTTTAAATTTAAAAATAAGAAAATATTTAGCAGCTAATAATACAAGACGATATATAGATGTATTAGATAAATTAGTTTACAATTATAATAACTCTTATCATAGATCTATTAAAATGACACCAACAGAAGCAAGTAAAAAAGAAAATGAAAATATTGTATATAATAATTTGTATGTTAAAAAGATAATCAAAAAACCAAAATTTAAAGAAGGTGATAAAGTAAGAATTTCAAAATATAAAGAAACGTTTACAAGAGGTTATCATCCTACATTTACAGATGAAATTTTTATAATATCTGATGTGTTAAAAACAGATCCAATTACTTATAGAATAAGAGATTTAAACAACGAAGAAATCAAAGGCACTTATTATGAGAATGAATTAGTTAAATATGATAAAAAAGATAATGTATATAAAATTGAAAAAATAATAAAAAAGAAAGGAAACAAGTTATTTGTAAAGTGGTTAAATTATCCAGAAGAATATAATAGTTGGATAGATAAAAAAGATTTAATTCAAGGTGATTAAATCACCCTTTATAATGATAATTTTGGGTAGGGAGAATTCTCACCCCCAAGAATTGTTAGTAAAAGGGGGACGTTTTGTACCCCTTTAAAAGTTATTATTTTGTATTTTTATTATTAATTTTTAAGAGGACGCTATTTTATATTTAAATAAATATGTTTGAAAAAATATTACAAAAGTATTACTATTGAATATCAATCTATTTACATTTAGAATAGAATTGGAATATGATAATTTAAGACATAGAAATCATCACATAGTTGTATTTTTGGAAGACCAGATTTTAAATTAGATAGTTATGATAATATGAGGATTATGGAATTACATATAAAAAGAATATTAAAATTACATTATTTCAAGCGATTAATATTTAAAGATATATTTGAAGAATTTGAAGATAACTGTGATTTGTTAGATGTTTGGGTTTATAGATTAAGAGAAACTTTACGAATTAAAAAAATTATAAGAAAAGAAAAAGATTTATATATATTTATATTTTAATTTATTCAAAAATTATTTAATGAGTATATTAATAATTTAAAATTAATTACTTGAAAAATATATTAAATAAATTAATATTAATTATATTAATAAAAATAAATGTTTAATAATAAATATTCAATTAATAAATTTAGAAAAAAATAGCAAAACGGCCCTTTTAGTGTGGTGGACTTTAACTTGAAATTATAACATTTATTTTGGGGGTTGCCAGTACCCCACACAGGGCCATTCAGTCCGTCACATTTTTTACATCTCGGTCCCAGTTTTTTCATTTCCTGGTTCTAGGTTAAGAGCCCTATCTTAATTGCATCAACTCATTCTAACTTTTTTTTTTCTAGAAGAGCGAGCAGGGCTCGAACTCAGGATTAATTCATGCTATTCAGTTTCTCTAACCACTATACAAACTGGGACCTGTGAGACATACTATTTTTGGGTTTATCTAATAACTTTATCCAATAAACTTTGTTCTCACAACTGATAACAGTCTTTCAATGAATAGTGCTTCCATCTATATTTTAAAATTAGAAAATATATAAATGAATGATTTTATTCAAGCTGAAAAAATATATTATTCTAGTGATGAAGAAAATAATATTTCTGTACCAAATGAATATTTAAAAGTTTTTAAAAATATTCAAAAGAAAGATATTACTTATGACAGTTCAGAAGATGAAAATTATTATAATATAAATATTCAATCATTTTTGAAACAGAGATATGTAAGTAGGATAAATTTTTTCAAACAATTAAAAAGAAAACATAATTTAAATTTTACATTACAAGCTGATGAAATGTTTTACAAATATTTAGATTTTAATTATTACAAAAAAACTATAAAATATTTGTATATCATGAAAAAGATTTGTGAATATTTTGGAATAGAAAATAATTTAAAAGTTAAAGAAAATAAAAATGAATGGAATGAGTTTTTAGCATTTTTAAATAATTAGAAATTTTTGATTTTATAGATAGCTACTTAAAAATTATTCAAAACATAAATAATATTAAGTATTTCTACTCAAGGAGAAAAAATGAAATAATAATTTTAAAATTAATGTTATTATCAGAATTACAATTTCCATTTAAAAAAATAAACCATAATAAATGGATATGATTTGTAGAGATTGTAAAATAAAAAAGAATGAAGAAGAATTTTATATGCATATTAAGAAAAGAATGACTCGTTGTATCCAATGTACCAAAGCTATTTATTCTCAATCTGAGCGCTGTATTTGTGGCAGGTACTACACCTTATGGCATCGCGCCAGACATGAGAAAAGCAAAATACACAAAATTGTTAGCAGATATAATTGCTGCTAATGAAATCTTAAATATTAAATATTAACATCTTTTAAAATATTTTATTTTTTCAAAAGCCTTTATAAAAATACTTTCTAATAAATAGAAAATAAAAAATTCTATTTTTGAAATCCCTTTATAAAAATACTTTCTAATAAATAGAAAATAAAAAATTCTATTTTTGAAATCCCTTTATAAAATTACTTTCTAATAAATAGAAATAAAAAATTCTATTTTTGAAATCCCTTTATAAAATTACTTTCTAATAAATAGAAATAAAAATTTCTTTTTTTTTATTTCAATACAAGTATGGCTTTTGTTCACATTGAAAATGCTTTGAATACTTTGAGTATTCAAAAGTTGAAAAATGTTATAAAAGATTTAAAAATAAAAAGTAAAAGTAAATCTAAGAATGATATTATTAAATCTATAATATCATATATTAGAAAAAACTGGAAATTATAAACAAGTTTTAACAGATATATTAGATTTAGATACTTCTGATTATTTAGAGCGTAAAAGAAAATATTTATTAAATATCCAAAGAGAAGAGAAAATATTAAAAATTATTTGATTCATATAATTTAAAATTTAATAAAGATACTAAAGATTTTGAACCTGTGAAAAATAAAAAATTAAAAGAGAAGTAAAACTGAATGAGTTATTTAAACCTGATTATGAAATTGTAGAAATTAAAGGTAAATATATAAAGAAATATATGACTCATAGAAAATCTTATAAGATTGTAGAGATTAATAAAATTAAACCTGTACAATATTTTAATATCTTATCCGATTTATTTAGAAAAGCTATAAGAAATATAAACGGTAAAGTTGATATAATTGTGCATAATCCAAAATTAAGTGCTCCTTTTCATCCTAAAATGATGTCTACTAAAGATGCTTACGAAGTATATTTAGAAACATTAAATAATAAGATTGAATATAAGGAACTTGATATAACTGAATGTATTTTTGATTTTCATGTAATTGAACTACCAGAAGGAGGTAGACATAAATCATTAAGAATGTATTCAGAAACAGATCCTTCAAAGAAGAGAAGTATTTGTCAAATAAAAATAATGATAATATATGTTTAGCTAGATCTATTGTCACTGCTCTAGCTGTTCAAAATCCAAAATTATTATGTGATAAATTAAATCATCAAAAACTAACAGAAAATGATATAACATATATTAGAAAAGACCGTTTATTACAAAAACCTTAGCTGTAAAACTACATAATTTATGTAATATTCCTTTAGAAATATGCAGCTTAGAAGAGGTTAAAATATTTGAACAATTCTTAGATATTCAAATTAATATTTACTGTAGAGAAAACTGTAATCAAAGTTTATATTCTGGAGAATATAAATCTACATGTATTTACATATACAAGATTCAAAATCATTTTAATGTCATTACTTCTATTACAGGATTTTTAGGTAAAGATCATTATTGTAATTACTGTAAAATAGGATATAAGAAAACTAATCGTCACAAATGTCCTTTGAAATGTAATAGATGTTTTGTTCAAAATTCTGATTGTAAAGGAGATGAAATATTTTGCAATAAATGCAATAGAAAATTTACAGGTAAGGAATGTTTTGAAAATCACAAAACGAAAGATGATAAAGGTTATAGTGTTTGTAAAATATTATGGAAATGTTTAAAGTGTAAAAGAAATATAAGTAGCTTAGAAAGAAAACGTAAGGATCATAAATGTGGTGAACTGAGATGTAAAAATTGTTGGAGATGGGTAATGAATGATCATAAATGCTTTATGAAACAAAAGAGTTCAAAAGGAGGTATGTGTAAACAGAAGTGTCCTACTTTCATACGAGATCAAAAAGATTGGTGTGAAAAATGTAAATTTGATTACACTGAAAAATATATATTCTTTGATCTTGAAACAGTTCAAGAAACTGGAATTCATGAAGTTAATCTATTAATATGTCACGATTATGAAGGTAAAGAGAAAATATTCAAAGATGAAAATGAATTTTGTAGTTGGTTATTTAAAGATAATCATTATGGATATACCTGTTTAGCTCATTATGGAAAAGGATTTGATTTTCAATTTTTAGCTAAATATTGTTTCAAAAATAACATCAAAGTATTTACTATATACCAAGGTAATAAATTAACTTATATGCATTCGCCTGCTTACAATATAAGATTTATTGATTCCATAAATTTCACAATGATACCACTTAAAAAATTTCCAAAAACGTTTGGATTAACTGAATTAGCTAAGGGATACTTTCCACATCTTTTTAATACCAAAAGTAATCAAAATTATGTTGGTAAATATCCTGATAAATATTACTATGGATATGATACAATGGTTACTAATGAAAGAAATAATTTTAATAAATGGTATAACTCTGTTAAAAATGAAACATTTGATTTTCAAAAAGAATTTATAAAATATTGTAGATCAGATGTAGATATTTTGAGAAAAGGATGCTTGGAATTGAGAAGATTATTTTTAGAAACCGTTAATGTAGATCCCTTTAAATATGTAACGTTAGCAGGTGTGTGCATGGGTATTTACAGAGATAAATTCTTGAAAAAAGATACTATAGCTATAGATAATGATACAATTCATAAAGATCAATACAGTAAAAATCAATTGCTTGGTTAGATTATATTTCAAAAGGAAAATATTAATATTCAACATGCTTTGAATGGAGGAGAGAAAAATTGAAATTAGGAAATAAAACTTATAAAGTTGATGGATTTCATGAAAATACAGTTTTTCAATTCCATGGCTGTTATTGGCATGGATGTAAAAATTGTTTTTCTGGTACACAAATAAATCTTAAAAATCAAATGTTGATGCAAGATTTATATGAAAGAACTAAAAAGATTAATAAGAAAATAATGAAAGAAGGATATGAATTAATAACTATATGGGAATGTGCTTTTGACAATAATAAAGATATGAAAAAATACATGAAAAAAGAATGGAAAAGAGAATTCATCGAACCTCTAAATCCTAGAGATGCTTTTTATGGTGGTAGATGTGAACCCACTAAATTAAAATATGAATTTAAAACGAATGAAAAAGGAAGATACCTAGATGTAACTTCTTTATATCCAACAGTTAATTACTTTGATTATTATCCAGTTGGTCATCCTAATAAAATATTTAACCCTGAAAAATATAGTAAAAATTGGTATGGTTTAATAAAATGTAAAGTACTACCTCCTCGGAAATTATATAATCCTGTACTACCTTATAAAGGAGAAAAACTGTTGTTTTCACTATGTAGATCATGTTCTGAAACCCTTCATTGTAAGCACTTCAAATCGTCTCTTGATAAGAAGAAATGTAAAGATTGTTACGTTATCAGAAATTCAGAATGTAAACACAGCGATAACGAAAGATGTTTTATAGGTACTTGGACTACAGATGAAATGAAATTAGCTATTAAAAAGGATATAAAATAATGAATATTTATGAAGTTTGGAACTTTGAAAATAAATCAAATGAATTATTCAAAGAGTACGTAAAATTGTTTTTAAAAATTAAACTTGAAACATGTGATAAATGGAAAAATAATTTTAAAAATGAAAAGGAATATAAGAAGGTAGTTAAAGAGAAATTAGGTATAAAATTGAAAAACATAGAAGAAAATCCAGGTTTGAGATTTATAGCTAAAATATGTTTGAACTCCTTATGGGGAAAGTTTGGACAGCGAAAAAATATGAAACAAACTGAATATGTAATGGAGATTGAAGATTTCTATAGAATTATACTAGATGATACAATAAAAGATTTAAACATGGTATTTATGAATGATGATTGCGTAGAAATGAGTTACAAAATGAAAGAACAATATGAGAAAAATAATTTTAACACAAATATTTATATAGCAGCATTTACAACCAGTTCTGCTAGAATACGATTATACAAAATATTAAATAAATTAAAAGAAAAAGTTATATATTACGATACAGATAGCGTTGTTTATATAGATGATGGAACCAAAGATATTGAAACAGGATGTATGTTAGGAGATTGGACAGATGAACTTGGAAATGATAAATATATGAAATATTGGATATCTGGAGCTAGTAAAGATTATGGATATATACTTAATGATGGATCTGCACATGGAAAAGTGAAAGGATTTAAAATGTCTTATCAGAGTGAAACAATGTTAGATTTTGATAACCGAATGAAAATAATTACAGGTGAAACTGATTGTATAGATGTTGAAATTAATCAATTTAAAATACAAAAAAATAGAGACATTTCAAGTACTAAATCAAATAAGAGATATATGTTTGGATTTGATAAACGTAGAATCTTGGATGATTATAACACAGTTCCCTTTGGATATTAATATCTTCAATATTTTATATCTTCAGTATTTTATATCTTCAATATTTTATATCTTCAGTATTTTATATCTTCAATATTTTATATCTTTAATATTTTATATCTTCAGTATTTTATATCTTTAATATTTTATATCTTCAGAACTTTATATCTTTAATATTTTTTATTCTCAATTTTTAAAATTATTTATAAAAATGCATTTAAAATAAAATGACTGATATATCATTGATATTCAATATTCAAGGATTTATCCTTCCAGATAAAAAATCATCAGAGAAATTAGTTGGACACATTTAACAGAACCAATTGCTGAAACAATTCAAGTATTTACACCCAATTGTGAATTAACAGAACAAGAAATGAAAATTGTTCGTAAATGCACTCATGAAATTCACGGTCTAAGATTTAAAAGATATTCAGACGATAAAAGTTTATGGATTAGTAATGAAAATGTTAAAAATTATATACAATATTTATATGATGAATATGGTGGTAGATTTGCTTATAAAGGAGGAACAATTGAAAAAGAAATATTTGAAGAATTAAATATACCAGCTGTTGATATTGATGTACCTAAATGTCCTAGAATATTAGGTCCTATGTGCAGTCTATATAAATGTTGTCAGTATAAGAAATCCATTCAAAAAAATAGTTTGTAATAAATGGAAGAAATAAAACACTTAGATATTAGTGAGGAAATAATAGAGAATTCAAAATTAATTAACGAGCTAATTGAAATCAATAAAATATATGACAGATATGGAATTGATGATTTAATAATGAAATATATTGATCAAATAAGAGAATTAATTTTAAAAGTTGAAAATAAGGATATAAGAGAAAAAGCACTTGATCTAGTAGATGAAACATCTTATTACGTTATAAATAAATATCTCCAGAAAATATTTTTGAAAACGTAAAATCATTTAATAAAATGAAATATCATAAATGGAAGAATTCAACAACATCAAAAAGAATATATATCCTGAAACTTTTAAATTGAGAGATTTAGAAGTTGGAAAATACAATTTGATATCTTTGAAAAAAATCAAAACAAAATTTGGATCTTCATTAATTGCAAAACTAGAAGTAAACGATAATGAAAAAGAATTTTACTTAAGTTCTTGCCATGCTGATTTATCTGAAAGAGCAATTAAAAAAATAAATAAAAATAAATATCTGTTTAATTACAAAGGTAAAATAAATGATAAATATTATGATTACGAGTTGGAAGAAGTTTAAATCTTTATCTTTTTAAAAAAACACATACAACGGCTTTTATCTTATATTTTCAAAAAACCTTGCATTTCTTATAAAAAAAACATTCGTTTAAATATCCAAAAAAACACAAATTTTTATAATAAAACAGCTTAAAAAACTCAATTTTTATCGAAAAAACAGCTTAAAAACATAAAAATAATGCATTTTTTAGTGATCATTTTTTTGATGGAGGGTCAAATTTTTTTGTTGAAATTTTGAAAGTGAAAAAAAGCTCGATTTTTCATCAAAAACAGCTTAAAAACACTAAAAATACTGCATATTTTAGTGAAAAAGACGTCATTTTTTAGTGAAAAACACACTTTTTTGTTTAAATTTTAAAAATCAAAAATGCTCTATTTTTGCAAATTTTTATCAAAAAACAGCTATAAAACTTGCAAAATAGGTCTTATTTTGCAAAAAATATTGCATTTTTTGAGTGTCCTCTAGCCTCCCCCATATACTACTTATATATATATATATATATATATATATATATATATATATATATATATATATATCCTTTATAAAGCATATCCTTTATAAATATCCTTTTATACATATCCTTTATAAATATATATATAATCCTTTTAAAAGCTTGCTTAATAAGTATTGCTCTTAATAAAGTTACAGATTATTTCTTTCACAAAGTGTAGATGACTAAGCAAATAATTCAAAAATATTCTAACATAAAAAAAATTCTATTTTGAAATGGGCAAATATTATTGAATACACATTTGTCATTAAAATGATTTTGAAATTATTTTAAAATTTAATACAATCATAAAATTACTGTTTCGAAAGTAACTTATCATGTAATAACTAATCATAATTTTGATATATTGAAAGTTTCTCAAATATTGTATCTATTCTTTTTCTATTCACTAGATAAAAAAAGAATATTTTTAGTGTGCTTTAGATATTTAACACCATTTGTAATATTATACACATATATGCATTGAAATAAATTAACTGATCACACACACTCTTAACTTTAATTATCAATTTTAATTTAAAACTTTAATTATCAAATCTAATAAAATCAAAACTGGATATGGTCATCTCATAATTTATCCTTTAGTTGCTTTTTCTTGTAAACTTTCTAATCTTCTTAAATTTCTATTAAAATAATAACATAATTTAATTAAATAATAGATTACTATATTTTAGATATAAATTAATGTTTACGAATGTTATATGTATACATTGTTTAGCGTCAACCATTTCAAAATTTATAATCATAATTACATTTAATTTTTAAATTTGCATAATTGTATTAAAGTATTGAGTAAGAACAATGATGTCTTTTCTGAGACTAAAATCTTAAAAGCCTCCTATATGAAATGTGCTTATATTTCAAATATTTGCCACTAACTATAATAAATAATCTATACGCATATATATTTTGAGAAATTTATTATATAACTTCTTCAATAAAAGTTTTTTAAAACTCGACACATTTTAGGGAAAACCCTGCATTCATATGTTACTAAATTTAAGTATAAAACTTCATCAAATAAAAGTAGCCATAAGACAATCAAGTGCATTAATCTTTTGTCTATTAGGAGATGTCATGAAATAAAGTGGAACTTTATACTTTAAAAAATGGTATTATCACCTGGTTTGAAAATATTATTTTTAATGATTTTATAACAAAAGGTCTTCAAAATACCCAATTCTCAGAAAATCTATGGATTAAGATTTACGTAAAATAAACTGTATGATTAGTGTCAAATTATATGGCTCATCATTTTATCTTAACAATTTTTAAACACAATTCTCCTACTTTAATATTTTTCCATAGTTTTCTTTGATATAGCCATTACAGAATGCAATTTCATTTCAATTTTACAAGATCTGTTTAAAACTTAAATAATATTTCAAATACTTAAATAAATTTCGCATTAATATGGAATTAATTTTACGTTTTACATTTATATCATGTTCTTTATCTTAAAAATTACCTTTATTTATTTGTTTGTGTGTATGATTACGTTTAATAATCATTCTTTTCTAACCTAAAGTATTATATAAGTATTTTTAATCATAAAACAAATATAAAGAGTGTTTAACAGTTAGTAATTTAATGATTACTCTATAATTTTAAGAATAAAAGATTTAAACTATTAGCGTCACTTTATGTAAAAATATATATTCCTGACACAGATAATTATAACAAAAAATCATTATTTAGCTTGAATTCAGCACTGAATGATGTCTTTACTATCTTACCTAATATCTTATTGAATCTGAGAATATAAACTGCTGGATAATTGCTAAGGACGGATCACAAATTGCAATTTAGCATAACATTAAGCGAGACATGAGGACTAGTAAGATAAAATATAGTTGCCACATTGTTCAGACATTAGAATAAAGAATATTTATTGTTCTGGAAAGTACAAAAGCTGTGAAACATCTGAAAAAAATGTTCATTTAATGCTGCATACGGAAAAATAGAACATTGCATCAAAAAGTCAACAGGCACCCTGAAAAAGGTATCAGTACGAGATATGTCTACCGTGAAGTGTGCTGCGACATTCCACACGTATCATACTTTGCACAACATTATCCAGCAGCTGTTGAGGCAATTTATCCCATTCCTCTGTGAGTGACAGATGAGTGTGTTCTTGTTTGTCGGAGGATAGTTTCGCCAACAACTTGCCTCCCCAAAGCAACCCACATATTTTCAATGGGGTTTAGATCTGGAGAACGTGATGGCCATATAAGGCATTGAATACCCTAGCTGTCTAGACAATCCTGAACAGCAAGTGTTCGATGACATGCTATGTTGTCGTCCATAAAAACAAATTTATCACCAACAGCACCACGGAAAAGACGTACATGAGGAAGTAGAACTTCATTAATGTATCGTTGGCCCGTCATAGTCTCATTTGTAACAACATGAAAGGGCATGCGGTCATTGATCATGATGCCGGTTCACACCATGACACTGCAAATCGGATATCGGTCCGTTTCCCGGATATTTTCTGGACGATAAGCAGTACCACTCTCGTGCCAGATCAGTTGGCATCTACATTCCAATGACAGGCGGAACCTACTCTCATTTGAGAATAGTACGTAGGCCCAGTCCTTTTCAGTCCAATTGTGAGGATCACGACACCATTACAAACGGGCAGTACGGTACTGTTTGGTCAATGGGATACACATAGCAGGTCTCTGCGGGAATATAATCCTCTTCCCCTCAAATGTCTGGCAACAGTTTTTTGGGAGTCCTGCTTTCCTGAGACAACAAGAAACTGATGTGCCACCATTTGAGCTGTGGTATGCCTGTTCCTTTTTGCTATATCTGTCTTCTACAGGCATCGTACTTCGAACACGATCTCCCCCGTGCCGCCTATTACACATTCCAGTAGTTTTAAATGACTTCCACAGCCATGAAACAACTTTGCGAGCAATGTCGATGTCCCTGGCAACATCTGTTATTTTTTGCCCTTCTTCGATCTTTCCCATAGTTCGGCCACGCATAAAATCATCTAAGTGATGCCGGGAAGACATGCCAAAAATTTCAAGTTCGTCTATTAAATCTTTCCTGTAAAACTTTGACTTGAAACAACAACTGTCCACATGCGTCAAAACCTTTAAAGCTCTTATGAACGCTATCACGTAATGAACAGACGTGGAAAAAAAATTGCATACGCCTACTTCTTCTTACTATATCCCACACTAATTCTACTTTTCCACATTTTGCTTCCTTTCATTTTGTGGTTGCTATTGATGATAGTGTCATCTGTCTTTAGCAATTGTCCAGCAGTGTATTTTTATTAATACAAAATTCAGCAAATATTAAATAATAAAATGGTATTCAATAGGTTTCAATATAACTAATGAAAATAATAAATTTATAAAGTATGTTTGCTTTTTTAGATCACATTTTATAAAATTAACTTTATTTATAACAACATTAAAAATGCTTGATTAGTCTATTTACATTTTCAGACACGTGTTTACTTTTGAAATTTAATTGGCTTGGTATGTAAATTAGTTTTAAAGCTAGAATTTTTTCACAATTTTTCCCGGTATAGTATATTTTTCAGTGAGAAAAGTAAAATGTTGGTATCATTTTCATGATATTTTTAATTCATTTTGTTTCCTTTCATTTTGTGGTTGTTATGGATGATAGTGTTATCCGTCCTTAAAAATTGTCCAGCAGTTTATAACCAAGGAATACCTCAATTTAAATTACTATTTTAAGGTTATCAATGCAGCGGATGTACAACTGACAACAAAATCATTTATATTTAAGTTTGAATAAAATAAATTTGATAGTTTTAATTTTTGATTTCATAGAGAAAAATAATTTTATATATGCGCTAAGTAATTAATTAACACTTAATTAATTACTATTCCACTCATTTAATAAAAATGAGAAAATAAAAACGTTTTGTATTATTCTAGTATTTTAAATAAGAGTTAGATATTTGAGAAACTAAAAAAATGTTTTTATAAAATTAAAATAATATGTAACAATATAGTGAGATCATCAACATGTTTATTTAAAATATCCTTTAAAACAAGATAACTTATTTTCTTTATAAGGTATTTACTTCTACTGGGAATAACCAGAGATAATATAACGCAATGCTTTTGTTAGCGTTATTTTAAACTAGTAATCTTTTTGAGGGTAGTCACACATTATTACTTTATCAAAGAGAGATTTTTAATCATTTTAATTCTACTTTTAAAATGCCAAGAGAATTTTTTTTTTGATAATTCTTAAGAACATTCTTATGTGAACGTATAGCAAAAATTTATATGCATATAATTTGAAAACATCTAATTGCATATAAATTAGACATAAATGACATATAAATTGGAAAAACATTTAATTTATTTTAAAACCAAATATTTGTACAGAGAAAATTTTTATCTATGATTTATAATAACATAAATGCAAATGCTTATACTTTTAATGAGAAAAGTGATTTCAAAAATCAGTATTTAGATTACAATATAAAATAATTCTGTTCAAATACTATCCCTTTTTTAAATTGCATAGAAATAATAAAGCAAGCATTTTTCTTATTAAAAATTATGATTCATATTTTAATGGGAATTTATCTACACAAATGCTCTGTTATCAATTGCGATAAAGGCATTAAACAATTTTATATCAAAACGTAAGAAATATATATTCCAGCAAAATGACTAACAAGACTAAAACTAATAAAACCAAACAAAAACTCATTCAAATCATATAATTATTAAAAACTAATAGAATTTCTATCTAGTTAATTCTTTCAGCTATGAGAGATAACTGATAAGAGAGTTAACTAGAAATCAATTCCTTTATGTCATTAAAAAATCAAAAATTCACTTTCTTTTAAGATCGCGAAAAATCTTTCTTTTGAGAAGGCTAATTAATTCACTAAAAGTAAATGCAATATGAGGAAATAATTTTAAATGGAAATGTAATATAAGGAAATAATTTAAGTTATGAGATTATTTTTTACTGAGAGAAGATTTTAAATAATCTATTTATTCAAATAATGAGACGGAAAATTTATTCTAGACTTAAAAACACTTCATATGCAAAATTATAATCTGGTTATAAGAAAGAAATATTGATTAATTTGAATTCATTTGAAATATTTTGTGAGTATTATAAAATAGAATTATACTAAAATACTTTTTACAACTTGAATTAAATCTAAACAAGCTTTAAAACCATATTACGAAAATACATTTGAAAAATAAATTTACTTTAAGAAAACTGAAAATCAAATTAAAAATTTAAGTAATATTTAAAAATATATTTAATGAATTCAAAACATTTCATATTAGTTGGAATATTCTATAATGTGAAAAATTTCACAGTGTTCTGCAATTATAATTTAATGCTAATTTTATAAGAATTAATCCGTGCAAGTGCAATATATGAGGTAAAATGTTAAAAAACGCTTATAAGGAGCAATTACTTATATTATATGCTTTATTCAGAATTTTTTGCATGCTATTATTTTCTGAAATATAAGAATGTTCAAACATATCAAATTCGTAAGACTTATAACTTTATTATGTTTCAAAATTCTTTTCAAACTTTCAAATATAATATAGAAAATATTTTATCATTTTATTGCTTAGAGTTTGGAATAAATTTATTAAGATTTTTAATGATAACATAACTTATATAACTAACATTAAAGTTTACATTTTTGTTTTGTAAATTACTGTATATTTATGAAAATTATGTACTATTCTGAAATTACTCAATTGTTTTATTAATAAGCCTTATAAGTAAACATAAACATATTAAAGTGCCTAGTTATCTTTCGATAAAAAATAATTTTCAAATACACAAAATTTAATTAATAATGAAGAAATCCATTTCCTATTAAATTGCAAAGTATTCTGTAAAGTTTACATAATATTAAAAGAAATTATAAATCAAATTATATGATTTTCTGATGCGCGAAATGAATTTGAAATATTTATATTAAGTGTAGAATATTGATCAATTAAATTATTATTTTTAAAAATATCATTTCAAAATTTATTGACAATTTTTTGTTTATATGATCATAAGTATATTTGATGAAAGTAAGAGTATGAATAGAAAAGATGGTATTAATGTTCAGTAGATTATTTTAATTTCCTTTATTGTACTTATGTTCATGCAAGAGTATTCCAAATGTATGAATATTTTACCAAAAAAAATTAATTTAATTTATTCCTCAATAGTAAAGGAAATATGTAATATAAACTTCAATATTTTAGTCTCATCAAATATATTTTACGAGAATTTATTAGTTAATACACTGGCAATGGAAAACTTATGCAACAATGTAAATTTAAGTAATAAGCATGAATTTATAGAAAGATAGTTCTTGCAAGTATATATGTGACGAGAACGAATGCTATATGAGAATGGTGGCGCTCACAGCTCAAAACTACAACAGAAGGAAAGAAAGAGAAGTTAATTATTTGCATTCACTACAAGTGAAAATAAACCATTCCGTTAAATATGACTAGACGAAATCACCTAAAAGACTTCACGCATGGAAGAATAATTGGAAAGCCGGAAAAGGGCCGCAGTTTGATCAGTACAGCTGAAATGTTCAGAAAACAAAATTTTCATTTGGCGTGCTTTGAGACTTCTAAATTATAAATACAGCAGCTAATAAGTTTGGAATTGGCCATCCCCTTGAAAGAACTGATGACCAATCATATTGCAAGTGAAAAGAGCCTGTCAAAAAACCACCATTATTCTGCAAGTGTGTACAGCAATCTTGTAACAAGTGTTACGGCTTACTGAGTCCTGAAGCCTTCACAAATGTGTCCTATATTCAATGTTTTCAATTCTCAACTTTTAGAAAGTTGGTTTTCAGCTCCACCATTTTGAGTAGTGCGGATTTTGTTCAACTAGGCACAAAATCTCCTGATCTCATCAATGGAGTTGAATTCGCTTTATGAATGAGAGTCGCTTTCGTGTCACAAGTGACTCTCAACGCCAATCAATTGGGAGAGAGTTCGGACCATGGCTTTATCCCAATAACATCACTTTAAAGGGAGGATTATGACGAACCGGTGGATTGAGTTCCACTTCAAAAGCTTCCGACTGGGGCTTTGTAAATAATGATAGCTATTGTAAAGAGGTTATCCTTTCTCAGGTGCATTTGTTCTAAAATGTCATTAGAGTAGGTGCATAGAAAGAGTTGACTTTGCATTAGTTTTGCAATTAACTTTGTAAAAGGGAAAAAATAATAAAATTATATACAGTATAACATCACTACAAACATTTGGATTTATGGGCTGACAATATTTTAATATAGAAGTAGTCAATAATGTATAAAGTTTAGCAGTTTTTCATTTAGGGTTATTTTTGAATAAAATAGCAATTTGTAATTAAACTTTTTAAATTCCAACTGAAAAGATTAATTAAAGGTTTTGATAAAGTATTACATTCTTGCTGTATTATTCTTGTATTGTTTGAAGTACGTAGACTGAATAAACACATGCAGTATATTTTAAAATTAAATGCCTCAAAAGTTAGTATTTATTGATTGTAGTTAAAATAATATAATTGTGAAAAATAGCTGAGGTATTTTAATGAAATTATTGAATTATTAAACATTTAAAAATTAATTATTACAATAAATTATTGAATTTTAACTTTGGTTATGGGTTAAACTGTGTCTTAAGTCCTTATGAGTTACTAGAAAATATTTGAGGGTCTTAGATAACATTAATAAAATTGAACATATGTAAATAAATTTTTATAAATTTCAATGTTATTATCATTAAAATGAAATTAAAGTTACTATTTTAAGGTATCTGAATAAAATTCTATTACAAAACATAAAGAAGCGTAAAATGTATGCTTTTAAACTTTAATATATTTTGAAATATATAAATCTTAATTTATTATTCTCGTTGTTGAAATTTGAATCTTCCCGAGTTTTGTATAAATATTTCTATAATTTTTGTACTTATGAAAACTATCAAATATAAGTATTTTAAAATAAATATCAAACATTTTTAATATAAAATTTGCTGAAAACGCTTTCTAAATATTTATGTCAAGATAAAAGAATCATAAGGGAAAAATGATGCTCCTTGTAGGTATTTATAGTGAGATAAGATAATCTATCTTTTTTGAATTTCCAAAATAATAAGAATGCATAAGAAACAATCAATCAAATTAAATGCATAAGAAACAATAAAAAAAATAAAGTAAATAAATAAAAAAACATTGTGGAGATTATGTATTTATTTATTTATTTATTTATTTTTTTTTTTTTTTTCGATTTTCAAAAAGGTTTATTTTTTATTTTAGCATTTATGCTTATTTATTTAAACTTAGTAAGAACAGTACTTTACATAATCTCTAAAAAAAACCCTACTTAATCAATATAATTAAGTGAAAAATATTAATACATTTACTTATATTTTTTGCAAAGTTTTACATCAAGTGGATGTAATGCATATAAATTGTTTTGTTTGATGTAAGATGAAGTCAAAAATAAAAGTAAGTACATTAATATTTCTCACCCATTTATTATTCCAAAACGTGAATTACTACTAAAAGCACGAATATATATTTTTTAAATGAAAAGATTTCTCAGTGTAAAAAACACAAACATAAGTATATAAGAGAACTTTTAATTACCATTAATTTATGACTATAAAATAATAATTTATACATAATAATTTATAACCGTAAAGTTTTCCGTAATCATTATTTAAATGCATAAGTTTTGAGATATAATGAAGTTGAATTAAAATATCTATATAAAAGTATCTCCAATAGGTCAAATATTTTTTATCTATTGTGTAAATATATAAACATTTTAAAATTAAGGAATGAATGAAGGAAAATATGTCTTCCAGTGAGTTAATATGATTTACCACTTCAATTATTTTATTTTTAATACTTTAATCAATCATTTTGCACATTATTAATTGTTATTGTGGGTATGTTAAAAATCTGAAGAACTAGAGTTAAGTCTCTTAAATATAATTTGCATGAGGTGACTTAAAAATATTTTCCTTCTTCCAAATAACAGAAATGTTCTAAAAAATACTTAAATTTGCATTTAAAGAATTACAAATAGTATTTAATTAAAATATTTAATATATTAATGGAATACGTTTTTAATTATTAAATTTTTTTATAAAATATTAATCAAATTTCCAAAGATTACAGCAGTTTAATAATTAAAATAATTAGTAATTGGCTAATTTATATTTTTATACAATTCAAATAATCCCTTAGTCCATAGCTCTATTTCTTTATTTAAAATATTAAGTATAATTTGATTTATACATCAAGACTGAATTTGAATAACAATTAGATTTATTGTAGTATGATTTTCTTAACTGTATAAATGTGAACTAATTTTCAAAATTTACAAGAAATAATTCAAAATGTGCAATTATGTATATTTAACTTATAAAAAAGTCCAATTATACTGTTCTTCTGAGAAATTTTGAAAATCGGATTTTCACGAAACTACACAAATATAGCAATAATTAACGAAAAATAAAAAAAAAGAATAACAAAAATCAAACAAAGAGAACTCCATATGCAACTTTCTATTCACGAATCTAAATTCAGAAAAAGGGAAATCAAGTGTTAAGTACTAGAAATATATCAAAATTTCTTTTAAAACTTCTTCACTACATCAGTTGCGAAATACGATTAACTTAAAAAAAAAAAAAAAAAAAAAAAAAAAAAAAAAAAAACGAAAAGCATCAGAAAGCTTTATTTATCAGAATTTAAATTGTATTGATCATTTTCGTTTACTAAGAATTTCACCAAATTAAATTTTAGTAAAACATTAGAAGTGTTTTGGTTTGGAAACAAAAGAGTGTTCCAGACAACATCTTATTAAGTCAGGAAAATTCACATTACAGATGAGTGTTTCTTTATGATATAATCTGTAATCAGCGTGATAACAATACTAGTAGCCCAATATAACAATATATGAATTCGGTGAGATTCTCTTTTCAACAGATTGCAGCCCCAGCTGTGAAAAGAGTGGAAGACATAACAGGATGCCAGCAAAAAAAACCAGAAATGTTTGCCCGAAATGCCAAAATTCTTTTATAGAGAGTCGTTAAAGAAGAAAACATATAAGAATTGTAAACAGGTAATGTAATTTAATGAATCACGTTACAACTTATTTTGCACTGATAGAAGAAGTCTAGAGTTTTGTCCAAACCCTGTAAATCAATGAATCAACCTCGTTCAATTTGCAATCAGGTCTGGTAGTGCTGAGATAAATTCTCATTATTAGAAGGTCTGAATCCCGAATTAACAAAAGATCCGAAGTGTTCACTAAAGGCAGCTGGGGTAGTAGTGCCCTCCAAGTAAAATATACTTCAGGAAGTGGCAGGTAAAATATTAAAGGGTCTTCTGCTTTTAAAATACGAAAACTCCCACCCGGTTTCACCCAAATGTACACCAATAGATTCCAACTTAGGGTTAAGTACAGTAAAGCTTACTGTGTGACAATGACAATTTATACTGGCAACAATCTGACTTGAGTATCATGATATGGGACATAATCAACCAGCATGCAAGTGGTGCCTTGGTGTTCCTTCAGAGTAAGCAAATAGCCTTGATATATTAAATAAACTAGCATATCAAGATTACCCAGTAATTTTTCATTTTCAATTTGATAGTGATGGATGTTCCATGGACCATAATGCATTTATATATTGTGTCAAAATGTTCTGAAATGTTCAATGAGCATCACTTGAAATTTCAACAAATTTTCTAGCTCTGACTGAGATTGAATCTTAGATCCCTAAAATTGTGTAAGCTGAAGTAAAAAACTATGGCTAACAGCACTCTCCTCATTTATCTGTTTAAAAAAATGAAAAGTTTTACATAATCAGTACATGTTATTTTCTGGACATAAATGTATTTCAGAAACATAGAATGTATAGTAGAGTCTTTATTCAAGTGAATAAGAGCTGTAATCCGTGCAAAAAAGATTGTCCTATAAAATATTGATCTTGTGTTTGATATATATATATATATATATATATATATATATATATATATATATATATATATGCATGTATGTATGCATATGCATATATTGCATATATGTATGATTAAATATTTGCATGCCTTTTACAAATCAGAGTGTATTTTTTGATTTTTTTATATATTAAGTTATTTTAGCATCAAATTTATTTTCAAGAACAATACATTTATTCAAAGTTAGAATCATAAAGAATGTCTCATTAGTGAGACCATCAAAGGAACTCAGAGAGATACAATGGATAATACTTATATAATAGGAATATATCGTGTCTCTTGTAACTATTCTAATACCTTTAAATGTCATCGATTTCTCCCCCAGAGTAGTATAATAATGAATGTATCATCTTTCGAGGTTCAATAGCATATGTGATATTTTTGTTAAAAAAAATTTCAAGACTTTCACACGTTTACTTCTTTTATAAAAAATATTTTGAGTCATTAATTTCTATATACTTAAAACTGATGATTGTAATTAAGTTATAGGTAGAGTTTTGCATGTTCTATTTTAAATCTACATATAAGACGGCATTAAATTTTATTTATTTTATTTGAAGATTAATTATTGTGGATATAATCTGAATAAAATATAACAATAATTTGCTGTTGTTTTTTATTTACATCACAATAAAATTTTTGATTAAAGGCTTAAGAATAAGCTTCTTATAGACATAACATATTTGATTTTATTCTTGCTCTAATCGTACAATACTATAAGCAAATGAAAGCTTGATGAAAATCTATAATAATCAGTATGCATGAACCATTTCTTCACCAAGAGACTTTTGAAAGAGGAAATGAGTTGACATTTACATTTAAACAATGGTTTTATTTGATCATTTTGTTTTATACAGGATATAAACTTTGAATATTATATTCGCTGTTGGACAAATGTTTAGTGCCACATTGTGAGTGTATATAAGCAGACATTATAAAAATATTCATTTTTAATGCACACTTCTTAAAGAAATCACTTCCACAGTGACTTGCGGTAAATTTGTCGTTTAATTATTTTTATCAACTTAAGCATTTTGTATACTTTACTTTTTCTACAAAATAATTAGCAATATTAAAAAAATGCTCATTTTTTACTTTCAGCTTAAAAATTTCCATGTGAACTTTATTAGCAAAGCTTCTTGTTAACAGTTCTGAGTCATATTTAAATTTCTATACAAGTTTTACTATATATCAAGTATCTGTATATTCAAGTATCTGTGGTAGATATTAATACCATAAAATGTAACTGCAATTAGTTCTTTTAACATTTTACATAGTGCACATCATACAAATATTTATTAGTTCCAGAAGCATATAACAAGTCAAAACTATGAAGCATTTGTGCAAAGTTAGGAAAGCAGTGCTTGAGACCATTCTAAACAAGTGTTTGCCTTCTATTGAGTAAGTCTATCAGTTCTTCTACGAAAGGTAATTGAATAATTATCAAATTGTCTACACAACCACCCACCCACCCTTATATATATATATATATATATATATATATATATATATATATATATATACCATAGCGGCGATAATATTAATAATTAAGAAACCCATGTGTAAAATATGAGATTTTAAATAATATAGCCTACAAGTTTATTAAATTTTAAAGAAAATTTTAAATTTTCCGTTTATTTGTTGGAATAACTATTAATTGATCATTTGCCAAATAACTTTTTTAATTTTAATCCTTTCCATAGAACATTTTCTGTAATGATGCATAAATAAGTATTCACTACTTCTCTATGAGAATCTTTTATTTATTCTTCTAATAATTGCAAATTCAAAATACATTTTGATCTGTGTTTTAGTAAAAATATCTGCGGAGTAAGTTATTAATAAATTTAACGACACATTATTTTGTAATAATACATATATATGTGTGTGTGTATACATATACATATACATACACACACACACACACATATATATATATATATATATATATATGTATATTTATATATATATATATATGTATATATATATATATATATATATATATATATATATATATATATATATATATATATATATATATATATATATATATATATATATATATATATATATATATATATATATATATATATGCACTATTATTTTACTGATTAGTAAACATCGTATCCTTTTACAGAAAATTTTTGTATTTTCATCAAACCATTCCTAAGCGAAGTTTTTCACTTCCTCATCGTTTCCATTAAGTGAGCCCCACAAGTACTTTTTCAACTACGGATACTAGAAATTGTTCCTCGTACGGAATGGGCGAATAGAGAGTAGTGTAGCTTCTAAAGAAGCTGAACTCTACCTACAATCATTTATGGCAAGAGCCGAAGTGTTAGCTGTGTGTACACCAATAGAGTCTTACATATGCAACTCTTTATATATATATATATATATATATATATATATATATATATATATATATATATATATATATATATATAGATATATATATATATATTATGCGACAAATAATTAAAATGATCAGGTTCTTCATCTAAAAAATAGTGTCAAACGTCTTCAAGAATCTGGTTTTCAATTTCTTTATGCAAGAAGTAGTTTTGAGAAGTGTATTATTTTTCACGTATTCTTTTTACATTAAGGCTCATAGAGGTAAATCCATGAGTTATTTCCGATTATTAGCTATAAGCAAAGATAGCTTTTATCAACATTTATTGGAAGAGAATTGTATAATCATTGTGTTTCTCCTTTTTTGGTAACATAATTTGGTGGCTTGAAAGAGCACAAAACCTTGATGGCTACATACTAAAGTGCATAATCCTAATACAATTATTTCGCATCTGACCCAGCTTTACACTAATAATGTAGTAAATGTGGGATAAAAACATACTTGGAAAACTAAATTTATATTACATTTACATTATAATAAAACATTACAAACAAATGTTAAATATATGGTGTCATACGTGATTGTTTCATTAAATGATGAGAAATAATTCTTTTTATAACTTGTAATTAATGACCACCATTGATTATAATATTTCTACTTTATAGCACATTTGTAAGCACAAAAATTATTATAATAACTAGGTAGTCAGTAAAATAGCATAGTAAGAAAAATAATTTTCCTTTAAGAAAAAATTTAATTTTTCCTCACCCTATTTTAAATATTTAAGATTGTTTAATTTAAATTTTTAGTTATATGTATGAACATTAAAACATTAAATTGTTTTTCATGTTAATAAAAACGCTGAATTATATTTTAAAACTAAAAAAAGGAAACATTTTTTTAAAGAATATTAATTTCCACATTCTTAAAAATTCAAACATTTATATTTCTATTTTTTACCTTTAAAAATTTTTCATCTTCAAAATTATATCTTTAAAAACAAACTATTCATTTATCTTTTAAAACTTATTTATTTTATAATTAATCGCTTTGTCTGCAGCCAATACACATTTACCATACATAAACAATTTACGCATTCGTAATATTATCACCAGAATTCTTGCATTAAATTGTGAACAAAGTAACTTACATGGCAAGAAATATTTGGATACTCTGTGTCAAACTATCACGACTTCTGTCTCCGAAAGAGGGAATCAATGAGAAGAAAATTGCCAATAATATTAATCAGAATCAGACGATTGCTGTGGCAAGTGTAACATCTTTATGTGTCATCAATGTCTAAGGCTGCGATATTGAGAAACTTCCATGTATTTATCAGAAATGTGCTCCTGTCAACGGCAGAGGTCATTGTCTATCAGAAAAGAAATCTATATCTCATATATAAAAATTTTATTATTTTATTTCACTGCTTATTTATATATATATACATATATATATATATATTATTTATATATATATATATATACAAGATTCTTAGATTTTTTACGAATTCTCAAAAATAATTATAATAATTCATCGATTAATAGAAAGCAAACACACAAATTTAGCTTTAAATATAAATTTCCCAAAGAAAGATTAAATAAAATTACGATTATATAAAATAAAATTTTTGCACCTCATTTTTCCAGTATTTTATGTAATATATTTGCTCATTTAAGTTTTTATAGCAAAATTAGTATATGTTTCCATGAGAAAAACCTTTATTTGAATTTATTAGCATGATGTTTATGCTGGAATAGAGAATGAAATTTATATTGTTAAATCTTGTGTGGTTAGACAAATAAATAAATAAAAAAAATAAACACTTCAATGATTTTGCTTATATCAAAAAATTTGCGAATTATTTGGAACACTTAATCTCATTTATGTATGTATGAATATATCAAATGCATTTACAAATTCTAACTCTCTTCATTCCACCTATTTATCTTAAATGTTTAAGTATCATTCATAATTTTATTAAAACTCAAATTCTTTCTTCCTTTGTCACATTGGAGTCAATGGGACATTTGTCCTATTTAATGAGTTTTTTTCAAACAACTGGCTGTAAATTTATGTAAGCAGTTATCCTGTGTTTTTTGTCGCAATTTTGAAAAGTAACCCTGTTTATGATTGGTTATCTTTTGTGGAAATAAACTTCCCCAATTACTATAAACATAAAATTTCTCATTCAAAAATTTAATAGTTTTTCGGCAAAATTAGTCAACAAAGGAAAATAATAGACAATATTCCTTTAGAAACAAGTGTTATCATATCATAATTAATTGATTCTGTCTCAGCCATTAAAAAATACTCAAATAACAATAATTCCATATTGCTCGTTAATTTAACTAGCAATGATAATGCAAACATATGAAATTTGAATGGTAACTTTGAATGTAAAAATTAACATCATAAAACCATGGGAAACTAGACATTTTAATAACATTTATTACGTGTGTATAATGTTCAAAATTTTCTATAGTTTCAGGTATAGCATTGCATTCATAATATTACAAAAAAAATAATTGTAAAACCTTTTCTTATTAACATTTATAATGGCAGACAATATGTTTTTGCTTTGAAAAGAATTAACGTTAATAAATTATACCTTTAAAAATAAATTATCAAACTGAAGATCGGAGAAAATTGATAGGTTTAAATTAATAAGAGACAGAAGTAATATTACAAATTTTTCTCATTTGGAATGGAAATTACTAGAGTTTAGTGGTTAGGGTATCAACTTTCCATCCGGAAGGATGGGGTTTGATTCCCAATGCCACCAAAGTCCCACCGAGTACATGCGATAAACGTGCTCGTTAAATGTGTGAAATCGAAAGTCCTGTGGTTGGTCATTGAGCAGTTATCATGAGGGCAATGATCTGGAGAAATTTACTTTCCCTTCAGATCAATGCCAAAATTGAGGGAAATTTGAGGGAATAGATTCTTTGGTGCTGCCATCTGTCGGAGGATTTGAAGAGCAAAAGTCGTACTTTCACCTTCATGGTGCTCTGATTATACGAAAGACGCTCCCAATTGACTTAAATTCGCAAAGTCAAAGCATAGCGAGCTTGGCTTGTCCAAGTGTCATTAGTAACAACAACCACACGACATCGCCAATTTATTTAAAAAAGTACTAAATTTTTAAATCTGGTTTGCAATGCTAACGTAGATAAAGAATACAGCATTTATGTCATTTTAATGAATACTTTTTTATTTATATTGATCCTTAAATTGGAAGGGAAAAAAAAGACGTTTTACAAGGGAATAACATTGACTGAATTAAACTCAGATATTATACGAAATATAATTTTTTTGAAAATTGCATTTTATATCTTCAGTATGCAAAATAATTTCATTTAAATTTGTACTCCCTATTTTTTGTACTAACTAAAGTTCTTGTGTCCTTAGATTTTCCGTACGCTTATATCTGTGTTATGAATAAGAAATAAGATACCTAAAAATGAAATGGAGATTCTCACTTAAATTTGAAATGAATACTATTTATGCAAAAATATAGATACAAACGAATTATATTTCAAAATTTGGATTGTTAATTAAATTATTACATTAATAATTATAATTATTTCTAGGCTACTGCTGTAGGTAATTAATGTTTAATTTTTACGTGAGAGAATGCATATTACAACTCAAATTAAAAATATATAAACAAAAATCTAAAACTATTTTCCTATAATGAAATAGGAGACTAAAAAAAAACTCAAGAATCGAAATCAATTTCATCAAATGAAATATTTGAATAAAATAAAAGTAACTCTTTTCGAAATGAATTAATATCAAACAAATTCTCAATGATAAAATTAAAATAACTATATTTGCAAGTTATTTCAATACAGGTTCGTTTTACAACCAAAAGGAAAATATATATTTTCTCTCTGTTGAATGTTCATAAATACTGACTTATATTGTCCGAATACTTTAAAATTTAAAATAGTCCAGATATTTAGAAACATACTATTTTTCTTAATATATTTAAATCTATGAAATAAATACTTTTATGAAGTTTTATTTGCAAAATTCAACTATTCCTAATATTCTTTGTAAAAATATTTCACATATTAAGGTTAAACAAATCAATTACTTTAATTAAAAGCCTCTTTATTTGACAGGCATAATATTAAGAGTAATTTATCTCTAAAGGAACAAGACAGTTACTTCTTATTTAACACAGTTTAAAAATATCTGTTATTCATTTAAATTTTCATAAATATCTCAGACAGATCGGAAATACACATTTTGGGCAAATGGATGTGGAATTTAGACGTGTTATACGTTAGAAGCGGGATTTCTAATAATTTGGTGACTTGGCGATGTTTTGGCGAGAAAACTTGACATTATACGAATAAAAGTCTTGTGTTCATTAAGTAGTTGCTTTACTCAACTCTCAATTGACACGAACCCCGGAGAAACATGGTACAATATATTATATTATATTATGTTTACGATAACTTTATTTTTCTAATTTATCAGAGTTAAATTGGGATTTTTTTGTCCTGCATATTTGTTTCATAACATAAACGAAACAATAAAATAAATTTTATAATATTCTTTAAATTTTTCACAACAAGTTTAAACATAATTCATGTTTGTATTTATTATAACTAGATGTAAACAGGTATATATTCTACGAATTGCAAACAATATATTTCAATAATTTTGTTTACGCTCTTAGTAAATATAGGGTTATTTTTAAATCACACATAATAGTGTTTCTCGATACTTAATACAGTTAATGGACTTAATAAAATTAAAAGGCAAAACATAGTTATGAAACAATTAAAAGCAACTGATTAGTGGAATTAAAACTAGATTAAATTCAATATTATTTTTTTCGTTTAAACCTATCTTATACATTTGAATCAAAGAAAAAGTAAAGAATAGCGATATTACCAGAAAATAATTTATCAAAACGTATTTTTAAAGTTTTTTTCTTAAAACTTTTAATAAATACTGTCTTCAAAAAAATTAAGATATTTATTTTTGAGGATCAAAAGTCATTATTAGTAATAACATAATAACAGAAAGTTACGCACATCATTACTACAGTTATTGTGTTTTTAAACATAGGTATAAAAATGAACATATTTTCTGCTAATCTGTTTAAACACATATAAATTTATTTTAATACATAAATATTCCATTAAAAATGTTCAGAAGATTAGACGACAATTTAATTTGATTTAACAATTTAAAAAGAATTTTAAGTTGAAGAAGGAAATTTATTTTACATTTAATTCATATATGTTTTGTACTTGATAAAAAATGTTTTATCAAAATATTTCAAGCCTTTCAACACATTATAAACACACCCACACACACCGTTGCATTCATAAAAAAACAACAATATTTATCTCATAAAATCCTTAAGTGAAATACTCTTACCATATTATGCATAATTAAATAGACGAAGCTCTATAAAAGATTTAAGAGCATTTAGAATTCAGTTTCAGTAGGTATTCAGATGCTTGATATTTATAATCATTCTTATCAACTGGCAAATATAATTTGCTTATCATAACAGTACAAATCTAAATGTTTTATTAATGTAATATAAAAATTACATTCTCTGTCAAATCTAAACGTATTTTAAAATAAATTTTTCAGAAAATTTAACACGCCTAAGCTAAGTTAGAAAACTATATTCAATTACAAATGATAAAACTTCATTAAGCAAAATATTCAAACTATAAGCCTGCATTGCTTAAAAGAAATCTCTCTCTATCACTTAGATATAATAAATATGAATATTTTACATATCGTGTGATATTTCTGAAATTAGATGGATTTTTAAAATTTATTTCTGCGTCATAAAATTATGCAAAAATGTTAGAAAAGAGGAATGATTTATATTTTATGTTTCCCAAAAACTTAGTTCTGAAGTACATAAATAATAAAGGGACCCCACTGAAGGATAGATTTATGAAACATGAGAATCCTGAAAGAAAATGTTTAATGATGTGATACTAAATTATTTTTCTTTGAAAGCACAGAAAACCCTGAATGAGATACTGTAAAATATGTAACAATATACATTATAAGAATAATGACATGAGACGAAGTAAATGAGGCGTGAGTTATTCCGCAGTTAAAGAGAAGATGTTCTTCAGGTTTTTCCGGTGTATGGAATATAAAGCATAAGATTATTCAGTAGTACTGATTCTTGGTCACGTTTTACATTTTCGCTGTTGTCACGTTCTGTATTTTTTAGAAATTCCTAATAAAAATTCAGTGAATTTTTAATTTATTTTTGTTCCGAAAAATATGCATTTTGTTATATATTATATGCATATATATATACATATATATATATATATATATATATATATATATATATATATATATATATATATATATATATATATATATATATATATATATATATATATATATATATATATATATATATATATATATATACATATCTGTGGTGTGTGCTTATATATTAATGAATAATATAATTGAATTAAGGAACAAAACTACATTAATGATTATTGTTATATACAAAAATTAATTAAAATATTTGTTTCTTAAAATCATAAAAACAGTAACTGAACTATTACAAACCTTATTAAACTATAATATATATATATATACACACATATATATATGTATATATATATATATATATATATATATATATATATACATTATATATATATATACATATACATATATATATATATATATATATATATATATATATATATATATATATATATATATATATATATATATATATATATATATATATATATATATATATATATATATATATATATATATATATATATATATATATGTTGTATGTATGTATTTTCTCTTCAATAATTGTTTGTGATCTGCGATACCTTGTTTAAGACAATGCAGCTTGGAAAGTTTTCTTATAAAGATATATGAGACAAAGAAATATATAATATATGAGACATTATTCATACCATATGAAAATATGTTTATTTTTTACTGATATGAGGGAGAATTCATTTTAATTCTCATTAGATTTTTTAAACATTTTAAAGTTATGTTGTGCACAATTTAAATATTTCATGCCATTGATGACACTTTTCATTTTTATATTTTATCTAACTTTGTTTTCAAGAAAATTTTGACTAAAAATACCCATTTCTCTAATATCTAATTTATCAGAAGAAGATGAATGATATCTTATATATTATCAAATATCTTATATATCATTGTCACATAATTTCAATATGATAGATGTGTGAAATTTGTTCAGAAAAATATATCATTAATAAAGTACAAATACCAATTTTACAATACTTTTCTTTACAAAATGATTACCCATTTTGAAATATGGGGAACCCATTTATCCATGTGCTTCAAAGTCAAATCTAAGTAAATTATAAAATATTCAAATTAGTGCTGCAAAAATCACTGTTGGATTAAGACATAGTTGCCCAGACAGAATTGCTCTTTTTGAGTTTGACTTAAGTTTAGAAATACTTGACTTAAGTTTAGAATTGAAGTTTAGAAATAAATCTAGTCTTAAGAAATATTACAATAAGCTTATTATTTAAAGAGATTAGAATAGAACATCTTCTTATCTCATAAATTGGATCAATAATAACTGATTAAAAAGAAATAGTGTCGTATCTTTAGTCACTACGAATGATTTTATGTACCCTCCTTATCGCCTTGAACCTCATTTCTTGAGATCAAGTCTTAGTCCTGACACTGATTTTGATTGTATCTATTTCTACACAGAGCTGATATACTGCCAGGAAATGCATTAACAATCCAGAATTCACAAGGCAAATGGCCCTAAAAACTATTAAGCAAATTCCAAATGATGCTATTCAAATATATACTGACGGTAGCAAAAGTAAAGGGCTATTCTGATAGTGGTATATTTAGCATAATTCCTATATCTACCCAAAGTCTCAAACTCAGAAATTTTGATTTTTGTTCTGTATTTAGATCACAGATTAAGGATATTGAAAATGAACTGAGTTATGTTGAGAATATCTCTGAGCTAGATTTTCAGCATGTATGAATTCTGACAGATTCCATCCAACACCTAAGCAATTGGATGAAGGCTGGTGACAGAACTATAAATTTAATGTTGAATATAATATATAGGCTCTCAAAGAATTATTGATTAATTTTCCTTTTCAGTGGATCCCGTCGAACGTTAGTTTTAAAGGAAACGAGATTGCCGATTCGCTTACTAAGACTGCCTTTTTGGAACCTTCACAACCTGATTTGTCATCCACTTTTACTGAGAGTAAAAAAGCACTTATAGATGTTTGGATGGTTCCACGTACTCATAATTGGTATTCTAGAAAACGCCCTGCTGGCTTCTTGCTTTTTGAGGGAACTAGAGGCTTGTATTTCAGTAGTAGTAGTATGCCAGTAGTCATCTAAGAGGCCTCAAATATGTGCATTGTCCAAAGACTTTTAGTCTGTGTACAAAATGCAACTCTGAACATGCATCGCCTGAGCATATCTTGAGCTGCTTGAATTTTGACTTAGAATAGGCTTTTTAGAAGCCCCTTACGCTTTTGGATATCCTGGCTGTTTATGGACTTGTGGAGTTGATCTTTATCAGCAACAATAACATAAACTTAATAAATCCACTCAATTTAAGTCTGTCAAATGTTTCTAAATCAAGATATTTTTACATCAAATTATATCTATAAATTTGATACATTTATTAAAATCCAAAACATTAATTAGGTACATAAAGAAAATTCCTAATAATTCATGATAGTATTATATTTAAATCCCTAATTCAGCCGAAATTCTATCAGTATTTTTACGCACACAAATTTTACAAAATTGCTATTATACATATTTACAAAACATTCTCCAGCATGTTTAGAATTATATTTTAAATATTTAAAATTTATATCTATGTTTATATATATATATATATATATATATATATATATATATATATATATATATATATATATATATATATATATATATATATATATATATATATATATATATATATATATATATATATATATATATATATATATATATATATATATATATATATATATATATATATATATATATATATATATATATATATATATATATATATATATATATATATATATAAACTGTATGCAAAATTTTATTTCTCTCTGCTTAATTTCTTTGTATATATATATTCAAATTTTTTACATTAATATGTATTATATAAGGTGAAAAAATAAGCTTTGTATGATTGTGTGTGCACAAAAATTGAAAATACGCATCATTAAAACATGAAAAGATATCTAAGTAAGGAATTAATTTACATGTGCTTAATTATCATTTAACGAACTCTTTCCAAAGCAAATGATTTGGCTAACGAGCGAGTTAGAATAATATGTAAAAATATTTTTTCTATAACGAGATGTATATCACTAAACTTGTTAATTTAGTTTAAAAAAAACGTTATGTCATATCCACATTTCTATTACTGTCATTTACAGGAACATGACTAATAAGGTGAAAAATTACTTATTAAATGCAAGGAAAGTAAATAACTTATGATCAAAAATAGTTTTCAAAATATTTTGTCATTTTTAAAATTTCCTTTAAATAATTGAATATAAAAGTGATCTTTATGAATTCTATAATTTAATGTAAAAAAATGAATAAACATTAAGGTAGAGTGTGCTAATAAAATTATTAATATTTCTAATATGTTAAATTTAATTTCATAAGCACAGGTATCATTTATTAAAAAAATTAATTACTGTTTATGAGCATTATATTTTTTTCATTTGTACTGTGTTCTCTACATAGAAGAATTACGGCCCATAATACTTGTAAATATAATTTGTTTCTCTATTTCTAATGGAAATGTTGAGAAGAATTATTCATGAAACGCAGTTTAAACCTCACATTCAGCTCTCAAAAATTTCTCTTTCCTTATTTCACCGACACAAACTCTTCCTTTTTGCTATAAATATTTCGTGTATTCATTTTTAGACAGTGAATATACAATTTATTTTATCTTATCATAGGATAAATTTATTTGTGCGTTATTAATCATAAATTTTATTTTTCAAAAGTTATTCATAATCCAATAGTCCTTTCACAAAAATTAATTGCTGAATGGAGACTTTTTTGTCATGAATCTTAATTTTATTTCATGATGATTTCAAATAAATGCATTGATAATATGAAATTCCTTTCAAATCTTAGTTGTTGAGATTTTATAATAACATGTGAAGAAAAATTAAATTTCTGTTACCAGAAAAAATAATCTGTTTAGCATGAATAGAATTGTATGCTACTAGAATAATGGAATAAATATAAAAGTATGTGATCCTTTTTTTTAAATTTAATAAAATGAAATAACTTTTAAAGGATCTGTTTACCTAAACTCATCAAATCTCGAATTGAAATTACCATTATCTCAGCTTTCGAGTTTAATGTTCTGAATTCAATTAAATTTCTTTGGAGACGTATGTTCTTGTAAATTAATACTTTTACGTTCTTAAATTATATTTAATTTTTCATTTAGTTATAAGCAAACAATAGCTTAGATTTCTTTTTAAAATTAGATATAAATTAATAATATCTTCTTAGCTGAAATAATTTAAAATTAAAATTTAATTTATGATGCATCACATACGTAAAATTAAGTAGTGGTGGCTTGGTTAGTTAGGGCCATATTACTCATTATCAGAAAGCAGTAAGTTGGAATACCTACCCAACCAAAGATCACTGTTGTGTAAGCTAATTTCAGATATGTCATGGTTACGATGTATTCGATGTTAAATATATACTTGTTGGGCAGGAGAGCCAAGTCTACCGGAATTCTGTTTACTAACTGCATCTAAATTGCAAGCACTCTTCCACTTTAAGGGTCAGCACATCCATTCCGCGCTGTGCTATATGTGGTACTACCATTTCCATCTTTCGTTGGGCTGAAAGGCGAAAATCCTAATAGTTGTGGATTAATAAAAATATACACATGTTTAATAATAAATTTTTATTTTCTTACATATTTTAAGTATTAGTTATTTAAACATTCTGTTCGGACTAATCTATAGCAAATAATATTATGCATTTTATAATTATTTCAACCCAAATAAAAGAGATAACATTAAAAGAAATTAAACCTTTGCCAACTGGAAAAGTGAATTAAAAAGTAAAATAGTAAAATTAATATAAAACGATTATATATATATATATATATATATATATATATATATATATATATATATATATATATATATATATATATATATATATATATATATATATATATATATATATATATATATTTTAAAAGCCTTCATATTTTAAAACAAAAGGGTTTATTTTAGCTTTTCAAATAAGAAACACTATCTTCGTCAACGCTGTCGTTTGCTATTTATGTCTCACATTACTAAACAGCAGATGTCCCTAAGCAACTTCTTTTTTTGAAAATTGTGATTATTAAATGGAGGCTTATTCTTATTATAATATATATCTTTATTATAAATGTCAAAACTAAATTCAAATTAAAAAAAAGACATACAATTTTTATGGAAATTTGCTTTATACAATCAACTATCGTATCGAGTAATTTCGGTTTCAGTGGGCGTGACACTGAGTGAAGGCATTTGCTTACATAATTTAAAAATTAAAATAAATACTAGTGGGGTTAGAATCAAAATTTTAGCACCATAAAAAGCAGAAACATCTATATTTTTTAAAACCTTAAAATTGAAAAATGTGTCTTTTTTTGCATCTACCCTCTTAGCTTAATCGTTTTTAATAATATTTCTTTACATATATGATATTTAACTGACATCATTGATACTGCTGTCATAATTTCTTCTATTCCATATTTTAAAAAATTTTATATAAATGCATTCATTATAAGGTGTTTAGTTTTTATAAAATAATACATTATGTTTATTACAGAAATGAATTCTATATACTATTACCCATCATAAATATTATCATGGTTTTCTCATATATATAATTAAAATTTTCTCATGTATGTTTCATAAGTTGTTTATTGTTCATGTTTCAAAAAATCTCATGTTTAAAAAATTTGTTCTTTTTATGTAAAGTTTCATAAATTTTTATTACACAAAGCTTTGCCTGTTAAGTTTAAAGTTTACTCTGAAATTAAATATAATTTTATATTTTGTTTTTGATTTCTTGGACGAAATTTCCGTTTTTATTAATAGAAAAATATAAAGATTCTTTTTAATAATTTAATTTATAAAAATACTATATGCTGTATTTATAATAATAATATTGTATTTCGCCTTTTTTTCTTGATGATTTGTATATTATGGATAAAAATCAAAATTACGCTCTAAAAATTATAATTTTCATAATTAGTATAAAGAAATTATGAAAAAAATGGAACTTCAATATATTAAGCATGAAAAAGCACCAAACCAAATTTGTTGCCTGTTCATGTTTAAAATTTTGTACTCGATATTAGTCAAAAGCCTCATTGAATACGCTACATCAATGAGTATACTCAAGTTTTTAAACCAATGAAAGTATAATTGTGTGCTATTTAATAAGTTAAAATAGCTGTATCAGTCGTCAAATAAAATTGCTTACAAAACTATAAAGAAATTTTTTTCACTAAAGTAACTTTCAAAAGATAACAGTTCTATATAACAAAATTAAAAAGGAAATTTGTGAAATCATACTTAAATGTTCATGATGCGCTAATACCCATGTGCATGAACATAAATTATGAGCATCATCAGATGCTCAACAATTACAATGGTCTCATAATAGTTTTTGAAATTTAACTATAGTCCAGTAACGTGAGAAAACTCTACATTTTAAGGCAGGATAATCTCTAATTTTAAATAATTTTTGTTTAATTCAAAACTAAAGAAAATATCAAACTTAATCTAATGAATATGATTTCATTTAATTTCAATGCTTTTAAATATGATTCTGATAATATGTGGAGTAAAGATTTACTTTATGTTAATCTATAGCGAGTAAATGAACATTACATTGTAATTCTTAGTGGTTTAATGTGTTTCTAATAAATTGACTCGTAATCATTGAGACGGATTTTTTCTCTTATCGTTTGGAGAGATTATATAACAGTTTATATTTAGTATAAGGTTTGTCTATTGTATCAGACCCGGTATATTGAACTACAGCATGTAATGCTGAGAAAATGCTAGTAATCTTTAAAGTTCAGTTTATAATGACATCAATAGAAACCCATATCAAAAGCATTCCGTCTTAAACAATTTGAAGTGTTCAAAAGAATATTTGAGAGAAGATATTTATTTCTATTAAATTTACAATGACAAATTTTAAATGCATTTTCTATCTATCACTTATTTATTAATATATGTCACTAATTAAGTAATATTCTCTTCAAATATCTAAAAAATACTTCTTATAAAAAATAATTATGAAATAAAGTAACGAATGATGTAGTTTCTTTTTTAAATTTTGCTAAAAAACAAAACACATTTTTATTTTGGCAAAATATAATGTGAAATTTATTATTCTACAAAATTAAAATAAGTTTGCAAGATATTTGCTCTTTTAAATTTTTTCGACATCATCGCATTAAATTACTAAGAACTCAAATTTTTACTTGAAGCCAGATTCTTAATACATTGATTGACAATGTTTTCATTCACTAGCTATTTCTCATTACCAAAATTGCATAATTTCTTAGTATGTTTACGAACAACCTCGCATGAGGGAAAAATTTTAATAATTAATAAATTTTAATAATTTCCTCATAAGGTCCGAAATGATATTTTAAACTTCCTTAATGACGTTTTTTCATTTTTTTATCTTTTGAGTTCCGTCGGGAAATTTTAAATGGTGCTCTGTTTAAATGTTTAATGGATTTAATTAAAATCTGGCATCGAATAATTAAATCTAATTATGATTTAAAAGTTTCAAAGTAAATTATACATATTTTAGTAGCTAATGATTTTATCTTTGTTAATAAGTGGAAAATAGTAGAAAAAATTGTAATATTTAACGTCTTAAAAGGTAAACAAAAATTGCTTGGCTCAAAAAAGTTCTTTTAATTTATTTTTATGATGTTACTATCTAACATATATATAAGATTTTAAAATAAGTGGCACATTTTTAAGCCTGATTAGTAGGCATATACTGCGTGTTAATATTTTATTTTATAAATATAACAGTAATGAAATTGTTACATGGTTTTTTGAAGAACATTTTTAAATTATATATAACAAATATCGTACAAAATGTTTGATTTTTTTTTATTTACTCCAAATAAATAATTTAAATTTTCATGGTACTTCTACTAAGAATTCTTTTTCTACTTCTTTTTATAAGATAGCTTATTCTAAGAATATATTTAATGAGTGATAAATTGAAGGATATAGATTTTATAAGAATTATATATAAAAATAACTAATTCTTATTTATATATAAATAAAATATCAAAAATATAAATTTATTTAAATTTCAACCAAAACCCAATAATTTCTTGAAGTTTCTTAGTTTCTAATGATAGTATTTTAGAAAACATGCATACATAAGCTAAATTTTAGAATTCAGACAAAAATTCAGAAAAGTTTTGCTTTTAATAATGTACATAACTACATGCATTGCAGCAGTGTTAATTGTTTAATGTTATTTTTAAAGCATACATCACAATATATGAAACTTAATTTGAACAAAAAATATTTATTAACTCCTGACTGAAATCATATTATCTCTTTAGTTGGGCGTATATAGGCTGTTTAAATATTCTTGGTTCAATAAGCGGAGGGGGTGTTGTACTATAAAGTGCGTTAATAATGTCTCTTTTGATCAGTAATCTACGTAAAAAATTCAGAAAAGTAGCATTTCCTAGTAGAATATCCAATATTTAAACATGAATTGATAATATATTAGAAAGTAGTCCACTTTTTTTTAATTTTGTTACATAATCTCTAAATTTTTTACCTAGGTTCATAAAAGTCTATATGAGAATTTTCATATTACAATCAATAATAAACTTAAGCGAGAATGAGGGCTCCTTTTCACATTATTCAAAATCTAAGAAAGTGATTAATTAACATCCTTCACTGTAATAATATGGTTATAGAAAATTTCGTTCAGGAAAACTCTTATTTTGCTCATCGTTAAAACCAATATTATAAAAGCAACACATTTCTAGGAATTTGACTGTAATCGGGTATATGTCTGATTTTCGTTAAATGTACATTATAAAATTGTGAATAAATTATACTCTAATTCTATATTTTCCTTAGATATTTTTGCAGTGTCATTATTGTTGTTGAATTTGCAATCCTCATAAAAAACTCTGTATCCTCCAACAAGGCTGGGAGCAAATGAGAGCAATGATTGGATAACGATGCCATCAAGGCAATCGGATGATAGCCGTTCTAATGTCGCTATCTGTGACTGTGACGTAGATAAAACATGTTATCTGACTTCATAGATATTTTAAACTAATGAGAATTTTCTTGTATTGTAGTTATATTTCCGATCGACTCCCAAATCTTGCTTACATTATTTTTCATTACTTACAAATATTTGAATTTTTCTGTACAAACCATATTATTTAAGCAATTGCATCACCATCCTCAACAATATAAACAAGATATTTTTTTTGATTAATGGAATTTTTAATACATCAATAGTAGATAGTGTCGTAGTGTAAAACGACATAACCAAACCCTGGGAAAAGGGATATGTATATTTTTATTGCACTTTAAATATAAGAGTTTCCTCTTTTCATTTCAAACTAAGTTGTAATAGTATAAAGGAAAGGATGCAATAAAAATTGGTACAAGGAGCTAAGTGCAATAAAGGAATAAATTCTTCCTTTCGGAAGGGATGGATGATCGTGAGAAAATGGCAAGGGAAGTTTATGTTTTATGATATGTTTTGTTTGTGAATCTGACCAGTCGGGATTAAAGGGGAGAGATTTCTGACCTATCCCATAGGAGTTTAGGAAGTTATATGGAGCTTTGGAAAACCAATGGTGTAAAGAGGAGGAGCTAAGCTGAGAATTTAAAAACTGCATCTAAGAATGGAAAGGCAGACACAGAGACAGAGAAAGTCCTCACACACAGAAGTCCCTGAGATACATAAGGCAGAGAAGCCCCAGAGATGCCCGACAAAGAAAAGGAGTAAACGGAGTATGATTGCACTGGCCTGGTGAAGTCCTGCCTCGACTGTCCTGAATGGGAATGCAGATGCCAGACAAATAGATGAAGAAGAGGTGACACAAAGTCTGAAAAGAGGTATACTGAGCAGCAAGCCAAGTAAGATGCAGAGATATCAGCGAATGGAAATGCAAAGCGGAGATGCTGAGTAGAGGACGGGAAGTGGATGAAAAAGGAGAATCATCGACACCGAAGAGCGGCGAAGTCTCAGACACCACAATACTACTTCTAAAAGGGGTGAGTCTGATCTCTCGTTCCATTTCCCTCTGGTCATTATGGTTATTGCGTAAATATCATAAAAATAATAATAATGTTAGAATCTTCTCAATTATTTAATCAAGAATGTTTTAATTATAAATGTAAATACCTTTGTAATGAATTTGCTAAAATAAATTATTAAGTTTTAATGTATTTTGTTTTGAATTGATCTCTGTCATTCAATTATTTAAATAACGAATCTGGGTTTTCCTCGGAGTTTTATAAAATTACCGAGGTCACTACAACATATTTAATACATAATATTTTAACTACTTGTGATATCAAATATTTGCAATTAAACAATAAAATTGTTAATTTTTTAATGCAGCAGTATGTATTTAAAGCGAATACTTAATTAAATGAAAATTTGGCTTTATTTATTGGTCAATATAAATTTTATATTTCCTTTAACAGTTTTTTTTTAAAATTTCAGCAAACAATAAGAAATTTAATGACTTTTTTTGTACTTATCGAAATAAGAACTAAGTCCCAAAGGCATTTGTGGTGTATATAAATTAAATAATATTAGTGAATAACTGAATAGGGCAAAAATTCAAATTACAAATAACTATATTTTTAAAAAATTAAAATTAATTTTATAAAGATTTATAATAAATTTCTCATCTTTAGTGGAATTTTTGTAATTTATTTCCATTTAAAATTTTTAACGCGAGGTATGAGGCCTTAAACACTTGGTCGGAGACTGAAATTAAAGATGTCGCGCTCAACGTAACCAGATATTTCAAACTTGCTTGAAATCCAAAATCGTCGTGAGATCCACCCATTTTTGACGTAATTACGACATAAAGGACGTCATTCCGTTGGATTTGTCTTTCGCGCGAAACTTAGATCATCACGCAAGACACATCGTGAAGATAATCGGCGCATTGTCTATTATGTGTGAGTTAAGCTTTTATGAATAATTTGAAATCAAGCTTTTTTTATTGGTTGAGGTGAGCATTAAATTTATTGAGAACTTAATGTGTAATAAGAGTTATTGAAATAACTTTTCTATCTCTACAACAATGAAAAGTAAGAGTATGTTACATAAGTATATTAGCAATGTAACCCATCGTATTTTTCTGTAATGACTTTGAGCTGCTTCACCATGCAGTCTGTATCTTTTATTTTATTATAAACATTATTAATTTTATAGTTTACTATAATGACCAGTTTACCAGACAATTTTTCTATTCAATCTAAGTAGTTTTTGAAATTTAGCAAAATTTCCAGCAAATCAAATCTACCTTATGATAATTATACTTAATTAATACCACCATTTTAAAATCATAACTTTAAATTATTTAGCGTAAGCTACAACTTATGTACGACAATAATTTATACATTTTTTCTAATTAAAATTTGTTTTAACACTCATAAAGTTAAATTTATTTATATTTCATGTCTTAACATAGAAACATTTTTTAGCTTAAATATCACGTATATTTTAGAAAGTTGACTCCTTACTTAATTATGAAGATAACTAAATAATGAGTCATTATATATATTAATAATGAAGATAAATATATTAGACGAATATTTGTAATTTCTCAAACTTCATTAGTCCCTTCAAAAACATTAAAAAAGTGAAATATTTATTAGTTAATATTTCAATTTTATCTATGATAAATTATGATATTTTTAAACCCAAATAAAGCATAGAAATTATATTAATGCATCCTTTTTTTCTCGAGAAATAGTACTACACAACCTAACCTAGTTTTGTTAATGGCAATCACTTTGCTTTTAACAATACGAAAAGAATAAAATATCATATTTTTTACTTAATTTTTGGAGAAAAAGAACTATAATAAAGACATTACAAATATTTCCAATCCAAGTCATTCATTATGAATTCAGTTATCAGTACTTCATTATTAATCAAGGAAGAAATAAAAATTAGAATATACACAATGATTTGTATTTCTTTGCAAATAATTTATTGTGTTTATAAATTACAAATATTTTAAATTTTTAAATGAAATATTTGATTTAATATCTTAATTTTTCCAAACCTTTCTTTAGTTAAAATGCTTATGAAAGTTTGCGATATCAGCTATTTTTTCGCTTTAAAAATTTAACTTCAATGTCTCTTTTCTATATTACATAATTTAAATGACTGAAAAACTTGAATTAAATATTTTTGCACTTTTATGCCGTTTCTTGATACAAAGGTATGTTAATTTTCCTTCAATTATTTAATTTTTAAATATACTAATTTAATTAATAAGATAGAACTTCTTGTTAAAAATCTCAACAATATAATGGTTTAAGAGATTCATTCTCCTTAAATTTCTTCAAAAAAAGAGTCTTCGCAGTAAACTCATTATCATTAAGGTTCTAAGAGGTTTATCATCAAGCTTTGTTTAACTGTTAAACTAATCTAGCCAATAACATTGAAAAAAATGTGTCTTTTATAAAGGATTAAACCTATCCATAACAATAAATGAAGAGCCATTAAATCGTATCTCCAATCAAGCATATTTAAATAGAAGTTTACCCAAAAGAACGAATTAACACATTGACGACAAACATAAAAATAAGGATTAGCTTACAATAGCGAATAAATGAACATTTTATGATCTCGTGTACTTTTAAAAATTAGCTGATCTCTAGTATTTAAACCAAACTCTTCAGTAATTTAGAATAATAATGTTCGTTGTTTACATATAAATAATGTAGGAATTTTAAACACAACTTTAATTAAGATTAATTTTTTACTCATAAAGCTTATTAATTATTTATTCTGCAAGTTAAAGTGCAGAATTTACTAAATATAATCTTTGCTGAAAATTTTTATTATCGTTTACATTCCTAGTCAGATATAAGCTTAGTTTGAGAAAATCTGTCTCAAATATTTAAGTTCGCAAACTTAATCTACTAAATTTTTATTAGGAAGACCCATTAATATAATATTAAAGATATTTATTTAATTTCTTCTTTTTTTTATTAATTTGCAAACACAAAATCCATAGAAAAATTTTACCTTTTGTTTCATATACAAAGAGAATGGAAAATATATTTAATGTGTAGTAGCAAAGTTATTGTATTTCTCAGTCTACTATTTAATCAAATACTTTTTAAGAATAAAAAAGTTTTGAAATAAAAAAATGATCAATTCAATAATAAATAAAAATTTAAGACAAATGTTTGAAATAAATCCCAAAATACATACAAATGTTCAAAGAAAGATAGGTATAAGTATACAAAGAAATATACATATGTGAAAATAGAAAGAAAAAAAATTTTTGGAGAAATTCTATAGTGCCCATTATATAACTGTTTAGTTTTTTGTTGAATTTCGCAAACTTAATAAGTTTGCATATTTCACAATTAAAACTAAATTTGGAATAGTCTTATGTTTAATTATTTATTCATTGATAGGATTTATATAAATATAAAACATTTAATAAATTTAATTATTTCAAAAGTCTTCATTCATTTCATTATTTTTATTGTATTCACGCAATAAATATTAAATGATATGTAAGCGATATAAAGTAATGTGAGCCATATGAAGTGGAAGTGATTATAAGTCTCATTTTTGTAATTATTATTAAAATTAAATATCTAAATATAATGTCACCTACGGGCATTTTATGGAAATCATATGGAGTAATTATTATTAAAATTAAAAAACTGAATACAATGTCATCTAAAGTTTATTTTAATTACTCATGATATTTTTTAGTAAAAAAAATCAATAACGTGTTTATTTGTAACTAATTTGTCATAAGCAGAAATTATTAATTTAATATGATCTATTTTGGTGACTTTTTTCTTCAGACTGTTAACTGCAATTTGTTAAAAAGTTAATATAAAAAAACATAATTCTTATTTAAAGAATTTATTAAATTAAATATTGTGAATATAAAAATGAATTATTTTTTAAAAAATGATAATTTTTGTAGAGTAAATTCACTCATTATTCCAATGATGTTTTCCGAAATTTTTTGAGACATTGAATCAATTTTTGCACTACTTCTTAAGAAGTTTTGATGATTAACGTAAATTTATTTTAACATGTTTTCTTTCTACTTGTACATATTAAGTTCTTCACTAAGAAAGACGTTCTAATATATTGTCTTTACTGTTAGAAAAATTCTTAAACAGGGTCTCATCCAACTCGCAAGAGATAAGGGGTTGAAGATTCTGGAGGAGGAGAGAGCAGTTCACAGTTTTCCAAGAAAGACTACCGTCTGACTATTTAGAGGACTGACTGGACATGACTGCTTTTTGGACCATCTCCACAGAATTCGAGTGGTGGATTTCCCAAACTGCTCTGCGTTTTGTGTGACTCTAATCAACCAATGATTTCTGAATATTTAAATAATTGTATCATACTTTCTCAGTATGAAAATATAGCCAAGAAATATTGGAAAGGCCATGAACTAATACATTATCAGCTAATTTTCGTGATTTTTAAAATTATCGTTTCTAAATAATTTAATGCAAAGATTAGTCCATATTATTCTTGTGTAGAAAATAAAGAATGTTTTGTTTGTATTAAATAATATAAGGCTTGAAATAAAGAGAAATAAAAATTAATTATATTTTTTATGATTAACTTTTTAAACTATATTTATCAATTCAAATATGTAGATTAATTTTGTTAAGAATCGTTAACATACTAAAAAAAATTTTAGACAAATTATTTATTTCAATAATGTGAATTCATTGCTTCAATATCTAGTTGTAAAGTGTTCATAATATATTAAATTGTGTTATGATTTGACGTCACATTGAAACTTTGTATTGTGTTCTCCCAGATATATATAATACATTGCCAGTGGCATGGCTAATTATTTTGTATGTTAAATGTTAAATCCAGACTTTATATTCTCACAAACTTAACATATGAATAAAGACTACTTAAACTTGTTTTTACTCTTTGGTAGTTTATAGACAGATGTGTAATTTTTACTTCGAAAACTATTATATGCGTGAAAATTTTTAATCGTTAAATGGTATATATAATATATACCTTTATAACTATCAAAATATCATTCATACTGAATGATATTTTGATAGTTATATTATATTTGCATTTTATCACTATTAAAAACTTAATTTATCCACCAGCACAAATTAATTTATCTTATAGCCTTCCCTTAAGGCCTTCACAAAAAGAATCCTTGGAATCATTATTTAGTTTATTGTGGCTTCTAAGAAAACATTAATGAAAAAGAAGACATATTGAAGCCCAGCTAAAAGCATGTCAAGAAACAATAACAACAAGAATCAGCCAACACTTCTATAGCTGTATAGATTAAACCATAGTTTACAATCAAGAAAAATCATCAAACTGCTTCGAAACTTTTCAACATGATCTGTTGAATGTTGGATATCTCAGAAATGAAAAAAAAAAAATATTCCTTATATGTAAATTCAAGGACTGCGTTAGTCATCCCTATTGGTGATACATGATTACTGATCTAAAATATGGCATAAACTAGTTCAAAAATGATTAACATTGAAACCAAAAATCCATTATTACAAATTTATAATCTGAACATTAGCAGTTTTTCAATACTGAAGTGCATTTCAACTGCATCATAGGGAACGGCCCCTAGAATCATCATTTTTTATGCAAATTTTGTTTGGAATATCTAAATTGGAATCTTTTAGCAATTTTTTCCTTAATTCATTTATCAATAGACCCTAAATGCTCAACTGTATAGTAAATAATTTTTATGTTTATTATTGTAAAAATTGCCTGTTTATCGACATAACATTTTAACCATAAATGCGTCACAGATGAAATGAGCGCAAATAAAAGACGTGTTCTACCATGCAAAAACTCAAAACTACCATGAAAAGAATGGCGTAGACGAATTCCTCCATCAAAAATATCTGGAAAAAATCCTCTGAACGTCTTGCTAAGTAAACAAAAATGATCGAAAAGCCTTAGTAGGAGCATTATGAAATCAATGTAACGGAAAAATGTAGAATCATCAAACGTGTCACTTTAGGCTCTTGGAGAACCACAGATGATTGAAATTCTATTGTTGGTCATCTCAGGAAAACATCTGTAAGGATGGACCGATATCTAGTTCTAAAGTCCAAAAGATCCCGAAACCAGTCAGCAAACGTCATTGCACAGCTACGATATACAGCAACATGATGACAAGTATCGCTGTTTACTGCGTCAAGGCATCTCAACAAAGGTTGCTTATTCTCCACCGTCCTGAAGGTTGAACCACTTTAAAAGGTAGCCATCTGTTTCATTGTTCCCAGCAGTGTAAGGTTCATAAAAATTGGTCATTTCATCAATCGTCCACTTTACAGATGAGAGTCAATTTAATGCCTCACTGACGATTCTCAATTCAAGTTGATTTAGAGAAAGGTAAGGATATGGTTCTTTTTCTGTAACCTATCAGAAAGAGGTTAAAGAGGTGTCACTTAATGTATACAACGGAAATATTGCTTGCTTTACATATTTTTTCTATGAAATAAAGAATGATAGAAAAATAGATAAGTTCATAGTTAACTTTTAAAGTAAGTAACCATAAGTTGCTAAAATGTCTTAAAAATATTTTTTGTTTTTATTGCGCATGATAATTTGATAAATAATAACGTAAATCATATGATATATTTTATTTTCGCTCATATTTCTATCATAAGTTACATAAATACACTGTCATAATTCTACGCTTAAAACAACACAATTAAAGAAGCATCCTCAGCTCATTGTACAACAGTTTTAGAAATTGAGTAAAAGCGGCAATGAAAATTTGAGTGAAATGGCTTACAACAAAATGCTTTATAAACTTTCTTCTTCAAATGTTCTTAATTAATAATTATGTTCTTCAAATATTTTTCAAATGTTGTTCTTCAAATGGCAAAAATTATTAATCAAGTCTCACTTCAAAAGACTGAATTTCGAACCATGTGTAAAAAAATCAGAATATATTAATTGTCAGAACTTTTGATGTGTAGGGTACAAACGCAATAGAATTAGATTATTCAGAAATGACTCTTGTAAACTGAATACAACACTCATTTCTTAAGAAGGGAAATAACATTTATTAATATATATACATTGAAATTAAATTAAAATGAATAACAAAATCGACTGATTCGGTCGTTTAACAACCATACAACATTTTGTCTATTTTTCAGTTCCAGAAGCATACTGGCAAAAGCACAGTGCATATAGTTCTTAAACATTGTCACGTTTGCAGTTATATTCATCAATATTTACATAAGTAAAGTAAAGTAAACACCAGCAGAGATCCCTGTACCTAACCCTGAAAGGGTTTTACCAGATTTGATGGACCTGCTGGAGAGAAAAGAAAACGGAACACAGTATATACAAAACAATACAATTATGCTTGCAATCATATGGTGACACTGGAAAATTATTACTTTTACACAGTAAAGAGTGTAGTAAAGTATACTATTTAGCAGAAATTGGATTGCAATTGAGAGTTAACACGTGGACACGTATGAAGCCTTCAAAATAGGTATCATACAAAATACATGGCAGGATGTGGTAAGACAGGCATATAAAATACAAATCAAATTGCATACATATAAGAAAAAAAGAAAATAAATAGAAAAACAAAAGGAAATTAAAAATGATAAAACAGAATTCAATACATATACCTGCACTTACTGAAAATTAATGAGGTAATAACGATTAATGAATAATTAATGCATTTAGTATATGGATTTGATAGAGTCGGGTGTATCAGATCAAAGTAAGTTAGGTCATATGAAATTCTTAGCTATATATACAAAAAGTTTAGATAGGTTATACATAATGTATTAAAATAGGTCAATACAACATGATGACAATAATTGTGATTAATTAATTAAGTAAGAGCGCTGGAATGATGGTGAGAAAATATCAAACAAATAATAATTAACTGTATACAAGGATCTGAAAAACAGGCGAAATGTTACAGGTAGAGAGGGAAATGTCTAAATGTAGAACATGAGAAAGATGGAGAATGCGGGATTAACGGCTCTTCTTCCAGGTGAAGTCTATCACCGTAACGGGCATCATTATCCTCCTATTCCTCTGGAATTATTAAGTCTCTATATTCAAGGAAAAAGTTTATAAGGTTAATAATTTTTTAGCTTTGCAGCCTTGTTGTTGGTGATGTTTTTGAGCCAGAAACTTTTCAGACTCTCACTGTGGGCAGTAAAGTGCCAGGAACTCGTAATGGGGCATGTAGCGTAATGAACAGGATTACCTTCTTCTCCACATGCACAGCTGTCAGTGGGTTGTACTCCTATTTTGCGCAGGTAACTTGGAAATGGGTCATGTCCCGTTACAAAAATCGTTATTTGTCTTGGCCATCACTGTTTGATCAAATTCACTTTTGGCAGGATAGAGTATACTGGGCATCTGGTGGTATTCTAATCAAATAGTGTTTGCCAATCCTGAATTAATGCCATTTTCTTGATCTTTTTGAAGTGAGACCGCGGAAGAGGGAGAAAGATTTCCTATTTATCTGAAGAAGCAGCAGTTTTTGCTAGGCGGTCTGCCATATCGTTCCCTTCAAATCCTACTTGAGTCTTTATCCAACAGAGGGAGATGTCTTTTGATTGTTAAGTTCCTCTTGAATTTGCCTGGCTAAACGACTGATGGCTTTCATATAACAAAGCGCATAAAGACTTGCTTTACTACCTGACTAGACGAGGAAATTCTGTTCTTAGTTTCTGGCCCACTCAATAGCCTGCTTAATTGTGAAGAGCTTAGTCTGGAAGACAGCAATTGGCATTCAGTTTGTAGCTTTCATTGCGGATTATGATATCCTTCAGTGTTGTGACAAACGCGGCTCTTACACCTTCATCCATCTGGAGCCATCAGTGAAAATATGGCAGACCTGCTTCTTCAGGGTAAGGTCGTACTCCGTGTTAGGGTTGACAATTGTATCAACTATGAATATTCCTGGATGGATTGAAAGTATAGCTACTCATGCCTCCATAATGTAATTGTTTGTGTTCCTAATTTCTTGTTTTATTTGTGCCTCAGTATTGATGGTGAGATGAAGGGGAGTATACCAGTAATGACCTGTAAAGCTACCGTCGATGATGTTTTGTAGGCCCCAGTTATATTAAACAAAACTTTCTCTGTATTTTGTCTAGTTGTAGCTGATTTTTGACCCGAAGATTGGCACCCCAGAGAGTTGAACCATGGTCTAGAATTCTTTCTGCCACTGTTTTGTACAGTACAAGGCGATGTTTTTGGAATAATCCCCAGGTTGAGCCAGTTGTTCTCGGTAAGTAATTTCTGATGAATGCGAAAAGCTTACCACATTAAATTGAATTGGTGAGCACATATCACCTTGATGTTTGATATGTGCTGACCAATTCAATTTTTCATCCAGGAGTACATCCAGAAATTTAATATTCTTGCTTCTCCATATTCTTAAGCTATTTAAAAATATTTGCGGTCCATATTGCAGTCTCGTGAATAGGAGGTAATTTGATTTTTCAATTGAAATTCCAAGGTTAATTCCAAGGTATGCTTATGGGTCTAGTTGCTAAAAATCTTAAGGGTTTCTACAGCGACGCGTCCAAGCTTCCTTTCACTATCAGCTGACACTACGAAGGTGAAGTCGTTAGCAAAAGCCTGGAGAGCAACTGTTGCTTTAGGATCAATATCTTTACCAACTGTGGTCCAGTCAAATTGTAGTGGCTCATCAGCAAGCAGATTCCATAGGATGGGTCCACTGCAGGAGCCTTGTGGACATTCAATAGCTTGCGTTTTCTTCACAATGCCCATATTAGTATTGAGGGCAACCTCTCGATCATCCAGGTTGTTGATAAGACTATTTTGATAGTTTCTGGGCATCATTTACTTTCGAGTGCTTGTTTGATAGATGGATGTGGTGCAGAGTCGAAAGCTCCTTTAATATCCAGAGAAATTATTGCGCAATGTTTTGCTGAGGCTTTTGCAATCTCGATTTATCTTTTCAAGTGTTGGAGAGCATCGTCCACTGACCTTCCTTGACGAAAATCAAATTGATTTTGGTGAAGAAGACCATGGCTCTCTAAGAAGAAAGTCAATCTCGTAGTCCCAATTTTCTCCAGTAGTTTTCCCATCGTTGGTAAAAGAGTAATTGGTCTGTACGATTTAACTTGCAGTTTGTCCTTTCCTTCCTTATGGAAGAGAATGATTAAGCCAATTTTGAAGCACTTTGGGAAGTGGCACAGGTTCCAGCATTTTTACTAGCGTTCTGAGAAGCTCTGGATAATGCCAGTCCACTGTTTTAAGTATAATGTTGCCAATTCCATGGAGTCCTGGTGTTTTTCCATTTGGGGAGTGAGACGATAGATCTGTCTATCTCTCCCCTGCTGGGATCTGGATCATAACTGTCATTGGTGTGAGATCGCTGAAACAGAGTGGTAGGTTTTGTAGGAAACAGTTCTAAGATTCTGCTGGCGTTACCTTCTTGTAAATTCGTGCAGAATAGGACTCATGGTGGAGAGGATTTCCTAAAGTATTTACATAAGTATCAAGACTACTGAATATTTCATTTTCATTTCCAACAGTAATACATAGATGGATGTCTATGAAAAATCATTCATTTCTACCGAAGTCCAAAAGTTCATTTGCAGGGAAGTCAGGAAAGAAACCATTGGACATTTGAACATTGGAAACGAATGGCGCTGTCGTATGAATTATTCTACACCTTATTTTGCAATTATAAAAATCTCGGATTTTGTGAATAATCTCACGAATCCATGAATCCATTATGATTTTCTCTTCACCGTGCAAAGGTCTGTTAGAAGTACTATAATGTGGGTCACATTTTGTTGGCACGGAATTATTTATATGGTATTCCTCAAGGTTAAGCAAATACCCGTGAGGTACCTAGATATACTTGGCTGTTATAGTGCCCCCTGCAATGTTACATTTTTATTCAGATGACAACGAATATTTCATAAAATATTATATAAAAATAATTATTGCAGAAGGGTTGAAATATAGATCGCCGAACTTTAGCCTGACTTCCAACACCTTCTCCGGCTATATCAGAGTCATATCTTCTGAAAAGAATCACTCGACAACACTCTATTTCTTAATCAAATTTAAGAATCTAAAGTGTTGTGTACAACCAATCTACAATAATATATAAATAACATTGTACGTATAATTCTAATCCACTTCTATAGATATTCTTAAATTATGAAAGTCAGTAACATTGTCTCGACAATTGACTTTGATATAATAGGCAATGCAGTACTAAATAAAATATTCAGAAATATCTTGTGAAATGAAGAAAATTAATTTTAAATTATACATTTATCAAAAAACTACTATTTTGTCCGTATCTTAGCTATAATAAAATAAACGGCAATAAATTAATATTTATTTTTGTATAAGATTATCACATAATATAAAAAGAGTTTATATCAATGAATATATATACATATATCTTCAAGTAGTTACATATATCTTCAACTATTTATTCTCAGTTACATCCAAAAAATACAACATATAAACCCTAGAGAATCAGGAAACACCATTAAGGGCCGGAAATATCGTCCTGGTACTCGATTTCTTCATGCAGAAAGTAGGGATATAATACGCTATGAGAAAAAAGTATATGTAAGGAATTATATTTATTATTAATGATATATCAAGAATTATTTATGCATTGCGCAATTTATTTTAAATTCATTAACACTTCTGGCGATATTTCATTGATCACGAAATTTCTCATTATAATAATTTATTATTTTAAACCCAAATTACATAAAAAGAATTTTATAATAAATTTTGTTAAATTATAAGGAAATAAATGAATATTGATGAAATGATGTATTCTCAACTTATATAAGTGTGTGTATACTAGAAACCTACAAACTACTTACTTTTTATAATTCATGAAATTTCTGTCTTACCAATCCTTTTGTTTCTTTCGATACCAATTTATTTGTGTAAACATTTGCTAATTTTAAAACCATACTTTTTTGTCTTAATTCAAGAACTTGACAATTTAATTGTTAAATAATATTTAAAAAAAATAAAGATGGTTGTTTTAAACGCTGAATACATAAACATATTTTTTTGAGTTTGAAGAACACAAATTAAGTTATTTTGTGAAAGCAAGAATAAATTCTCAAGCTCTGCTAGCTTTATACTTGTCATTATTCTCTCGACATTCCATGAAATTTAAAAGGGAATTTCAAATAAATGTGGATATTATTGTCGTAATGCTTCTAATAATCAATATCTTAACAAAATATCTTAAGGAAATAATTCAATATCTTAACAAAATATAGCTTTATAGCTATATTTTAAGCAAAATTGACCAGTTTCTAAATTGGTTAATTCCAACCGTTATCTAACAGCTGTTGATTTTGAGCCACCAATTAGAGTAAGTTGAATATCTTAACAAAATGATTGAATTTTATAGAAATACATCTTTATTTATACGAAAAATAAACATTTTGCTGAGGTATTTTTTTTACTAGAATGTGCTTAGAAAGATACTCTTCTATCAGAACATGTTATTATATACCGCAAGTATTTAATACATATAAACCCTTCCGGAAACACTTTTCATTATATCAACAGAAAACAATCAAAAAAATATTTTGCAAATTATATCTTACATAATTGATGATACAAATATTACAAAAATATTCGGTTGATCAAACTTTTAACTATTGTTACTATTTTTATCATTACCAAAAATCTAGCAAAGAGTTATCCATTTGATAAGACTGAATAAAAAAAAACGTAAATAATATCACTCAACAGACATGAAAAATATGATAATTTTGTTTCTTTAATGCAAATAAGATTAACATTATAAATAACATTTTATAGATCATTTATGAATTTCAGGTAACAAATTTTCCATTTTTTTGGAAGAAAACTTGAGACATATTATTTTCCTATGCAGATTTTTGATTTCATTTGAAATTGATAAAAAATATTTTAAAAGACAAACATTTCCCATAATCAATCATTCTTCAATTTAATTTTAGTGTTGCATTAAGATAGATAATACCCCAGTTGTTTTTAACATTATTACTGTATCAGAACCACATGATTCATAATTTTTAACTTTATTTGCTAACATACATGCCAACTATAGCAACTTACTATCTATACATATATAAGCATATATGTATAGATAGTATACATATACTATCTACACATATATATACATACATATACAATACATATATTAAGATACAGAGTTTTAATTTTGGATAAAATGTTATTTATTTTATTTCCTTGAAATTGAAAAGGGAGAGAGTAAAATACTTAAATTCCAGCTAAAAGTATCTTCCGAGATGGTAAACGAGTCTTTTGGGACAAAAATCTTTTACTTTTTGTGATATTTTAATTTATTTAAATTAATTTACCATACAAATGCTGTCGTTGTCGTGCGTGAACTATAGACTGCCTACCATACAAATATAAAACTTTTAAGTGCTTGCTAGAATAGACATAGTAAATAAAATCTTTTTTTCTAAAATCTGGAAATCTCAAACTTGAAAATATACATTTTTCCTAATTTTGTAAATATATTCCAGAGATAAAGCACGCTATATTAATAAAAATATATAAGCGAAATGAATTTTTTAATCATAAAAATTTGTATAATGATTTCTGTAACAAAAGAAGAAAAAGAAATTGTAAATAATTTAAAATAAGTTTTTAATTTATAAGATATGCTTATTGATTAGCAAATGGCATTGTTGAATTATATAGTTATTCCCAAGATCATTAGTTAAGAATATTTTATGATATAATATTTATGACGTTTCATAAAAATAAAAATTGTTAAACGTAGATAGATCTTAAATTATTATCTTTATAACGTTACAATTTTTGTTCCTTGGTAAAGACATGGGTATAAGTATGATGCATCCTCCACAAGAGATTTATCGCCAAATCTGGCATTCCTCTATTTCATTAAATTGTTGTTGGTTGCACCTTTGGTGTTGCCAGTTTTTGTTTTTACTGATTTACAGATTTATTTTTGTTGTGAGATTCAGTTTTTTCTTGTGATTTACGTCATTTTTACGCGATATAAATTTTTTTAAGTGCAATTGCAATAGTGTTTAAAATTTTTGTTCAGCACTTCAATTTGGCTTCATTCTCTTAATAAAAGATACGTTCTGCTTGGCTACAAAAATGTCTCAAAGGTCACCTTTAAGAGAATATACGTTACAAGCTCCAAAATAAGAAAACATAAAATGGCATTCCTCAAAGTTAAAGTTAACACTTTATATAAATACAATGATTTTTCATTTCAAGGTTGTATGATTTAAATACAATGTTGTTAAGAGAATATGAACCGTCGAAATGTTTCATATTTATTTTATGATAGATGTATAAAAATTTGGTTTGGCAATCATTCTGTGATCATTGTTTTGTTCACTAGTTTTATTTGTATTTTTCCTTAACCATTAAATATTTTCTAAGAAATTACAAATAGCCATTACTGAAACAAGGATTCAATCTACAAGCTGTTGCAGGAAAAGCAAGTGGTCAAATTTTCAATCATCAGATGTGCTGTTAGTAAATAAGAACACAAGATCGTGCATTACACGCTTTTATATTTTAGTTCTGGCCTTTAATTTAAAAATTGCTACACAACTATACAAAAACAAATATATATGGTAATTAAAATTTTTATTCTTTTACTACAATGTTTCTATCAAATTTCGTCCATATTTAATTTTATATTATATAAAGAAAAAAAATGAGAATTTCTATTATTTTTCATCACAGTTACGGATCCAGTTGCTCCATTTTTAAATTATTAGATAAAAAATATCCTTTTTGAGGATTTTAATTACAATTTTTATTATGTTAAGTTTGGAAAGAAAACTACTAATAAGCAATGAACAGACATTTTCTGACGCTTATTAAAAAAATACTTTCAAGAATTTCAAATCTTTAGAACAGCTCCGAGTCATTTTTAATGGCAGATCTCATTTGAAATATGACGTACCAATTGCATATCGCTTAACAGTATAAAAATAAAAATATATAAATTAGAAATAATTGAATTTCCCAGTGCACATCAGAAATTGAAAAGGAAAAAATGTAAAAATAAGTACTTAATTATTCTTAACCAAAAATCTTTACTATGTTAGTTTCTCTGATTTCTGACACAGGACAGGTTTGCTTTTGAAAAAAAACAATAAGCAGAACAATATGTCCAGTAAAGGTGAATGCTACGAAACTACCAAATTCTTGTTTAATTATTGTCAATTCAAAAAACGTTGACTGAAATACTTTGTAGTTTGCATTGATGGAAAACTAGCTTCGTAAAAAAACCACAAATGTGAATATCGTATAAATAACTTTTAATATGCTTTCACATACGAGGTAAAAAAAATGTTCTTGTTATACTGTTATGCTATTTTATACTTTATATGAACTCCTTTATAGATTAAGATCATGTTTCTGTTTATAAAATGTGTCATAAAACTACTCATTTGTACCAATTCGTATTTTTCTTTTTTTGTTAACTACTTAATGTATTCTTTAAAATATCATTGAATACCAACAAATTACACACATTGAGTCGATAAAAGAGAATAAAAGCCCATACAGTATATTGAAATCCTAAATTATGTGAATAGATAATTAAGCTTGCAGATGTTATATTTGTTATATTTCCTTTTCTTTTACTTAATCGGAAAATGAATAAAAATTTAATGTCTAATATGTAAAAAGCTTGCATCTATTTCAATTTACGTAAATAAATATTGCTTTTCAAACATTATTAAAGTGACTTATAATTAATATTTCTCTCTCTTTAGTGACAACGATTTTCAACAATAATAAAAATCTATAAGCAACTAGACAATGGATTTTTAACTTGTTTTATAAGGAAACAAAATATTATTTTTTCTCTTTATTAGTACACAAAACCCAGTCACAATTGAAAATGATTATGATTTGCTATAAGATTTTACGCATATTTTTAAAAATATAGTTACAATGAATATTAAGATTTTTTTAGTTAACTGAAATAGGTGTATTCTATCACATAATATGCAAATCAATATTTAAAATAATCACTGTAACAATAATAATAGTTAATTAACATAATTATAACAAATACTTAACTGTTAATTCCTTCAGTATTTATACACACATTAATAAAATATATTAAAATTGAATTGCATTAACAACCACCTAAATCTTATAGTTCGAATTAATAGACAAAGTGCACCTCTTAAATTGTGGGCACTAATTTAAAATTATATTTTGTTACATTTATCAAACACAATTATAATGCTACAAAGTATTTTGCTGTAAAGTACTTATGCGTATAACATAAGTAATTATGTATATGTTTCACGCGGCCGCTGTTAATATTTGTCAGGCATATAATTTGATTTCAGGATTTGTCACACTAGTTTGCCATCATTTGTGAAACAGTACACTGGATTACCTATGCTCATTTATATTTGCACTGCTTGTTTAAATAAGCTTTATTTTGGAATTTGAATTTCTAAATGAGTTAAATATATTCGATATCTTTCTTCTGACCATTATATTAGATTACAGTTTTAAATAGTCTAAACACACATTTTTAAAATTAATTCACACAGTATGTTTTTTTTCTATAAATTTAAGTTACTAAATAATAACTAACTCATTAACTATAACTCAACAGAAATCATTTTTTATCCAGTAACAACGTTGTTTGTTTGACATTGTATTTATAAATTACAATTCGTTTATTTAAATTCAATTTGCAATTTTTATTTTTATCAATTTACTCATTTTTTATTTAATACATGCTAATCAAAATAAATAATTTCACTATTTTAGATTTATAATAGCGTAATTTTCTTTATAGATATAAATTGTTTATAGAAATGAATAAAATTGTTGTTTATTAAATCAAACTTTCAATATAACAATAAATTTATGCATCTAGGAAATGCAACAATAATTATAGATTTAAAATTAAATTTATATAAAGCTATCCATGCTGACTCCTTTATTACACTGGTGTGCAAAACTTAAGCAACAATGTAAATTTTAAGCAGATAACCATGAAATTGCATAAAAAGAGTTCTTACGATCAGTGCAATGAACACGTAATTCAGTTGAAAGGTCATGCGTGTGCAAATATCAGTGGCAAAACGTCAGAGGTGACTTCAGCATATGCAAAACGCGTGCTGTCGGCGAGCGCAGTTCAAGTCTACAATAAAAGGAAGGACGGATGAGCAATTAAAGACTTTCGTTTCAAGTGCAAGTGAGTTGTGTCCGTGAAATATGGCTAGAAGAAATCACATGGACGACTTCACACATGGAAGAGTGATTGGAAAACTGAAGGAGGGACGTAGTGTGACCAGTGTAGCTGAAGAGTTCGTAATCAACAAAAGTGTCATTTCGCGGACTTGGAAAGCATTCAGAACCACAGGTATAGTGGTTCGAAAGGTTAGTGGTGGCCGCTCCAGGAAAATACCTGCAGTGGATGACCGCTATATCATCCTTCAGGCGAAAAAACCCGAAACCAGTCAGCAAGCGCCATTGCTAAGCAACTGTGTACAGCAACAGGGCGACAAGTGTCGCGGTTAACTGTGGCCAGACGCCTTCACAAAGGTGACCTATTCGCCCGCCGTCATGAACACTGCATTCCTTTGACAGCTCGCCATCGGCGGCACCGTTTAGAGAGGTGCAAAAAGCACAAAACTGGACATCCGATCAATGGAATCGCGTCCTCGTCATAGATGAAAGTCGTTTCAGTGCCATTTATGATTCTCAAAGCTAATTGATTCGGAAAGAGGTTGGGACACGGTTTCATAGCAGTAACATAACGGGAAAAGACAGTTATGGTGGTTCTGGAGTTCTCGTCTGGGTAGGAATTATGCTGAACGGGCACACTGAACTCCACGTTTTCGACAGAGGCTCTGTAACCGGAGATCCCTATTCTCAGGAGGTAATCCTTCCCCATGTGCGTCTGTTCCGAGGTGCCATTGGAGCAGATTTTATTTTTATGGATGACAATGCACGGACACATCAGACTCATGCTGTTCAACAACCACTGGAAAGTGAAGACATCACCCGAATGGATTGGCCAGCGTGCTCACCTGATTTAAATCCCACAAAACATGTGTGGGAAGATTTGGAGAGACACATTGCGGCACAATTGCGACCCCCGTGGAACACTCAGCAGCTGAAACAGATTCTGATTGAGAAATGGGCACTCTTATCGCAAAAATTGCTGGAGAATCTGGTACTGAGTATGAGGAGACTGTGCGAAGCAACCATTACAGTAAGGAGAGGGCATATCCCATACTAATGAACACCTGTTTGTTATTGTTCCTCTTGGAGAGATGATCTTGAGCTGGGATACTGTGAGTTCAATAAAGCTTATTTTTGTTTGATTCCGTACTGTATGCATTGTATTCATTTTTGTGCAACTATGCTTTCGTCATCAATATTAAGTACAAAATGATGTGTTTCATGTCATAATTTCATGTCCCTCAGATGATTTCTTGCGGAGTTATGGCAGAAAAACCACTTGTTGCTTAAGTTTTGCACACCAGTGTATAAAAACTTTAGTTATTACTGAATTACATAAGCTTTTGAATATTACTAAATTACTTAAACTTGTGAATATTTATAAATTACTTAAGCTTTCGAATCAAAAACCTTAATGGTAAATAATTAAAATCAAATTATATAGTATACCATTCATTTGCATTTTATCATCTATGTTAATTGTAATTAAAGTCCATAAACTCTTTAAGTTTAATGGTAAATTTCATTTCATACATAGATATGATTCGGGAAGGTTAATTAAAACATACTGAGTGTAAAATAGACGAGAGGTAATCTAATTAAAATAAACTCTCAAACCATATCCAATGCTCGTATCTATGACGGTAGAAATGGTATAACATTATGCGGAGGATGCCAATCCCCTCAGCTAAACATTAATCTAAAAATTATTTCACTACATATCAAAAACTGCATTGGCGTGATGCTACATTACATACTCAAATACGACGGCTTCTGTCAAAAGGATTTATTTAAGGATTATGCTTTTATGTGTATTCATTTTAAAAATAGTATAAATGTCATTGGTTATTGTTTATTTTGAATCCTTTCCTAGAGAGATAAATGAGATTTTTTAAAAATATCTCGTTTTGCTGAAGTACGCAAAAATCTGTCGACTGGCTTGTTATATTTGATTTAATACCAACCATTTATTAGTGGAGAAAATTTATTTCATTTATTCATCTTTGATAAAACCCCTGACGATCATAAATATCCAATAAGTCAAGATTAACTGATTAAACATTTAAATGGGTATTAAAAATGTTGAAATATTACTTCTTATCATTTGTTTTATCTTACTTCTTTATAATGGGGGACCTTCTGATATTAAAAAAAATATATATTCAATGCTTACAAGATTTACATTAACAATTTCCTTCTACCCTTAAAATGTAACAGTAAGATTGATTAAATGAATTAATTATTCCTAAATTGGGTTATAAATGTCCAAAAAAATTTTGTGATTAATTTTGTAAGTAATGCTTATCCGTTTCAATTAATTTTGGTTCAGAAAAATAGAGGAGGGGAATGTTCACATTATATTTAGAATAATTATATACATTATAAAAAAGCATTTTATCTTTACAGATAAATTGAACAAGAAAATATTCTGCCAATTAAATCTTACTTAAATGTAAACTATTGAAGAAAATCATTTGTGTGGATCATTTTATACTGTCTATTTTATGATAAAAATTAAATAATAAAGCTTTTCTAATCTCTACTGATCCAAAAAGGAAACTTTTGCACATTATTTGCTAATAATATTATTTAATTTATTATGAGCAATGATATATTAAGTAATTTTTATTTCAATATCTGATAGCTTAGTTTCATTTCTCATATGAACTCTCTTTATATTTTTTTTTGAAAACTGTAATTCATACTTTCCTTTACTACGTCTGTAATTTATTATATTTATGAATGAAAAAACAGGTAATTGTTATGAAGAAACGAAAAAATTTAATTTTGATTTGTTTAATTTTCATTTTTTTTCTTCTGATAAAATATTTACTTATCTCCTTAACCAGTCTGATCAAAAGACATCAAATTTATCTGCTTGGGCTGCTTTTAAAACATCATTATATAAGGCACAATAGTCTGTTAAACAATGAACTAGTACAGATTTGGCTAAAAATTAGTTCAGTTTTCCTATTGAATTTCAAATAAAAATTACTGCAAATGCATGAAATCATATTTAGATGAATCTCTAAGGAAGTAAGCATAAAACGTTATACATTACTGAATATTACCCAATAACATTTATAAAAAATTGAGTTTATAATTAATTGCAGAATAAGTGAATTACTTATTAATTTTTTAATTTAATGAAAACTGCTTGAAAATTAATAATAATAAAATTATTTTTATTTTTTCAAGTATAGAGAAAATCGATTAAACTAATTAATCTTTCGAAAAAATTAACGCATGCATTAGCATTTCTCTTGATTACGGCTCCCTAAATTGACACAATTTCAATGCCCCTTGAGCAAAGAATAAAATTCTTCCAATCGCAAGTTCATATAAAATAAACTAAATTCATTCATTACCATTTTAACAATTTTTTTCTCATATATTTTTAGCTACAATTTTGAATAATGCTTTTGTACCGAGTTGATGATGGCCTTTATTACGTAGCGAACAATATTACCTTCAATGTCTTTTTTTTTCTATCTTGCAACTTATTGAAAAATAAATGGGGAATAGAAAACTTGGCAATAATTAACACTGTAAACTACTTTCTTGCATGCAAGACTTTATAAGCTAAGCGAAATGATTTAGAAGATGAAATGTGCTCTCATTCCAGAAAATTTCCTCACGCAAATTACCCTTTACAAATTGCTCGGATCTAAAGCAATTACTTAAGGATCTCGAGAAAATTACTTTTCTAATATTTTAAAAATGAGGAATAATTCTCCCTCAACTAATTTTTGCTGGAAGTTTCTTCCCTCATCGCAAGTGTTGCTTAATTCTTTCGAATATTTAAGAGCGAGTTAGTATCTTGGCAGAATTAATTTTATTCTTGAATAATTTTTCTCGTCGGATTTAATGTGTGTCGGAAAATATTTATAAAACTATTTTCTTCAATTTATTGAACTTTTAAATTAACATTTTTGTTAAAAAAAAAATAATCAATATTTTTATGAGAAGTTTACGTGTTAAATTTTTGTGGATGAACATACGTAAACTACTGCTTTTAATGCTCAATAATCGGAGTATTATATTTAAAAATGATCTTCTTTGAAATTTTAGGAACAGTGACACAGATCTTTGAAAATAGTCACTAAGACTATAGGCCATGATGCATCAATTTGAAGATTTAACTTTTAACATCATCAAAGGAGCAATTGCAATGTTTTTTTAAAATATTAATATTATTTTGATATTTTCATTTGTCTTTTGATATTTTCATGAACACACTTTTGATATTTTCATTACTTCAATTTAATAAAATTGAAAAGTATTTTTCCAAATAAATTATGAAAGTTATGATTGATAAATATAACTTAGAAATACTGATTTCAATTTAGTTCAGTTCTCTATAAATAGTTTTTGGTATTTATGACGAATTTGTGAATCAATGTTTTTATATTACATTTTTAAATTGAAAAATTTTGAATATATTTATATACTTTATGTGTGCATCTGCTTGCACCTATAACTATTATTTATTCCAGTAAGTAGTTCAAGTTGTGAGTACGGTATTTATAAATACTATTATTTTATAGCTGAAATAATTGTGCAAATAATTTTACTTATTTAGTAGGGTGTATTAATTTTTTAAATCAAATTCAAAACAATAAACCTTTAATTTTTTTCAGCATAAAGTAAATTTTATAACTTTTTTAAATTTTAAATTTACAGATTCACTAAAGTTTCAAATTATTTTTCCATGATTTTTAAATTTATAGCCAAAATTATATTGCATTGATAAACTTTACTCTCTAGAAAAAAGTGTTAAATTCAGCCATCTCATTTTATTCAGTTATTAAATTGTATCCATAAATTTAGCATTTATAAAAGATTTCCTTAATATAAAAAATATTAATCTATTAGGAAAGGTTTTAATCAATTCGTGAAAGGATTGCTTTTGTCACACGTTGCTTATTTATGGTACAAAATTATCAACTAACTTATAAAGTTAAATGTCACAAAATATCAAAAAGCAAGATAAATTTTCAATTTCTCATAAAAACTACAATGTTACATTTTAGAAATTTTAAATTTTTTATACATTACAAGTGATTTCGACATTACCTTTATATTTTATTTCAATTCTTATTTTCATATTCGTAATATGGTTTCTATTCCACCTTAAATTGGAAAACAATTAAAATGATTGAAACAACAAATTTAAATGGATCTTTTGTGTATCATTGCATTTATAAAGTGTCTATTGCATTAGTTAAAATCTCTGTCAATTTTAAAGAAATATAAAATTGTTTTTAAAAATTTCTATCTCATGGTATTATTTTACTGGGACTTTGTTCACTGATAATTTTAATATCTATTTATTATAGAATCATTACCACGTAAGTGTCAGGAGATAGATTTTCTGTTTCTTTGTTCAACAAATATTTTCCTGCATTACAAATTGTTTTTAAAAATATGCTTCGATTTGCGCGAAAATCATTTTAAATCTCCTAGTTAAAGTCCAATGGAGATTCTTTTTAATTCAGATCTTTTTTTTATGAATCTTGTTTGTTTGTGATGGAAATAATATAATATTATTTTTCAAGTGCATTAAATCTTTAGCAATGAAATAAATCTGCTATATTTAATTTCAATATCTTTGTTGTGTAAAAGATATTACAGAATTTTACCGTAAAAACAGAATTAAAGTTATATGTAAAAACTGATTTATTTTCCCTACAACTACTAAAAATTTAATTAATTATTTATTTAGTCTTGATAATCACAAATTAAAAATGTATATTTCATTTTCAATATTGTTCAAAATGCTTGAAGTGTACTCACTTTCAAAACAGAAAAAATAAAATTGTATAATAATTTGTAATTTATAATTCGTGGGAAGATAATGCAAAAAATTAACTGTAAAGGCAAGCTAAACTGTAGAAAAAATAAAGTCTAAGGCTACATTTATGTTAGAGTTGTGTTTAATTTTTCAAATCCCGGTTTGTCTGTTGGTTGGGTTATCCGGAGCAAATAGTTCAAGGTTCGCCATTCAAATTCAGGAGATTGTGATATAAAAAGTATTCGAAATGCTTGAAGTGTTTCTCGTTTATAAGTTTTATCGCTAAACAATGCTTTACTAAAATAAAAATGGAAGCGTAAAATTTATTGACTGATGTCTCTCAAAAGTTAATTTATGATAAGATAATATTAGCGCACGTGAAAAGCATTCTCTTTCTATACTCTCATAAAATGAGTACATATTGAATTTGTGAATATATTTATTTTTGTACACTATATATATTGTAATTCAAAATAATATTTGACAATTCTTCTATTTCAACATTTCATGTGCTGTTATAAAAATAAATACATATTTTTAACCAATATTTCTTTATAACTCTATTATATACTTTTTCTTTCTTTAATAATATGATTTGTACAGCTGCTGAGATATGATAAACGGGAAAAATAATGTGAAATAGATATTGCTATCAGTTTACATATTTGTCTACATATTGATTTTAATTAAATAAATTTTTATTACATGAGTCATGTAATAAAGAAATAATTTGATTATAACCGAAGGAGAATACATTGCAACTAAAATATTAACCGTAACTGTGAAATAAAGTTAATAGAAATCACAGTCGCTTTTCTATATTTTTAATTTCATAATTTGCTAAATAAACTAAATATATCCGGAGTGTAAAACAGTAGATATAAGCAATTTTTTGCACCAAGCAACATTACATGTGTTCAGCATCCTGAATACGAGATATTTCCAGAAAATTTGGAATCTTAGAGACGAATATTGGAAGATATAATATATCTAGATAAGATTTCCATTCATCCACCTAAAATATTGCTGTTTGCTGTCAACGGAAATAAAAAGATAATTTGAATTCTATGTGAATTTGTTGCATATACAAGCTATAGAAATACTTTCACCAAATAGGAAATATGCAGAAAACTAATCAGTTAAAGACTTACTTACATAATTAAAAGAAACTTCACAGGTGAAAGAAAAACGAAAATAGCAAAAGGTTTGTCAATACCCAGTGGTAATATATAGAAAAAATAATATTTTATGTTATTTACTTTTAATGAAATAATTTTAAATATCTAATATGATAAAACCTAATCCCATTCAGTCTGTAACGCATCATCCAGTGCCTGTGGGTACAATTTGGCGCCGTTTACAGCAGACAAAACATCCATTGATTCGTGTACACTTAAAGCAGAACCACAAATGTCTCCGCTCTCATGAAAAAAGGATGCGGACCACAGAATGGATTGAAATTGCCTTGACAGACGAGTTTCGCTTCTGTCTACAACACCACGATAGTCATATTTGAGTTTGGAGACATCGTGGACACAGGATGCTTAAGAGGTGCTTTATACACGGCCATTCTGATCCTGAATATATATATATATATATATATATATATATATATATATATATATATATATATATATATATATATATATATATATAGCTCGTATGCAGTATGCATTGCCGGTATATTAAACAGTCAGCACTACATCTCAGGGATGTTGGAGGCAGATTTCCTCCATATTTCAACAGAATGAGTGACCAAATGTGTTCAAGGGTTCTTTGTCAATCACCAAATGGAATTGCTTCCCTGGCCAGTTCGCTTTCCGGATCTTTGAAATGGTAATCTCCAACAATGACGTCAACTCTGTTGACTGATTTTGGCAGAAACAACACTTCACAAAAATCTTTATATTTAATTATTTGATAGTAGGTCAATATGCTGCCTAAATTATATAATAAATTTTACTGTGGTATATCTTGTTTTTATTTGTACTGCAAATTTTGGTGGCCAGATGTGTATTAGAAAGTTTTCAAATATTAACTTGATTGCGTGTTTTCGAAATGTTTGCAAAATTGTAGCTAGTGATAGGAAATATTTATGTGTGTCAGAAATTTATATTTTAGAAGCGAAGCATACATAAAAAGTTGTTTAATATTTCTTTGTTGTAGTCATTTTAAATACAATGCATAAACTCTTTTATTAGAAATATTAGAATTTAATTCAATAACTAGATAAATCTTTAAAAAAAATTTCTTTTATCTAATACATTTTCAAAATTAAATTAAAATACCTGATAATATTTTTTGTTGAATTATTTACAATTCATATGAAATCTGTAAAACACTTGCAAATAATTCAGTTAGTTAAGTAATACTTGCTGAATGTAAAAATATTTTGTAATTCTATCTCTCACGATTTCAAGTATAGCTTATAATCATTTTCAGTTTAATATTAATAAGTATTGTATAAGTGCTTATAAAAATTGAAAAACAAATTCAAAGGTTGGAAAAAAATTTTGGCTAGAAAAATTGGGATATGCATGATTTATATTAGCTGATCTGATAATGATAAATTTATTAATTTTTAATTTTTCTTATTTAATTCTTAGTTAGTCTTAATTTTCATACTTTGTTAATGCAATGGATATTTAAAACATTTTTTTAACTATTATTGAGTTTTTAATTCTAAAAAGGATTTTATGAATTTTTTTTACTTTGTCTGAGATGGTTTATGTGATTTGATTTAATACACATAAATGGTATTAAGAAGTTGCTTTTAACAACTTTTGTTAGCACTCATAGTATAAGTTATACGAAAATTTTCTTTTATAAAACTGTTATAAACTTACATTTATCAATAATATGAAATACATTTTTAATATTCTAAAAATACAGCAACTTAACAATAACTAAAAGTATAGTAGTTTCCTGTTTCTTTTTAATTAAAAATACATATGATTTCATGTAGGCTCTCCAAAAATATAAGTTATATACATTAAATGTTTTTCATTAGTTTTCACTTATTTATTTACAATCTGTTAAAGATAACAGTGTTTGTACAGTTAGCGTGTTTGTTCTGTTAGCGTGTTTCAATTATTTCTTTAAATATGAAGAGAGCCATAACATCAAACTTCCCAAATATATTTTAAGATTATAACATCAAAATATTTCTGAAAATATCTGTAGATTTTTTTCTTCTATGAAAATATCTGTAGATTCTTCTAGACTTCGAATTTGGTTTAATAACTTCCTTAAATCTGAAAAACTTAAAACTAGTATAAAAATGTAAAAATCAGTCTTTTATTAATTGTGATCTAAAAAAAGATTAATAAACATTTAAGTCAGTAGTCGCAAAATGTAAATGTAAAACAAAGTGACATTGTTTTAATTGAATATTATATAAGGAGAAATATTTTAGCAATCCTATAAATCTCAAAACATACCAGTTAAATATTCAACGTCTCATTAAAATACATAAATTTAAAATAAAGTATTGAAGCATGTGAATGTTTTGAAATATTCATTTTTAGTTTCTGAAATTCTTAGGTCTGATTTTTACTTAAAATACGATTTTGTTTCAAGAGAATAAAAAAAATTTATTTTTTATATTAAGTAATATTTCTAACTTTTGTTTGAAAGTACAAAAAAGGTAAACAACAAAGAACACTAACAATGTCCTTAAAACTTGGGCATTTTTTCTCATTATTTTAACAAAAATGGATACAATTATCAAAGAACAAAAAGACTGATAGTTGCAAGAAAATATGACTATTTTTTAAATTTATGATAAGAACTGAAGTGATATAGAGAGACATGTAAAATTAAAAATATATAAACTTCAACATCACACAAGTGGGATTTATTTCATCAATATAAAACTAGTATCTTAATTATATATATAGAGAGAGATAGATAGATAGATAGATATAGATATAGAGATAGATAAAAGTTATTTAATAAGAACAGTGATAAAAATCTCAAATTCTTAAAGTTGGTTATAAGAAAAAAACTCCATTGTTCTTCAAGCAGCAAATTACAAAACAGAATAAAATTAAATCAAACTCAAAAATTATTTTTCCATTATGGTAATGTAAAGAATGTATAATAATACATAACATTTATATGAGAATTTAAAATTGTATTAGTTTTATATTAATCCTAATTGAAGCTATAAAAAAAGGATTTCCCATTGGAAAGGAGGAAAATTAATATATCATTCTCTTGATATTACTATGAAAGTGGAATATCATTTTTCAACTGAAGTACAAAAAAATTTCTTTTTCAAATACTCCTAGGAATTAATAAAGCTATGTGAATTAGAAAAGAAACATTATCGAAAAACTTTCTTGGGGAAACTTTTTTTTCTCATTTTTATGTAATGTTTCCAGTTTTTTCTCTCAAATCCGTAAATAGTTGTTTCATTTTAATCAATTTGTAATGCTTACTTGGCTTAATTTTAATAAAAAAAGCTTATTTATTTTTTAATAAATTAATATGCTTATGTTATTATAAAGTATTTTTAATTACATAAAAATGTTTTTATATTTGCACATAATAATCCCTTGTGAAATAATAATAAATGCTATAATACATACAAACTAATGCTGATAAATTTTAAAATAAGTTTGAATTCGATCAACAAAATTTAAATTCAAGTTTGATCTTAGATCTTTCAAACATATAAATTATATAAAAAAAATATAACGTTTTTGCAACTAATAAATTCAGCTTAATTTTTTAAATTTTTTATAAGTTATGAAAATCTAAAAGAAAAACGAAACAAAAGAACAATTTAAGTCCTTTTCAAATAAAAATACATTTATAAGTTTCAAATTGCCTATTTCATCATCTTTCTAAACCACTTAAATTAAGAAATCTATTTCCTTCGTTTATTCTTAACATTACAAAAATCTTTTGCCAAATAAAGTCACAAAATCTATAATATTAATGTTAAAATATAATCAAATCATAGATCTGTTATTGGTATATTATATTTTGCTTTTTCTATTTGTATTTAAATGTATCGTTTATAAGTGACAAGTAGGAAATGAAAGTATAATAAGAATGGTTTTCTCACCACCCTTGTTAATATTTCTCAATTGTGATTCCACAAATTAGATGGGAATAATCATTGCAATAAATGTTTTTATTAATCTCGTAATATATTTGATCAAAAAAATCTTTTTTGAATATTATTAAAATAATGAATTTAGCATTCCAACTAAATTGTATATATTTAAACTTTCAGTTAAAGTGATAAGCTATCCGCAAAAATTATAAATGTAAAAAAATTATTTTCTAAGAATTTATATATATATATATATATATATATATATATATATATATATATATTTATACATATATATATACTTATATATATATATATATATATATATATATATATATATATATATATATATATATTTTGTTACAAATTTATAAATATTTATTGTATATGTCTTAAAGTATCTCAGACAGATCGGAAATACGCATATTTTGGGCAAAAATTGCGGTATTTAGACGTGTTATACGTTGAAACGTGTTTTCGAATGATTTGGTGACATGGCGATGTTTTGGCGAGCTTTTTGGTGACTAGGCAAGAAATAGATACTCCTGGAAACATCCATCACCTAAGCTCTTGGACCAATATTTAGCGAGATAGACTAGAAGCTTCCAGAACCTTGGCGAAATTAGTAGATTTCCCCACCAAGTCAAATTAGTCAGTTTTGTGAAGACAGTCAGTGAGTGAAGACGATTAGTCGTGACTGCTAGTCTAGAGAAGCTGTTCTCTGCATGAAGTATTTGAGACCTGCGATTAGAAGCTGTTACTTATTGTATCTGACGAATTGGAGTTGTATAATAGTGATTGTCACAGCTGGTATTTCTAGTGGGAATTTTTTTTTACGAATAAAAGTCTTGTGTTCATTGAGTGGTTGCTTTCTTAAACTCTCAATCCACACGAACCCCGAATCTCGGTACAATACATGACACGATTATATTTGTTTGATGGTGTGAAGTGTATAAAGAATTTTCAACTTTTTTAATAAGGAATATATCTGTCCGTAACTGTAATAAAAATAATCCTTTACGAGCCTATTTAATATAATATATTTTTAATTAATAAGTAAGAAAGTAAGAAATTTTTATAGATCACCGGCAATAATCTCTTCAAATATGTACGGGCCGAAGATGTGAACGTACTCTTTATACCACACAGTCACTTCTTCTTCGTGTAATGAACTTGAAAGCACATCATGTGGATTATTCGCTACCCAGTGCACATAATTTTTCAAATCCACGTCCCCAATTAATGAGAAATTAGCGTCTTCTGTCTATAGAATGCATAAAGTATAGCTACTATCTTAATCGTACAAGCTAAAAAATAGATTCGCAAATTCTAGTCATAATTGATTGTCTCCCGAATCCAACATCTGGTCCAGTTGGAATAGATATTGAAACATGTTTAGAACAGAGTGCACAATCTTGCTGTCAGTTGAATTCGCAGATTCAAAGCACATGAATCACCCATGCACTTGTGATACGAAGTGTGATTACCAGCAGATGCCACTCCCTTTTCAATTGCTAATTTCTGTCAAATATAATGCTGGTAATAATCGTTTCAAAGACATTTTAATCAATAGTTTTAACATAATTTTCTGAGAAAAATAAATAGGAATACATGCTTGAGTTAACCTTTCTAAAATAATGTACCAGAAAAATTCTGTTAGACACAAATTTTTGTGTATCTAACATATTTTGTTTGGTACATTTCACTTCAAGAAATGCAATTTTCTGCTGTGATACTACAACTAAAGAGATTGAATCATATTTTCAAATTTAAATGTGGAAATGATATTAAGTGTCCTAAGTACACTCGTGTCCATAAATTAAGGAAAATGCAAGTTCAGACAAACAAAGAGACATAAGCAAAACAAATATGACTTATTTGTAAAGTATATTTATTAAATAAAAAGTAAAGATCAAAAAAGATGCTATATGTTTGATATCACTAATAAAAATTGTGATTTTTACTCCTTGTAGCAGATTTAAAAACGAACCTATATGAAAAAGCCAATATAACGTAGTTGGGATGAATGTTATTAAATAGTATGCCCCCTAGATACAGCAATACAAGCGGTACAACACCTAGGAATACTGAGTATCTAATTATCCATCTAATCTTTGGGAATATTACACCGCTCATCAGCCAATGCTCTCCGAAGTTCCGGTAGGTATGTGGGAAGAGATTGACGGGCTGCAATTCATCGGCAAAACATGTCCCACGCATGCTCAATTGGATTCATGTCCAGTGCGTATGCTGTCAAATTTACTCAGGTGATATCCTCCGATTGAAGGTATTCATCTACAATGTTTTCACGGATTGGACGGGAGTTGTCATCCATAAACAGAAATTTTGCACACATGCAGCTCCGAAACAAACGTTTATGTTGCTCCAGAATGACATCCCGATAGATGTGGCCTATCATGGTTACATTCTGAACATGCAAGTTGGTTCTGGAACCCAGAGAAATTCCTCCCCAAACGAGCAATCCAGAACCACCGCAAAGGTGTCGTTCAATGATGTTCTCTTGGTGGTAACGGGTACCTGACCCTCTCCAAATGAATTTCCGGCGAGGATGAGACTGAAAGCTAAACCTGGATTAGTCGGAAAACATCACACTAGACCACTCTTGTGGTGTCCATAATGCAGGCTCTCTACTCCAGGCTAACCACTGGCGACTGTGAGTTGAGGTAAGTAGAAAACATCTGACAGGCCTACGAGCATATAGACCGATGTGCTCTAAGAGTTCGCACACGATCTGCCTTGAAACTGTTGTACAAGTAGCTAAAAAGGAACTGACGAGACAAGTCTAATGCTGTGCTCCGTCTGTTTCTTTTGGCCGTAACTGCCAAATACCGGTCCTTATTCAGCGTTGTAGCTCAAGGGCCACCTGTGATGCAACGTCTACTCACATTACCATCATCTTGGAACCGTTGTCAAAGCCTAGAGATGGCACTCTAGGTAATTACAAGTTCCTCAAATACTTCCAACTGGATACGTCCACATTCCAGACGGCCGATGATTCGATAAATAATACGAAATGTAACATAAAACATCATCTAAATGCTTCCTTTGTGCATAACTATGTGGTTATTACACTGAAATGCTTTTAAAGAGCTTGCGAACACTTTTACTTCTTTGCAACGATTCCTTATATACTCCTCTCTTGCACTCTCGTCGTTGTGACGTACTATGATAATTCTACATGTGAAATTTTTATTTTAGAATTAGATTTCTATGTAATTCTGAATTATACTTAATTTATGGACATGAGTGTAATTGAAAAATTTGTGAATTCGGCATCCGTATCAGCATGGATGATTTTAATATAGTTCGAAACTGCTTTAAATATGAGATCTATGATTATGTAGCTATTATTAAAATCAAATATTTAAAACATTTTGAAATAAATAACAACTACCAAAAACAGTCTATAAGGTGTTCTAAATTTTTAACTCAATCTTACTGAATGCGAACTATAAGTCTATGAGCATAAAGCTCCAAAACTGCTTCTGTCATATTACTATTTTGAAAGAAAGGAAACATTGTGTTTTAGAGGAAGAAAATAATATTTTGCAATATCACTGCAAAAAAATTTTTTTTTACTTCTATTGAAATATGATTACATTCCAAATATTTTAATAATTAAATTAAACAATATCTTCAAGTATTTCGAACCTCTGGTGGATGTCTTTTTCTTGTAGTAAAGCTATACATTTCAAACATATCTGAAGTACATATATATTGAATTAAAATGTAAATGCTTTTAAATTTCCTATTTTGAATTAAAGTATTATTCAATTTAAAAAACATCCTTTAGAAATATTCATTTCCTTTCAAAATAAAAAGATATTCATAAACAAGTGCACTAACATAATTTTTTAAGCTTTTTGTGAAATTTCAAATTAAAATTTATTTCTGAAATTATCAAGTTTCCTTGCATATACCTTTTGTGAATCTAAACAGTCTATTTTCTGAATGTGTGTTTGTGGATGCAATGCGAATAATAAAGTTAATTCTAATTATTATAAAATTATATGAAAATACATTTGAAACGAAAGAGAATAACATATTTAATCCAAAAGTATCTTATTTATCTTGTAATTCTTTATCTAATAAGAATGTAATGTTTGTGGACACAGAGAGGTTGTTATATAGATTTAATATTTCATAAGCTCCTAAAAATGATATTTCGGGAACTTTTTAGGATAAAAATTTCAAGAAAGAGTAGAAATGTGTTACAAAATTAACAATAAAATATTTAGCTAATCATTTTTAATAATTTTGATTTACACTCTATCTTTTTCTAAAACATTTAAAAATACTTTTGTTATTTATAACAAAAGTGTTATTATATTTAAAATATTGGTGACTATGAAACTTATTCAAATAGATATATGTGTTAAATCATTTAGGTTTATTTTACATTAGAAAAAAATAAAAATCATAAAATAATGCTCATTCAATGTTCCGATTTATCTAAAAATTATATATTGTTACTTAATATTGATCTATGTTATTGCATTAGAAAGATAACAAAACTCTGATCTTTTCATTGCAATATACAATAAATTATAATGCAAAAAAAACTGATTTAAATCGTAGCGATGTATTTATTTATATAAGTACATCAACTTACCTATGTTCACTTTTAATTAAGAGAAATTAGTTCTTTGAATATTTAATCAACTTGTACTTTTCTGTTTTAATTTAAATGAAGATGAAATATAAATTGAATAAATGCAATTTTAAATTTATTTTCATAGGTTTTCTTTTATTTTTCTTTCTTAAATATGTTTAAAACTGAATTTTAATAGTTTTTTTTATTAATACTGTAATTATAATTGTATAGCAAAAGAATTTAATATTACATTGTTTGCTTCAAAATTCACATTCTACGTAATAATTCAAAAAGATAAAAAAAATATTTTAGCATTTTTAATCTGAGAAACATATTTCACACATTATAAACACATTTTAATTTCCTTACTTGTGAAGAATTCTTTGCTTTATGCTCTCATAAATTCCTTTCTTTAAACTCTCGGAGGAAAAATAAACAAGTTACAAAATTTAAATTTTGCAAAAAATGTGAAATACTTATCACTAATGCAATTCCTTTCCCAATTTGTTTTTTGTGTTTTAAAGATAATTATTGAAATAATCACGTAACCTATTTTAATAGAAAAAATAAATTACTTAAAATAGTCATCTTTATTTTATAAGCCTTCTGACATTCGTACAAAATTCTTAATGCATGAAATGTAACAAAGAAAAGAAGGAAACATTGATTTTTAACTCATATATGATTGATTATAAAACAAAATTTGTTAAGATTGATCCATTTTAACGCAAATGATTTTTTTAACGTACTTGTAATTATCTCAATGATATGTTAACAAAGTTACTATATTACCTTAAAAACTGCATCAGCATATGTCCATTTTATTTTCAGAGATTTTTTTTTCTGTAAAGATGGAATGTGAATTATCCTTAGTATTTTATTAAATAATTAAAATGAGTTACATTTCTAAACAGCTCTGCCAGGCAAGTAAATTGTTTTTATTACAATAATAAGGTAAACATTTTTCAAAAATTCCATTATAAGAGCTAATTCAAGCAACGTAACTGTCAAAATATATAACGTGCAGCATTATGTCATGAAATTTCTAAAAAATTTCTATTTGCAACTGAATCTACTGCAATATAATTGATGGACACATACGGAAAAAGTAATTACGAAAAATCTATATCTGTAACTGTTTTCATTATTCGTGAAGTATGCAAAATATTTTTTAGAAACTTTTATCGTAAGATCTAATAAAAGAATATACCAATCAAGGCATTTGTTGTAGAACATTATAAAATTTTTGCCAAATATTTTGTTATTAAATCTAAAGTGGTAACTTCAATGTGTATTTAAAGCAAAAAATAATAAATGGAAATATATTGGAAAGATAGAGTAAATTTCATTATAAAATGAGAAAATAAAATTTATCATTAGAAGGATGTCATAAAAATTTTAAAACGAATATATAATTCTAAACATTTTAAAACAAAAATTGGAGGCAGTATCTTCTGATTGCATAATAATCTCCTTTCATTTCAAATTATAAATATTTTTAATATATTTTATAAAATATAGACATTTTATAACTTTTTTCAGCTTTTATGCATATATGAGAATAAATTCAAATAAATACAATGTATTGAAGCTTTTATGTTTATAACTGGGCCAAATATGATTAATTAATAAAATTTATCTCCGGTATTATATAGAAATTTCACCCAGACACTGAGAGTGATAAATGCTAACACAGTATATTTATATCTCAGATTATTTTTTTACAAATATAGATTCTCATTTCCTAAATCATAATTATATTTATTAATTAAAAACATGAAACGAATAGAATTTTATTCTACATTCAATCATTTAAAATATGGTACTTGTAGGTATATACATAAATTTGGGAAATGATACAAATTTGAATAACTTTCATAAATCAATTAATTTTAATTACATTCTGTAACCCAAACAGGCAAAATGATATATATATATATATATATATATATATATATATATATATATCTATATATATATATATATATATATATATATATATATATATATATATATATATATAAACATATAAAAATAAAAATTAATATATTTTTGATATTTGATAATATTTTTGATATTTGATACACATGATAAATAGAGTTTTCTAAGCAACTGAAAGTACAAATAAGTGATATTAGAGCTGTATTTTTAAGGTCTCTTTAAAATGATAAATAATCATTTCAATTTCTGCTTGTGTATCCATATTGGTAATGGTGGCAGAGTAAAAGCACCGTTTACTAATGAACTTACTGCACTTCGGGCAAACTAGATTGAAATTGATCTAGAAGGAGAATGAATCAATTAACGTTATAATTTCAATTATATAAATTAGGAATGCTTTATGTTTTGAAGCATTCAGAATGAATAAGTTATTTTACCTTCAGGCACATGAATTAAAATCTCCGTCATTTATTAAAAATATCTATATTAAAAGAAGAGTAAACTAATAAGAACAATTGGGAATTTTTGCTAATATTAATGTGTTAATTAATGTTAATGTGTATTGCAGTTACGTTATAAATGCTTTCAAAACTGTTATTCAATCACAAAAATATGATAATTTGATTGAAAATTGTACACTAACTGAATTAAATATATAGGAAATGAAAAAACACGTGAAAGTTTTAACTACCCATCATTTTAATACCTATAGCTTGCAATCATTGAATGTATCATCTAAATTTGTTTGTTAAAAAAACAATTATACAAGAATGGAAATAATTTAAAACATTCTGATGTTGTAATTAATTAATATATTATATTCCGTAATAATTTTTTATCCATTCACAAAAGAATATGCTTAAAAAATTTTTTTATTATTTCTCTTCAATAAAATAAATTATTTTTTAAATACTTTATAACAATCATTGGAAGAAAACATTTTTCTCTAATTATTATATGGTTAATTATTAATAGCAATAGGTTAGTAAATAATTTAGTTAATAATCACATTATCCTAAAATACAGACTGATACATATTATACAATGATTTATTATTTCTGTTTCATATTTTTCATTATATCTTTAGATGAAGAGTATAGTTGAAAATATACTGATAAAATTCGCATCTATCTTTTTACAAATTGAAGCATGCTATAATGCTGTTAAAATTCATTATCAAAAGTGTAAAATGTTTAAAACCATCGAAATTTAAACACTTATTTTATGTATTTTATTCAGGATTGAGGCTAATAAATAAAAGTATATAATTTATGAACTTTATAACAGCGTTTTACTAAAAGCTTAATGATCTGTTGTTTCAATAAGTTTGTGTAATTTTTAAGTTGTATTGATTATTTTCTATTAATTACTTTTTATTTATTTATTCGAGAAGCAAAATGCAAATTTGGTGTCTAATTTTACACTTATGTTTAAATGAAATATTGATGGTAATTGTCAGCATCCACCAAATACAGTTACACAATTAAGGGGAAATATGTAGGAAATATATAATATCGTTCATATTTTATATATATATATATATATATATATATATATATATATATATATATATATATATAAAATTATAAGACAATTAACTTATATATCTAACTTATATTAACTTATATCGTCATTAATAACTTTAGAAAAAAATTATGTTCAAAAATGTTTTTTTTTTTTTATTTTTATTTTTTTTTCAAAGGATCTTTAGAACATAATTAATATAGATAATATCTAAAATTCTGTTCAAAAATTGCATTTGCTTATTTATTCCGATATTAGTTTTTTCAAAATTTAATGATTAAACAATTGTTCAACTTGTTAAGCTTAAAATTATATGATTTTCAAAATAATTTATTGGCTTGTTTTTTGCTTATATTTGAATGAATAAAACGTTAAGCGCTTTGGGATAAGCAAATTTTTATGAGGGGTGAAGAAGAAAATTTTCTTTTCATATATTACATAATGAAGGAATTATTTGATAATACATGAATTTCAACACTTTTTCATGAAAGGTAATGTTAAAAAAAAAACGCAAATACCAAAATCAGCCATGTAACACATGTAACAGACATATTACAACAATTGCAAATAGAACCTAAATAAAAATCTAAGTAATTCTGAACAAAAATAACTAGTAATTTTAGTCTCAACAAAATGTATCATAGATCTTCGCTATACAAATTAAAGATTCTATTGTCATTTTATTACTTTATCTAAAATATTACAAAACTACAATAGCATGCAGATATATTTACTTTTTAATATTAATTTTCTTACTGACATTTTTAAATTTAAGGTGATCTCTTAAATTATAGGTAATTTAAATCATTTAGTTAAAAATTATAGTTTTGTCTCTCTCTCTCTTGTTTATCATAAATATGTTTATCAAAGGAGCCTCCATACTTTAAATTTATATGGGCTGACAAAAGGTACATTTGAATATTATATAAAATTTGAATATTGATATTCAGTCACAAGTCAACGATTTTTGACTATTCTAATCAATTAATTTTGAATCAGTTATAGGCACTTATTTCAGACGATTTTTATCATTATAAATTAATAACACAATTTAGTCGTATTCTAAGTGACAGTACAATTTGGGCTATAATTTAGCTCAAATATTAGCAAACTAAAAGAATACTGTTACTGAAAAGTTATTTACTATTTTGAGAGGTGAAAACGATGAACATTTTTTAGGCAAATGAAGACTAATAGGGGAAAAAACGATTGAATTTTGGAACTGAATGGAAATTTTTACCTCAAATTGAGCTGATTTGTGAGCAGATATAATCTTTTCAAAAACTGATTTCTCAATAAAATCCTCGAAGTTATTGAAAAATTTATAACTGGCTGTTTCTTTCTACTCCTCTCTATTGCAGATAATTTGATAAACTTTTATGTTTTTTATTAATATGAAAATGTTTATATAAATTGTCAAACACTTGATTACAATTCATAATGTTAAAATAATATATAAAATCAGTAGTTTTTATATTTTAAATAATAAAATTTTTCATTGTATAACAAATGCTTGTATTCTCAATCGATATAGGAAATTACTCTTGATTATCATAACAGTGTTTTAAGAATATCTGTTATTTTATAATTAAATCATGTGTTTATTCTCAAATAAGTTTTAAGGAATAAAAAACATATTTTTAAAAAAATTTCAAAGGGTAAATGTTTGATTTTTTTAACACGTTGAACAGCTGAATATTTATAGTCTTAATATTTATAATTCTGAATTCTTATTTTGGATTATATTTCGAATATGATTAGAATAATAACAGGAAAACTTGTTTTTGGTTTTGAAATTCAAGAAGTATTATTCGATTTAAATATTTTACTGCTGATAACAGTGGTTAATAGTATACATAATTTAGCATTTTTCAATTTTAAAATATTCTATATAATTGCATTAAGAAAATTAATACAAGTGGATTCATTATGCATTCATTTTAATGAATGTGGTATATAAAACCCTGTACTGTGTGATATAATTTGTTATGAGTATAAGCACATACTATACGTGCGAGTTATATTTATATATTCTTTTAATCTGAAGTTCTCAAGAGTAGAAATTTTTCAATAACATGAGAATAGTATTCAAATGGAGAAACGTAATAATCAGATGGCCAACAAGAAAATAATACTTTCGAAAAGAAAATTTTAATATTTATTTATATTAACCTTATTTATTTAAATTAAATTATTTAAATTATTTATTATATGAAATGCATGAAAAAAACATTTATAAAATTATCAAAAGCGAAAGAATATGAGTGTAAATGAATATGAAAGATATAATTAACCGATATTTTACAAGCATATCTCTATTTATTTTTTCCCTTTCATAATACAAAATAAACTATACGAAAACGAAAGTGCTTTAGCATGTCTTTTAAAATTCATAAACATGATAAGAAATTTCATAAACAATCAAAGATAATTTAACACATGTGAATGCCAAATACTTGTGCATCACCTTTTTGCACAAGTTTTCATATTTAGCCCATGAAAAATACATTTGAATTTAAAGAATTAGAGTTGATAGATCAATAAAATTAATACCCAGTGAACACGAAGATGGCGAGCATGCTGGCCAAGACTTCTCTGACGACAGAAGTCTTGGCCAGCAGCGACCCTTTGCTGTTTCTCTTCATCGCTTCTGTTAATAAAGTAGTCGTCGTCATTGATTCTGGCAATACAGTCTGCTACTGGTCCAATGTTTGGTGGAGTGCAATATCATTTGTACAATCCATTGTATGTCATTTAATTACAATCAATTGTATGTCACTTAATTACAATCAATTGTATGTAAAAACGCTAACTACACGAGCCACGTTTTGTTCATGTAATTGACGGTACATGCCCATATGCTGTTATTGCTCGTTCTTTGCCATTTGTACAGACGTAGAGCTAGTACCGACATACAGCTTTTACCAAATCGTCCGTTAAGCTAGTAATAGTTTAATTATTTCTACAGATAAAAATGGAAAAATTATGCATTTGTATCTGCTAATAAATTATATATTGTAAAATTAATATAGAAATATTTTAAATCCACATTAAATATTGAATTTATTTTGTTTATTTTAGAAAAACATAAGGCTCTCTCTATATAATTGCTTGTGATATTAAGTGTTTTTTTAATTCTTAAGCAATTATATAGAAATATTTCAAAAAATGAATTTTTAACTTTACTTTAAATGCTAATTTAAAATTAAGTTAAAAATTCATTTTTAACTTTACTTTAAATTTAAGCTAATAATGTTAGCTATTCAAATTTTTTAGTTTTTTTTATTAAAATAACTGACAAAAATTTTATTTTATATATTTTTGAAATATTTTTTATTCTTACAGAATTTTATTACATCATTTGTAAATTTCCTTTTTTAATAATTCTTGTGTATACAATTGACAATTTAATGCTAAAATTTGATTTTAAAGAAGAAAAAAGAATTCCAACTCATTTTTTATGATATTTTGAAGATTATTTAAAATTAAATTATTATTAATTTCACAAAAAAAATCTTTTCCCAATATTTAGGTTGAGAATATACTTAAAAAAACAGGAAAACTTTAGTTACAAAAAACATGATCAATAGAAACAATTTTCGCTTTGTAAAATATATCTTTTTCTGTTTTCTTATATTTATTGTTATAACATTTGTAAGGAATAAAATAAATTGGAAATTTTTAATGTTGAAATAATTGTAAAATATAACATTTACTCTACATTACATATAGTAAACAATGTTACTCTACTGTATAAACTTATTGATCAATTTTTTATTATTATGAACATTGTATTTTTTCGATGATTAAAGAAATGTTTGGTTAAACTCCTCAAATTTTGCCTTAGTTTTGACTATATTTCCTTAACATCATTCAAAAATGCCAGTTTATCAAACATGGATTTTTAATATTGAAAAATAATGTCCTTTGTTTTTTTACACTTCTAAGACTAAACTTGATTAATAAAATAAAAGTATAATTGAAACATTTAATTTGATTCAGTTCAATTACAATTATAGAAATACCTGGATATTTACCAATAATAGTTAACATTCTTGACAAAATAGAGAAAATTGAGTTAGTAAGAACGTAAAAGATTTATAAATCAGAAATGCATATCACTTATTTCCACATGTTTATGCATTATTTCTTAATATAACACACAAGATAAAAGAGAATTAAAAAAAATTAAAAACTCTCAGCATTTTATAACTAAATTTAGAATCGAAACTAAACTAGCCAAGCAGTTGAATAGTTAAAGTAACCTAGCTAGCAGTTTAATACTTCGATGGTTTGATTCCCCACCTAGGTTTAAATGCATATAACAGTGTCGATATTCATCTATTCATTCAGAATTAATAATGTATAGAAACTTGCACAATATATATATATATATATATATATATATATATATATATATATATATATATATATATATATATATATATATATATTGTATATATATATTGTATATATATACATTGGCATTTATTCCTCTATTGTTAATTTTCTGGTTAAAAATAATGATGAATAATTGAGTTATTTGAAAGCAATTTTAATTGTAAATGTTATAGTAAAATCTCTAAACACCTGCCTTTAAATATTCATGTTTTAAATTGAATCTTATATTTTCAAGATCACACACAATAAGAGAAAATAATTTAATTATAGCATACACTTTGCATTTAAGAGTTTAAAAAATATAGGCTGAAATAATGAAAAATCAAAAACTGCTAGTAAAATATATCAATGACAATCAACTCATTTTTATAAATGAGCAAGATTTATTGATAAATAAATTTATAAAAACAAATTAATTCAAAAATGTACCACTGATTTTTAAAAAATTCACCATCTGGAGTCATTTTTAAAATATTAGTTAAATAATCTTTCATAACAGATTATTTATTACTTGCCACTTGTATTATTGTAATTCAAAAAAAAAATAAATAAATAATTTTTATTACATATATAAAGAAAATATATAAATAAGGTGAAAGAAGGCAGAAAATTTAAATAAATAAAATACTTACTCCCAACATTTTGTAGTTACTATCTTAGAAAGTAATGACAATTCTCAAATGACGAATTATAAAAATGTGCGGCTTAGTATAATGATATTTCTTCATAAAAGAAAATAATGTTAAAGAAATATGGTAAAACTCTGAATTAAATAGAAGTATTGTCTACAGAAATAGTATTACCATTATAGTTATTTTTTTTTCATTTTCCCAAAAATTCAATTAAATTATAAATTGTAAAAATTGTGTGAACACTCGTAAGTCACAATTAGTATGTTTATTTTGGAACAGTTATATTTTTTATAAATATGAATACATGATCAAATATATTAAATGATTGAATTTACTGTATAGTTGTTGTTCTTGTTGTCGCGTGTGCTAGCTAAGCTGGCAATAAGGGGTGCGCTGCTCCAGTTTTCCAACCGAATCATATTTAGGAGTGAAATATGACTTCCTCAGTACACATATGCCATAGGTACCCGTTTATAGAGAAGGCAACTATTCACAACCCATCCATACAAGGAAAGGACAAAGACAGGATAGATAGAGACCGAAAGTACATCCATGCCAGAACCGGGATTTGAACCCAGGACCTCCCTATCCGCAGTTAGGCACGTTGACCATTAAACAAGTTGGGTGGCAATTGTATCGTAAATTAATCAAAAATATTAACATTACCTTAACAATATTTAATAACTAAATAAATTATTCTAAAGAACTCTGTTACAAAATTAACTCTCGGAAATATCAATATTGTTTACTTCTTGAACAAGCACACATAACAAATGAAATGGAACAGAATGTGACAAGGAATTAAATATTTATATAGAATTTTTATAAAAAAAATAAAGAAAAAAGTAATAAATATATAAAAATTTTAGAAGATAACTAAATTATTTTTCATTAAAAGTTAAATTATGCCTACAAAAAATAATATCACATTATTATTTTTCGTCAAAATAACTTCATTAAAATATTTATAAAAGGAAATTTTATCGAAAAAGTGGATAATACAAAAAATATTAATAGAAAACATTTTTCGAAGACAAATGTGACGTCTTGAAGAAAAAATGTAAGATATTATTAATCATTTATAGATATAAGAAAATTTTGAAAGATTTATCTGATATTTTTTTTTAATTTCTTGTCTTTTCAGATTTTTTAGAAATATATTTTTTTTTTTTTTTTTTTTTTTTTTTACATAATGATGGAAATTTACAAAGTGCAAATTTACTATTTTCCTTTTAAAAAGAAATTAATCTATCTAGTTTACCTTTTAAATATAAAATGGTATGATTCATTTACATTTCACTGTGTCCCTCATTAAAATAAAAAGAATAAGCATATTATATATTTCAAACAAGGTAATTTTGCTAATCTATCAACAGTTAGACAAAAACATGAAGCAGTAAGTTGAAAAATAGGATTAGGTATCATTGGATATTTAAATTTAATTTTGTTATTTCAATCTGAGTAAATAATAACAAGATATAAATATTATAAAAAATTCATTTTGATAAGACGGACGTAATTTATTATTGAAAGCACAAAAATCAAATGTATCGCAAAAGAAAACATACGCTTACAAATTTATTTGTTGTTCAAATTTCTGTAATTAATTATTTCTCATTTCCTTAAAATATATATTATGAGATAAAATATTTATTTTATTTAATATACAATAAGATATATTATTACATAATTTATGTTACTTGTTCAGTTTTTATACAAAGAACACAACGTTATTTGTTGAAAGGAAAGATAAACTATTTGTTACAAAAAAATCAATAAAGGCAAAGCAGTTTTGCAATAGAATAGCTTGCTCTATAAACTTAATGTTAAAAAGTATTTTTATTGAATATTATCATTAAAATTTGTTAACTGATTTGTTTAGAAATAAAAGTATGTGCTGAATTTCTAAAAGCAGTTAAGAATTTTTCAATATCGAAACAACACAACCTTTCCAAATCAATAAATTTGTGATAATCTAAAGCATACAATATTTTTTTCTAAACTAATATATAAATTAAATATAGTTAAACAAATGCTTATAACAGTTACTTTTGCTTAAGTTCTTAAGTATTAAAAAATAAATAATGCCAAATTTAAAAATTATTATTTGTTCTCCATGGTTCAGTGAATGGAAGTCTCAAAATTGATGATAGTCTTGATGACATTTCATGTTATTCTAAATGTCATTGCACACATTTGTGCCCACCACTGCCAAGTAAAACGACAGCGCTTTTCGAGCATAATATCCATACCCATTCCATTTAATGTTAAACAAAAGAAAGTGAATGTTGTGTTTCTGCATACACGTCTGTCAGGAAGGGGACTTGGCAGATTTTAGGCTCTGCAATACGATCTACTATTTATGATATATTCTTCAGGAAGGCAATTTATGTGGTGTATATTAAAATGCCTTTCAACAGTCTTCGACAGTTATAGGATGTCCATTTCGCCTTGTCAAAAATTTCACTGTAAAAACTGGTATTTTACATGCTGAAAACAAGCTCATTTCTTGAATGTTACGTTCCTGCATACACGTCTGTCAGGAAGGGGACTTGGCAGATTTTAGGGTTCTCCCTTGTGACTCTGAAACACGATCTATTATTTATGATATGTTCTTCAGGAAGGCAATTTATGTGGTGACCATTAAAATGCCTTTCAACGGTTTTCGGCAGTTATAGGTGGTCCACTTCACCTTGTCAAAAATAGCACTGTAAAAACTGGTATTTTACACACTGAAAACAAGCTCATTTCTTGAATATTGGTCCTTAATGCAGTTGTTGGATTTTGCAAAGTACATCTTGTGCATTAGTCATGGTCGTGCGTTACATTTCTATGTGACAAACATAAATTCATAGATTCCATGTTCTTTTAATTCTGGTTGTATCTTGATCAGTGAGAACGGCAATATCACGGAACGATAATCCTTACTTTCTACAAGCAACAGTCCTACTTCAATTACATTCTGACATTTCTTCTTATTCACGCAAACATTTGCAATCAATCTAGGTACAAATCATGAAAGGATTTTTCCTTTTTCGAGAGATATTCTGATAAAACTCTGATTTCATATAGTAATTTCCAAATGAGAAATTATTTCATACTTTTTCTTGTATGGTACTTCAGATGTAATTCAATATTTTCTGCTTCATCCAAAGGCATTTAAATTTTAATTATTTTCATATATTTTATTATTTTATTTTTTGTGAAATTTTGGTATTAGTAAAGTATAATTCTTTCCTTGTAATTTAATGGCAAGCAATGATCTCTTTAAAAAAAAACATTTTTCTTAAAGGAAAGTAAATTAATTGGATGGCAAAATATAATGAACTTTTAATTATACTTCTTATTCCTTCACTCACATTTTCGCCTTCCTTTGTTTGGTGTTTTTTTTTATAAGAGCTTGAAGTTTGTTATAAGGACAACAGTAACTATTCTCATCATCGGGAAATATTGAAGAAATCCATAACTTTAAAAATCTTTCATATATACATTCTGAAATTCCAAGTCTTTCATATAAAATATTGCCATTACCCACTGTTATAATATATAATGAATATTCAATTATCACATATTTACATAATTTTTTAAATACCTTGACAGTTATGAATTGGTTTCTATAAAATTTACTATTGCAGTTATATATTCCAACTCCTGATGGAATGCGAAATTTAAATATCTGATATAAGTTGTTGTATAGTAAGAAACTATGAAAAACTGATCAAAGAATCCAGTTTCCAGTAAAGCCATTTAATACTCTACACCAATCAGACGTGAAAAGTGTTAAAACAATACAGACACAAACACTTTTATATATATAAAAAAAATTCATTTCTAAATGTAAATGAGCGTAGGAAATATGTTTTTTAAACTTTGCTCCTACATTGACATTTACATAGAATAAAATATTTTAGGTTGTTCACAAAAATGAATATAAATGAATTATAAAGAGCATATATCATATAAGACCTTTATTAATACATTTAAGAGCATTTAAATTTGCCTGTTTAAGATCATTCAAAATTATAATGCCTTTATTTATATTTAGCCTAATTGACTCTTTTAATTAGATGATAATCTCTATCCTCAGTTATTTGTTGCGTAGTGTGATCATCACAAATGTGGGCAAATCTTTTTATAAAAAATAATTTCCAAGTAATTTCACCAACTATTTTAATTATCTGTACAAATATGATTGAAAATCACTGTTTATGTATTTATCGTGTTTATTTTATGGTATGCTATACCTCATAATTTGTCATTTTTCCAGCTTTTTGAAATAATATTAACATTATTAGGTTCTGATAATATTTAATGATACTTTTTTTTTCAATTTATTTGCGTCATACTAGAAATCAAAACTGGTTTTTTGAAAAAAAATTAATTGTTTATTAGATTTAAGATGATTCTATAATTTATGGACAATACATACTTTTATGGAAATAAATACCATACACCATATACACAGTAACTTGTTTTTACAATAATTTAAGTTGATGAAAATGAAAAATTCTAAGCAGGGTTAGACATCATGATTGCAGTGCTTTTTCATGCTCATATCACGGTTATAAAATGAATGTTTTCTGAGATCAGCATTCTAATACAGTTTTTTAAAGGTCTTAAGATTAATACAACCACTTCACATTTACTTTTTTTTCTCAAACACATCTCTAACGCTTACAAGTATAATGTGATTAGGATTGAACAAATTCTCTCATTATGGTAGCTTTATGACCCGTAATTATTCAAATTCTTCGCTTATCACCTAAATATAAAAAAATTAATTTTATTAATTAATGAAATTAAAAGTCTTTTATAGTGCAATTTTTTGTATTCCATAAAATATTTAATTTTCAGTATACCCAATGGTCTTGTTCTGGATATGAATTGGTGTGACAAATGATTTCGTAATAACTTCAGAGCTTTCCATGTGTTAAATTACTTTTATTGACAAAATTGCGATTTTTGCTAACGAGCATTCATTTTAAAAAGAGACGAAATGCAATAATAAATAAAGTGAAATGAGGACAAAAAAATGTTAAACAAATGATACAGTTTTTCAAAATATTAAAATGTAAAAGGGGTAATACTATAAAAATTAAAATATTTTAAATTGTGCGCTATTCACACAAATGGAAAACCTAATAATGTTTTAATTCAGTTTTACGCTTGAAGAGAAGATTCAATCTTAAAAATCGGATGGCTGATGTTTTGGTTAAATAACTTTTTGATTAATCAATATCTTAATAATAAATCATTCTTGTAGTAAGAGGAGATTAGCTTAGTTTTATCACTGAAAGGTTAATAATTACATATTAATTTTATAATATGAATCTGCATCCAATCAAAAAGTGCAGGTTGTACATGGTTTCAGATGGAAATCTTCATAAAAAAAGTTACTTGATGAAAGAGTCAATGGAGGATCCAAACTAGTCTGGATCCTCCATTGACTGACACACCGAACCAAAACGCTTGAAGGACGGCCTGGTTGAGCTGGTGGATTACAATTACTTTAATAGAAACCGCACCTGATTTGTGCAGAAAGGTTAATAAATCCGATTTCACATCCGTCAATCGTTATCAGAGGACTGATGTAACTGGTCAAGATCCTCGATTCTATAGTGGCAGACTACCAAAAACAGAAGGTCTGACTTACATCTCAATTATAATCATTTATCAATATCTGTTTTTATAATTCTTTTTGTTTGTATGTGTGCACAATATTGAAAAATGTATTCAAATTAATTTTATACAATATCTGTTTAATTTAAATGCAGTTATTCTATCACCCTGAAAAATTACATTTGCTTAGTATTTCAATTGTAGCTGTAAATGAAGATAAATGCTAGAATAAGTTTCACAAATCTTTTCAATAATATCAGAATAACCATTCAAAATTATTATTTAATTTTACTAACACACTTTTTAGATTTGAGTATTTCTTTTATTTGATATTTCTATTAATATATAATATTACCTCTAGATATTTATGAATAAAATATATTTTAGCATTTTTTATATTGTATGTTTTGGCATTTTTCCTAAAAATCTGATTTTAATATTAAGCTGACTTACAAAAAGCCTTTTTGCACATAATGAAGCATATTTTACAAACAGAGAATCTTTACTTGTAATTTATTATACAGCTTTGAATGTCATGTTCAATAATATGAGAAAATTTATCTAAGTGGTTTTATGTTTCCGTAGGCTTACTAAGTATTAAAACCTAAATGTAACATGTTTTTATTTTATTCTATTCGTTTTTATTGAGCATATTTAATTTATAATATCATTGAATTTAGATATTCATTTAAAGATATATAAAATAAAATTTTTGTCAGAGAAAAAATTCGTAATCGTTGGGAATAATGCTTTTATATTTAAACTGCTTGGTTTACATAAAAGATTATTTTTTTCTTACAATTATTTTAGTTGACAACATCTCATTATCAAGTATCTAAGTTTATCCGTTTCATGAGTTATTACGAATCTGCTTGTATTCCGTTTCATCAAAAGAAGAAAGTATAATAACTCTGAAACTTTTATTTCACCTGATATATTAGCTACATTCTAGAATATTGTTTTAATTTCCATTATGGTATTTGTGCATAGAATTGACAATAAGAAGGATTATAAATATGTTTTTTTAATTTACATTTAAACTTACCTTAAATTACATTGAATAATTTAAAATACACTTTTTATATCGTTTTTCAATCTATTTTGAATAACTTTAAGATTTGAAAAGCAGGGCATTTAAAAATATAAGGATTAAGAATTCACTGTAGACTAGCAGTAGCGTAGAATTAATTTGTAGGAATTCTGTGTAATGGTGACAACTTTTTTCAAGCAGCATGAGATAGGTGTTAATGTTTTGACTTCTTACACGTTATTTATTTTTTTGATGCTTAGTATCTTTCTGGATTTTATCCCTTTTAGGGCTTTTGTATTGCATGTCCTCTATGGGAACTTCTTACCGCAAGGTTTTGGTCATACAATAATGATAGGTTCCAAAACTATTTACTAAACAGCGTCAAAATATATCAGGAAAGCATACCTAAAACAGGATTTTCATATTTTATTTTGAAAAAGTGACACATGTTATGGTTTTGTTATTTTCCCTATTTAGGGTATTAAACATTCCAACACTTACATACAGAAGAGAATTTTTATCCGAAAATAATAAATTACTAATGAATTAAAAAGAAAAAGTCGTCAAAAATTAAAACACACATTCATATAAAACTGCTTTAATACCCATTTACTTTGTTAGAGATATTAATTTGGTCATTATTTACAACTTCAACAACTTGTTCCATATGCAACTTACTAGTACACTACTGGATATTAAAATTGCTACACCAAGAAGGCGACATGCTACAGACGTGAAATTTATACGAAAGGAAGAAGGTGCTGTGATATGCAAATGATTAGTATTTCAGAGCATTCAGACAAAGCAGGCGCCAGTAGCGACACCTGAATTGTGTTTAAATGAGGAAATTGTTCAGCCGGTTCTTCATACACAAATTGCATTTGAACGTTGTTGCCTGGTGAAAAGTTGTTGTGATGCCTCGTGTAAGAAGGAGAATGCGTACCAGCACGTTTCTGACTTTGATAAAGGTCGAATTGTAACGTACCGGGATTGCGGTTTATCTTATCGCAGTATTGCTGCTCACGTCGGTCGAGATCCAATGACTGTTTAGAAGAATATGGAATCAATGGGTTCAGGACGGTAATACGCAACGCCATACGAGATCTCAACGGCCACCTATCAGTAGCAGCCGAGAAGACAGGCATATTATCTGCATGGCCGTAATGGATCCTGCAACCACGTCACGAGCCGTGAGTCAAGAAACAGGGTCGTTTGGAAGAAAGAAGTTCGACGACGTTTGCAGTAGCATGGACTCTCAGCTCGGAGACCATGGCTGCGGCTTCCCTTGACGCTGCGTCATAGACAAGAGCACCTTCAATGTTGTTATCAACGATGAACCTGGGCGAACGAATGGCGAGACGTCATCTTTTCAGATGAATCCAGGTTTTGTGTACAGCATCATGATGGCCGCATCCGTGTTTGGCGGCATCGTGGTGAACGCACACTGGCAGCGTGCATTCGTCATCTTCATACTGGCCCATCACCTGACGTAATGGTATGGGGTGCCATTGGAGACACGTCTCGATCACCTCTTGTTCGCATTGACAGTGCTTTGCACAGTGCACGTTACATTTCTGGTGTGTGACGACCCGTGGCTCTACCCTTTATTCGAGCCCTGCGAAACCCTACGTTTCTGCAGGATAAAGCCCCACCGCATGTTGCCGGTATTGTACGGACCTTCCTTGATACGGAACATATTCGGCTGTTGCCCTGGCCAGCACGTTCTCCAGATCTTTCACCAATAGAAAACGTCTGGTCAATAGTTGCCGAGCGACTGGCTCGTCACCAAACGCCAGTCACTGCGGTTGATGAACTGTGGCATCGTGTTGAAGCTGCATGGTCATCTATACCTGTACATGTAATTCAATCTCTGTTTGACTCAATGCCAGGCGTATAACTGCTGTTATTACTGCCAGAGGTGGTTGTTCTGGGTACTGATTTCTCAGGATCTATCCAACCAAATTTTTTGAAAATTTAATCACTTGTTATTTCTAGTACAATATATTTGTCCAATAAATATCATTTTGTTATCTGCATTTCTTCCTGGTGTAGCAATTTTAATGGCCAGTAGTGTATTTTACTTCATGTTTGTCTCAAGGATTTTATTAATAAAACACACATGAAAACTTCAAAGTTAGTAATGTCTTCTATATTCAATGCGTCTTAAAAGGAAAACTTGTAACAATATTTACAAATCAATACAATATTAAAAATATGTTTTGAATGAAAGACAAAAATTTAAATAATATTATAAGAAAATATTCTCACGACCATCAAACAAACAGAGAAAAATATTATATTTTATTTTTAATAAATATTTAACATTAAACTTATAGACTTCCTCTTAGGCTACTCTACACTTACTCAAAGTGATTAAATTGTTCAATTAATACTTTAGTTTAGATGAGGACATCCCAAAGAAAAGTACGTGTACTGTAATCTTTACATCTAGACTTTAGTTTAAGTAAATATCTTACATTGATCTGAGTCTTACACGATTTCTTTTTACTTTAGTGATTTCTCCTTTCACTTTGTCATTTACTAAAGGACACGTAATTAACTCCCCTATTTGCAGTGCTTTCTTAACAGGGAACCAATGGCTTCTATAATAGGTTTCCGATTTTCCAAGACTTTATCACTAACTTGATTTATATTGCAGGGATTTTCCCTCAGTTTCTGATACCATCTTGAAATATTTAAAATAAAATAACGCACCAATAACGTTAAAAAGTGAAATTAAAGATTTAAAGAAATGCGTTGTTCGAACGAAATCAAAATCATGTGAACATACAGTTTTTGAAATCATTAATACTTTCTAAAAATAAAAATAAATTTAACTGTTGGACAAAAACTGCTTAAAAATATTGGAAATACCTTTTTTAGCAATACTTTTTTGTTAAAAATATATTTTATAATTCTGAATATATTTAAATTAGTTCCATTAGAATCATCAGTAATTTGATATGTTTTTTACACTTTTATTCATAGAGAAGAAGTTTGAAACATTATGGAAATTATTTATTAAGCGCTTACCTACCGAAGCATTATGTTGCAAATTTATTCATTAAGAAATATCAAAACATGATTACTACATATTTTGGGAAGTAAGATCTTATTTGTAATTAATGAAAACATTGAAGTGTACAAAAGAACTAAAAACAGAAGAGCATTTAAAATTCATATAAATTGAAAAGTGTTTTTATTTTTAATAGATTTTTCTGAATACGAATTAAAACTTTCATCTCAGATAATCATATATTTATCAAGTTCATTTTATGTCGTTAATTGGATATCTCTTATTTTAATAATCGAAACTATATTAACTAAATAGGAGTTTCAACATTTAATTTTATTTGATGAGTACATTTTTGATTTAATGATTTTTTTCTCAAATAAATTAGAAAAATGATTGCTTGCATTGATAAAACTTCATAAAATATTTGCAAAGCTTTATATGCCTGTGAATCAAGAATTTCGTCATATTTCATTAGTTTTATTTTTTATTTAATGAGAAGTGAAACTATTACGTTTTTTGTATGTAAATTTTTAATTTGTTATATATCTTGAATTTATAAGGAACTGAAATAGCGCTATATATATATATATATATATATATATATATATATATATATATATATATATATATATATATATATATATATATATATATATACATATATATGTATATATATATACAGGGTGTCCACTAAAGTCCCTTGCCACCCTCTTAACTTCGGAACGGCTGCTGCTATATTCATAAAAGTGGTGTCTAGGTATAGTAAAACAGCCTTGTGCTACTAAATAAAACAGACTACATCGCCACCTGGTGGAAAACAGCAGAGTTAGCATTCCTATCTGGAAAACGGAACAAGATAGAGAGAAAAAGTGATTTACAAAGTTGTAGAGCATCCTCGATTTAGTACGAAAAGATACATTGTAGGCATTAATGTGAAGAATACAACGGTTAAAACACGCATTTATTGTTTCATGCTGTGATATCACAAAACGATCTAAGAAAGAAAAAAAGCAAATAATTATAACGATATACTTTATTTAAGATGCTTAAACTTCTCACCGTCGGCTGCAATGCACATTTGAATCCTCGCTTGAAGATTACGTTGCACACGTCGGAGCATACACGTTGGTACACGCGACCGTAATGCGTCGTTTAAGGTCCTGCAAATTGTGTGGAGGGGTCGCATACACCTGCAGTTTCAAGTTTTCCCACAGGAAAAAGTCCAGTGGAGTCAGATCAGGAGAGCGTAGAAGCCTCTCTTCGAAACTGCCATACCCTATTATTTGGTTTCCAAATTCCTTGACGAGGTACTGCTTCACTGGAGATGTCTTGGGAGCAGGTGCGCCGTCATGTTGAAACCATAGATTTTTAAGATTAAACAACGGCAGGTTCTGCGCAAAATCGGGTAATACATTCTGTAGCAATCGTAAATATTGTGCACCCGTTAGCGTGCCATTGTAGAATATTGGGCCTATCAGCTTGTTATTGTAAATTGCACACCAAACTTTAATAGCATACCGCATTTGATGTTGAACGTCGACGAAACACTTAGGATTTTCCAGGGCCCAGTGATGGGTATTTTGTCTATTGTACATACCATTCCGTGAAAAACATGTCTCATTCGTCCACATTATATCTGCCATGAATGTTGGCTGGACCTGTATCTGATTCATGACAAAGTTGCACCATGCATAGCGTCGCTCGGCATCCCCGTCCATTAAAACCTGTTCAGGCGTTGGTCGTTATGAATGAGCACCTGATTCGCTTAGGATTTTCCAAACCTTACTTTTGGAGAGACCACAGTGTTGACTGATCTCTCTTACGCTGCCTTTCGAATATGCGAGTGCATATGCTAATACCTCTTCCGATTGAACTTGCCGTCCTACCTTAGCTCATCTGCTAGATCGAGTTTGACTAGTAATGGAACCTGTCTCCCTTAAACGTTTTACAACAGTTAGGATGGTTTGATGAGAAGGAGATGCGGGCCTGCAGGGAAAAGTTGGTAGTACAACCTTTCTGCTGATCGTGATTCGCGTCGACATTCACCGTACAGTAAAACCCTCTCACAATACTCAACTTTGGAACACTCAGCCATATTCATGAATATCAACATACTAAAGCCCCAATAAGATGACTCTTTTATAGCTGTCTCAGGTGAACAGGCGTGATGTTTCTTACGTATTTGTATACTGCATTCAAAATGTTGGAATTATTTTTAATACTTCCGTTCTTCCTATTTCGAAATAAAAGTCAAAAATTTAAGTACGAAAACAATTTTTGTTTTTTTAATTATGCACACGTACGATGTTCTACGTCACAGTACGAAACAACAAATGCGCGTTTTAACCGTCGTATTCTTCATATTCATGCCTACAAGGTATCGTTTCGTGCTAAATCGAGGATGCTCTACAACTTTGTAAATCACTTTTTCTCTCTATCTCGTTCCGTTTTCAAGATGGGAATGCTAACTCCGACATTTTCCACCAGGTGGCGCTGTAATCCGTTTTATTTAGTAGCGCATGGCTGCTTTACTATACCTAGACACCACTTCTATGAATATAGCAGCAGCCGTTCCGAAGTTAAGAGGGTGGCAAGGGACTTTAGTGGACACCCTGTATATATGTATATATAAAACAGCTAAATAATAAATATTATGTAGTACAAGTAAATTTGTCGTCGTTATCGTTATGTACTACAAGTAGAGAAAATTGCAAAATTGTGACAAAAATATGCATATTTATATCTTGAATTAAATTATTTACGTAAAAGTATTACACAAATATATTTATCGGCAGTTATAGAAATGGAAACTTATCACGAAACATTTTATGATAACTATTTAAGAGATTTATAAACTGGCTGAAAATTTTAAAATTTAAAATTTTATCAGATCTCTCTTTCTTTAATTTGTAATTTAATTTTACATTACAATTTTATGGTAATTATTTAAATGATTGATATGCTGGGAGAAAATTTTAAAATTTAAAATATTATCAGATCTAAGTTTCCTTGATTTACAATAAAATTTTAATTATGGTTATCATTTTTAAATGTATTCAGAAGGATCTTTTATTTAAGAAAAGTTCTTTTATTTGCGCATATTTATCCCAGCACACCTTCAAATAAGCAACATTACATGCGAATATAGGATTAGTAAATAAAACAATCAGGTTTTACAGGTAACGGAATGTATTGATTATTTCCACCTCATATTGTTATTAAACAAGGAGAATTTTATTATACTTGTTTATTGTGTACATATTAGCGTATATACACAATAAACAAGGACATTTATTGTGTATATACGCTAATAAATTACTCTACATTATCCTCGTGGAAATCAAGTCAAATACAATTTCTATCAACTGTATTCGCATTGCAGAACAGTGGTAAACAGTAAAAATATTTCTAAATCGATGTCTTAAATGCTGAGAAACTGGGCTCATTTCATACAGAATTATGAAATTTACGGATACCAGTTTTTTTCTATTTCAGCATCTAGTAAAAGAGGAATCAGTGCACTGAACAACAAGTGATTGGGTAGTTTCAGATTTTGCAAGCAGTTCTTTTATTTTAGTTACAAATCTTACATATATTAGTATTATAAGTGGAAAACGTGCATCCACATGTTTTCGTTAACGTCTAATATTTCTTCTTGAACTTTCAAATTTCTTTGATGACTAACTTAATTGCTCTTTAAGATCTGTGATGAATTGAACATTTTGTGCCATAACATTGTTAGAAGGAAAACTAGCAATAAATTAAGTCCCCGTTGGTGTATGAAACAAAATTAGGCTTGATCTATTATCAACTGCTCTCTAATGAGAGATTTAACTATTTTTTCCGCAACAAATACAGAGCCTCAGATTTCCATACCGCAGATTTTAAATATGACTACCCCTTATTGCTTATTTTTTGTTCTTTCTCTCAATTTATATTTTACACTCCGTATAACATTAATATTGTTGTGTAAAATTTATGAAATTTGTCTTTCATATTTCTTAATATTTCATGTTGCTTTACACGCACAATTTAATTGGTGTTTGAATTTCAATGTAACGTACTGTAAAAATTCTGTGTTGTTTCGGTGTGATTTTCGTTTTAAAATACTATAAATACTGTCTTATTTTGTTTATTTATTAGTTTTTGTTCCTTTATTTTAATATGTAATAATTGTTTACTTTCATTAAAGCTGAATTCTCATTATAAAGATTTTGAGCAAACAAAATTTCATAAATTTCAATAATTAAATATTTTTAAGCCTTTATTTTATCACTCAATTAAAATTCAGTTGGTGGCATGAATTGTGGTAGGAAATATTTAATTTAAAAAATATTTTAACAAAACTATTTTAAATTTTTAATATCTTCTCTTGAACTTTATAAAATTAAATTCTCTATTTAAGTAGCTATGAAATAGTAAGCAAACTTAACTTAACAAGTATTTAAATTAATAATTAATCAAGGAAAATTTTATGCTTATGTAACTAAGATCAAAAAATTTTAGAGTTTTAATATTTTCAAACAAACGCATTTTAGGAACATTTTGCTAAGCACAGTCTTTATTTAAAATTTAAAACTATTTTATTTCTGACTCTTCTATTTCTTATTCATATGATGAACATACAATTTTAAAAAAATCATGTCATAAAACCGAAGAACAGTAATTAGAAACATTAGGAGTTTTTTGCTTTTAAATTAAACCAACATTTCATCTCTTTTCTGATTGTCTTTAATTTTTTAAGTGAATTGAGAATTGCGCTTTCTTTTATGATATTAATATATTTCAGAAAAGTCATGTATGTAAATGTAATGTTGTTTTTGTTGTTGTTGTCGTGTGACAGCTAGGCTGGCATTATAGGGTGCGTTGCTCCACTTTTCCAACTTCTCATGTGGAGATTGACTTCATCAGTACACACATGCCATAGACACCCGTTTATAGGGTAGGCAACCATTCATAACACATTCATTCAAGGAAAGGACAAAGACAGTATAGGTAGAGAGAGAAAGTACATCCCTGCCAGAACCGGGATTCAAATCCGGGACCTCTCTATTTGTAAACGTTATATTTTTGATATTTTTGGTGTAACAAAATACAATTCGAATATTTCTTAGAAATACTGAAAATTATAATTTTCAAATGGCTTAAATATCTTATTTCAAGCTACAATTTATGAAAGAGTTAAATATAATTCATTTAAACTTATAATTTTATAAATTATATAGAAAAGTAACTCTACTGCTAACGTTTTTAAAATTAACTTTTTATTAATCTTTCATTAAATTATTAATTTTCTATTTGAAATTTATTTATGATTATAATTTGAAGATATTTTATCAAATTACTTGGATACATGCCTTAAATAAAAATATTATTTTATGTCCTTAATCTGTGTGTGAGTCACTTGAATAATACATTAAATTAAATTCTAAAAAAAGAAATTCTAGATAAGTGATTGCAACTGCTTACATTTTATAAGTTAAAAATGTCTTTTATAGTGCAATTTATGAAAATTATTGTCAATTAGTTCATGAATGTTAATAAAAATGTCTTAAACAATATTATTATCATGAATCTATTCTCTAGAGGATGAAATAATTCAAACTAAAATATTCTACTTCGTTTTAAATATTTAACATATTATCCAACATACCTTTATCATAAATGAAGAAACCTTTCATCGCAAAAGATGACAATTCAGTAATCGAGAAGTGAATGTATATGTAATCAAATGCAAAGGCATCGATGACGTTACATTGGAAGAATCATGCATAAGGAAAATATATCCTAGGAAAACGATTCTCAAGCTGAATCTGAAGTACAAGTAAGTTGGATGTTGTTGTAAATAATGGAACTTTAATTTATAAGCACATATTTTCCACCAATTTTCAAAATTTAACTCGGAACCATAAATGAATGCAATTCTTGGATAATGTTATACTTCAATGTCTAATGGTGTATTCTCAAATCTTACACAATTCATTGCATTGTCTGTTACATATCACTGTCAAGAATTCAAAGTTTTATGTTCAATTATTCTAGTGTTATTAGACAACTATTCTTCAAATCCATGTTAAAATATGTTGCAGATTTACAAACAATTCCCTTCAATGGTATTAAAGCTATATGTGATTTATTTTTGTAAAAATTTAATTACAGAAATTCGATATTTATTAAGTTATATCTATATATATATACATACATACAGAGAGAAAGAGTGTGTACAGTAGATTATGCTACATTTTTGGTAAATCTTTTTATGTATTAAATGTGCTTATAAAGGAACATATAATATTTATTTTCTATGTGAAAAGAAACTAATAATTTGTATTTCCTTTTAATTTCTCTTATAGGAAGACTAATATAATGAATCTTTTCTTATATTCAGTAATTATTTCGAACCTTAGAAGGGAAAAAAATTTACTTTATTCCTATTTATCATATTAACAATATATTAATATTTTATTAATGATTTAAATAAATTATATTAGATTACTTTTTTATTTTTTGTTAAGAATATCTATCATCAGTTACATCTTTTATTTCTTTAAAATTTAGATGTTTATTTTTTAATTTATTATTGCTTCGATTTAGGTATTTCATTGGCACATTTTTCCGTTGAAACTCATGCTCTGTGAAACTGGCATGCTATAAAATCATGTGGATTTCCTAATTGAGAAAATGCAATAATTATTAACTTAAAAAAATAAGGGATTTATAATTTATTTTAGTTTAAGAATAATCTATCTACTAAATGAATTCGATGAATAAGAATTATTTTCTGTTTTTTAAAAATCAATAGAGTTTTTAAAAGCATTATTATATGTATGAAAATATCTTTGGTTAAGTTATAGTCAATATATATATATATATATATATATATATATATATATATATATATATATATATATATATATATATATATATATATATATATATATATATATATATATATATATATATATATATATATATATAAAATAAACATTCTTGAAAGTCTAAACCATGTAAATATTTTCTGTTTGATACGAAAAAGAATATTTTGCAGAATATTTAAAAAGTGACAGTAATGAAAAAACTTAATCAACAGATGCTCTAAAAATATTTTTAAAGATTAATAAAAATAAAAAGCAAAGTAATTATACTCAAATTCTACTTTTATTATAACTTTTTGTGCACTAATATATTTAGATTAAATGCTAAAGCTGCTTATATTTTTAATGTGCAGTAACTAAAATATAAATATAATCAATTAAAAAGTATTTTAATGTGATACAAATCTATGAAAAGAACTAAAATTTTACTATATCATGATTCTTATTAATAATATAAAGTTTTAACACTCTCCACATATTTTCAATGGATAAGAATTTTCACACATATATTAACATTGGCATTATTCAAAACTCGAACTGTTAATCATATAACTTTCTTACAAAAAATTTCGATTGTTTTATTTATTATAAAATTTCGAATGTTTTATTTATTATAAAATTTCGAATAATATAATATAGCTCTATAAATAATATATTCATAAATTCTAGATGCATTCATAAGTTCTAGTAAAATATGATTTCTTTGTATTAAATCAACTTGAAGATAAAAATAGAGACATTAATTGTCCTAAATAATAAAAGATTACGGTAAAATCTTTGTAGTAATAAAAAACATATTGAAAAAGCATGTTATATATCCCATTTAATGTCTTCATTTTAATAATACCAATAAAAATATAAAGGAATTTAAAGAAAAATACATACTTATCTCAAAATTAATGACAATAAGTCATGATATTTGAAATTAGTTTCAAAGCGCCAACGTATAAGTGTAATAGTAATATTTGAATAATAATTAAAGTTATCCAAAATTTCAATTTCAGAAAAAATTCTTGTTGCTAGTGATCCCTTTGGTGTAATAAAACATACACCGAGTCCAACAGACATCGTCACACGAGAGTCTCAAAATTCTCGCAATCAAAAAAAGTTGAGTACTAAGAATCAATAAAAAATCCTGCTTATTTTGATGTATTTGTTTAAAATGTTAAATTGCTTGTCGCTTATAGATATCAAAGCAAAGCCTTGGCATATTCGACAAAATAAATCATAATATTTGTTCGATAATTTATTGTAAAATATGTACGTGAAGAAATGTAAAGCTGTTTTTATTAGCTAATAAACATAAATTATGCATAACATGTGCTATTATTTATTACGATATACTACTACGGGTATTTAATTATTTATTACAAAGGGAAATTCTTTAATTAAAGTATAGTAAATATATATTAAAAAATATTCTTGAAAAGAGGTAAAGTTCATTTCTATTTTTCTGTTTTACCTGATATGTGCACGTGGGAATAATAAATATATTAGAGACTTAAATTTGTGAGTGGGATGTAGAAAATTATTCAACTGAGATTTTAAAAACGTACTTGCAGATAAATAAAAATGCTAAAAATATCAATTTTTAATCGCAACCACTAAAATATAAATATAACCAATCCCCAACCCCTCCAAAAAAAACATGTGACTAAGTTGAATTAACATTTTTTTATTACCTAGCTTCACATTTTTAAGTAGCATCTGCATCATTACTAGTTGTTAATAATTCAAAAGCATTTTTACTGTAAAAATGTTTCATGCTAAAGGTATTCAAATGCATTCCTAAAATATGGACGTTTATGTAAAAAAAAAAAACATTATAAAGAACTTTTCATCAAAATCCATGACCACTTCACAATTTTAATATGTAAAATGTAATTATTGCCTATTTTTCACAAAAGCATAAAATTTTAAAAATTTAACAATTAAGGTATGGTGAAAGAACAAATGAATTTAGCAATTTTAACAAGTAACGTTAAATAATGAGTACAATTTTTGTGAATGATTACAGAAATAAATATTCTTAATAATATTAAAGGTGCAATTTCATTAATAAGATTGAGATAAAAAAAATGTTTTAATTACTTTGAAATATTTGGCAGAGAGTTCTTAAAGGATTATTAATATTGGAGTACACAATATAAAAACTTCCTTTAAAATATAGTCATATGATGCATAAATATTTTTTCATAAACTTTTGTTGAATTCCTTAATTTTAATGTGAAATACTAATGTTTGAAATGAAATATGTAACCCAATTTATTATTTTCTATACACTTTCATATTCAAAAAAAATTTAGGGACACGAAAGGTATGGAAATTTTTCTCTTTATTTCAAGCTGAATAGGTCAGTAATATTACATATTAAAGTTACAGTAAAATGTATTATATTCAGATAAAATCTATAGCTGTAATGCTAATTTATTAGCATTACAGCAATAAAAATAGGATAAATGGAAACATTCTGATTTAATTTTTAATAGGTTCCATCAAGTTATATCTTAAACATTTAAAAATCTATCAAATACCTCATATTTTAAAGAAAAAAATATAAAAAAATCAATTTTGAGAATAATTGTTAATAAAATATATTTGTAAACGCCTTTTAAGTGCCATTTATTTCTCTTCTATGTAATATTTTCAAACATTTAATATCAGTTTCAAATATTTGATAATAAAAAATCAACCTATAATTTAAAATAATTCAAATTTGAGGAACAATCTTTTCAAGATTGAAATTCGTTAGGTCAGCAAATTGCTTATGAAATAAAGATACATAATTAAAAATATGTGTAAAACCGTTAATTACGATTTACTTATTGTGTGGTAGTGGATTTAAAGCGACTATTAACTAAGAAGTTAATTAGCTACTAACTACGAAGTTATAGTTAATAGTTATTCCGCATGGAAACACGCATGACATGGAAAGTAAATTGAATTTCTTTCCATGTTACTGAAAACACACCATGAAGATACAAGTATTGTAACATGGACCATTTCCTATTGGAAATATCTTTGCTACTGAGGAAACAGAGGATATTGTGAGATAAACTTGGTCAGCAATAGAGTTCATGTAATCCTGATCATAAAGGGTTGTTCCAGATAAATCAGTGGAACAATAACATGTCAGAAAATCATTCTAAAGATCATATTACAGTGATTTACTAGTCTGAATATTGGAAACAAGAAAATATGATATCAAATGTTTCTTTTTCGTTTCTCTTTATTCTGTAATAATCATGTATTCATACAGAAAATAGAAAATGGAATTCTTCTAATCAACACACTTGCCTATAGCTTTCGAAGACCAGTGATAGTGATCACATAAAAATTTTGAGAACTTTTTTCGATTCATTTTAATTGGATACCTGCCAAATTGCTATTTCTGTCGTGCAATAAGTTAAAAAAGTTATTAGTTGACCAGTGTATTTTACATGAATAAACATTCCTATCTTATTCTTATCCCTGTTATCAAAAATTTGTTTTCAACTCCAAATTCGCTTATAAGTAGTTGTTTTTTGGTTGTTTACTAAACCCTGAAAATCTTTTGAAGCGTTTTTTGTATTGTATTTTTAGAAATATTCTGTCCATATCACTGTAAGCTAATTACCATCTCTCTGAAAATCAATCAAATACTGTCTTTTTCAGGATTGGTAACAAACCCTAACATCTTACAGATGGGGTAATAACTTTTTATGAAAATCAATTGCCACGAGACACCTGATACATTTTCTTAACCAACCCATGTGTATAGTTGTTTAATTATTCTTAATAAATTGTTTCCTCCCTGCAATACGAATTTGTATATTTTTAATATCAAAGCGTTAGATGGTAAACAAACTTTTACAGTGGACAATATTTTTAGTTTTTGCATTCAAATCACAAAAACAAACAGTAGTTATGCATTAACTTATTCCTTGTTGCCATTTTTGGGTTCACACTTGAAAAATGGAAAACTAAGTAATATTCCTTACATTTCGTAGGAATCTACGTTAGATTCGCTGAATAAAAAATAAAATTTGCCAGAAAATGGTACACACTAGTACTTTAGCGATAAAAATGCTAATAGGACCTAAAACACTAATATTTACTATGAACTGTTTGCATAATTTTTTTACATCTACACCCTAAAAATGACTTATTTCTGACCCTTAATGCAGTTCAATCATAAATAGCTATTTTACATAATCACGAGTGCATGATGTATCGGATCATGGATATCATAGCAAGAAAATATTAAATGACATTTAAAAAATGTTAGAGAAGTTATAAATAATATTTAATTTACTCTTATTATATATGGATTGTAAATTAATAGATAACAACTACGAGTCCAATATTAACAAAATAAGTTAAAAATCGCTAAGCAGTAGTCATAAATAATTCCCTGACTTTATTTTACATATTTTTGCATTGTTGATCAATTATGTAAGCTATATTAATATAAAACTCATAATTATTTCAAATATATAATACTTTATATAAAATTTAATATAGTGTTTGAAATTCAATATTTTATTCACTTTTATTGCCTACTTTTGTATATCACTATAGATTAAGATAATGAATCTGGTTTATTGCTATTATTAATTATTAAATATATTCAGAAAAAAATATGCATCTTTTTTACTGAATGATTTGAACAATTATTCCAAAAGTTAACTTATGGCTTGTTAAATTTAATGTTCTATAAATAAAAGCAGTTTGATGTCTGTGAAATATGTAAGAAAATAAAGCAGTTCTTAAGCTTTATAGATATTATTGTAGTTTAATTTGTAAACAATGCAGATATGTGTAAAAATAATTAAAATTGTTCATCAAAATCACGTATAAATAAAATCTTAGTAGCTCTTTTTATTCATACAGATTTGATTTTTTATAATATTTAAAGAAGAAAGTTTTATATTTACTAAAGTATCAGAAATTTATGTATCTAAAAATCAATAAATATGTAAACATATACGTATACATTAAAATTAATTTATATGCTTGAGATATATGGAATATTAAACCTAGTTTCTAATTATTTAAAAATAAATTTGTCTAACATTTAGATTTAAACTTATTTCTTATATATTAATGCAATTTACATTAAATATAGTTTTTAATTTAAATTATATAAATCTGAGTATTAAATATGGTTTTTAATTATTTAAATATAAATTTTGGCTGATATTTATACTTAAATTTATTTCCTATGAATTAATAAAATTTAATAATCTTTATTAATATATGTATAAAAAATAAGTATTAGTTTATGATTTTAATTCCAAATTGTTTCATTTTATTTGGAAGATATGATTTACATTATTGGTGAAGAAAAAAATAAGCTTTATAGAAATACTTTCTTTTTTTTAAATATTCGCATTATTTCATTAATTAAAATATACGAAATTAATAGCTTATCATTAATTTCATTTGGAATGTTATTCAAATATTGAATGCTAGATTATGTATACTTGAATTTATAAAAAAATGTAAAAAATAAAAATATGTGCATTAAAATGGAATATCATAATAAACAACTTCCATAATACTCACTGCAAAGAAACGTATCAACCAATAGAAATATCTACATATAAAAATTGTTATTTCAATCGATATACACATTTGATTCTTGAATTTTTTGTCACTTAGTTTAAATTTATCATATATTTAAGTGCTCTATAAATTAAGTGCTATAATATTAAGTGCTATAATATTTAAGTGCTATAATATTAAGTGCTTAAATTTATCATATATATAGTGAACTATTTATTGCTTTCATGTCTTACACGGCATTCAATATGCCTCATTTATTTAGCTTAATGTAAAATTTTAATTAATAATATCTAAAATTTTGAATAATAGTTATAAATCGTTTTATTAAAATGTTTCTTCCTTTTTTTGTTAAAATTTATATTTATTTTTTCAGAAAACATCAGCAAGATTATTTTCAGTGATCAATAATTTGTTTTTTTTAATAAATCATTGATCATTATTAAAATAGGAATGTCTTAGAAAGTTATCACTATCCAAAAATAGTACTGTGTTATATTTTTATAACAGCATTATTCAATTTACATTTACTAACAGCAAAATCAATTTATTTCTTATGACTTCTTGAAGTTTTCTGATATATCCGGCAATTACAGTTACCGTTTAAAACTAATTAATTAAAATTCTTGTAAGAAGGAACGCGAATCTCTTTTCAATATTCGATGAAAATATTTTCACGAGCCTTAAGGAATATGAAGACAGAAATAATTGATTTTAAGCTTAATTTGAATTGATCGAAAAATTCAATTCATCATTATAATTAAATAGTTTGCAATGATTTTTTTAAAGTATATTGGAATTTTTTAGATTATTAAAATGAAACTTCTCTTATTTAATTATATCCTAATTCTCATACTGATATTTCTTGTACAAATTCATATACACCTAATGGGCAAATTTCCTGTAACATAAGCAAAAATTACTTCTAAATCATAAAAACTTTTAATCTGTGTAATAATACATAAAAATTTTAATTTTTTAACACTAATGCATGTAATGTGATTACTATAATGTTAAAAAAATATAAAATCAAGAATTATAAGTATTGACGACATTATTTTACAATATTATGCAGTGTTAAATTATGATATATCTAATTTTTTTAAGAATTATAAATCAGATATTATCTAATTTATACTTATGTTTTAAATCGATAAATTTATGTTAAATTAAAAGGAAAACAACATTTATTTGACACATTTGAAGTATAAAATTGTGTATTGAATATATATGTCTATATTATTAGAATAATTAACCATAGGGTTAGATATATTTTAGATATTTCTTATGTACTAAACACTAATCTCTACATTCAAATATAACTCATCAAAACTATTATAATACAGATCTCGATGTCATAATGAGAAAGTAAGTTGAAAAGGCTATTCTTAGCATCGATAATGTATTCAATACTCATGAAATGGAATAGATGATTATAAACATCAATAAAATTTGACATCAAGCTTATGTCAGAAGCTTTAATAAACAAATTATGTTTTTTGCACATTAGCATACCAAACTTCAACTTACTTTTATAGAAACAATAGTATTCTTCTTATACAAATTATAAAAGTAAATTGATTTTAAACAGCAAACTTAAATTAAAATTTTACCAAAAAGCATCAGTTATGTTATGTTTATAACTTTGCTTCAAAATATCAAGGGAAAAATTTTTAATAATTTTTTTCTCACAGAATTTTTTTAAAAATACATTAAAAATCTCAATTTTATTATTTTCCGTAGAAACATAAATTTATGATTCATATTAATTCTTTAAAGAAGTAAATGAAACTTTTAAGACTTAGTTTATAAAGTATAATAGTTAATAGCAATTTAAAAATATATATAATTTAATGAATTGAAATAAAGTAATTATTTAAAATGAAACTCATAAAAGCTATTTTAATGTAAGAGCTTGTAGTAGACATGGAAGGAGAGAGATCTTATATGCCAATAATTTGTGTTTTTAAAATACAGTTGTAAAACTGATTATAATTCAATCAAAATCTTAAATTTTCCAAATCTGAACACTAAATAATTCCTTGTAATATGAATCATAGATCGTTTTCATCATAAGTGGACTTTAAATATGTGATTATATTTGATTAAGTCAATTTCATATGACAATAATAAATTAATATTGTAGAAAAGAGCAACATTTTAAATTTCTTAAAATTTATAGATCTTAAAAATATAAACAAATTAATGAAAAATTGACATAAAAACTTTAGTTAATGATTTTCTTTATAAGAATACGTACAAATAATTAGTTATGGGCATGATAAAATCGATATATTTATAAAGCATTTAAAACAATGAACAAAATATGTTTAAATATTCGCTTGATCTTTAAATATTAAGGGATTGTATATATAATGAAAATAAGCTTCAATGATATTAATATTAAATAATTTCATAATCAATTTTAACTTCATAAAATGAAATATATCAAGAGAAATCTTCACGGTTGTGTTGAATATGCTTTTACCCTTATTTAATTCAGCAATTTATCGATTTATAAATCCAAATTTAAGCATTTTGAATTTCGTTCAGAATGAATATTTAAATTATTGAAATCATATTAACCTTTAATCAAAATAAGATACAAAAATAATTTTTAAAAAGCAATAACTTTCAATTGCAGTTTGAATCAATTATTCATATTATCTAAATAATTTTTAAATATATCTTTGTTTAAAAATTTATAAAATTATTAAAATTTATTTACTAAAGTCTATATTTTAATAGTATTAATTTAAAATGCATTAAGTTTTTATGAAATATTTTTTATTACATTTATATATAATATTTTCTCATTTGTATTTACTATATTTATACCTATTTTTTTTAAACACCTTTTTAATTTATTTAAACACTAGAAAATTTGAATGAGAATTTCATCTTTTATTGCTTTTAAAGGTAAAATTTCAAAAGTTATATTAAAAATTAATTTTTAAATTTCAACATTGCTTTGATGAGAATGTTTAAACATATTTTTTCTTTATTAAGCTATATGCATTTCATAGATATGCTAGTATGTAAAAGTGGAATTGAACTTGAATAATATAAAAGTGAATTGAATTATATCATATAAAACAAAATCGTTATCAATGTAAATAACTAAATTGTAAAATTTAAATATTTTCAATACTTTATGACAATATTTTGCTTATTTTTAAGTATTAATGTTGATTAATGTGAATTTAGAAATTATTCATTGATATAAATCCCATATAAATTTACAATTTTAAAATATGAGTTTCATTAAATACATTTGAATATACAAAAAATATTTCTGAGGGGTAGTATTTGAAGAGATTGTTATGAGCAATATAGTAATAAAAATACTAAAAGATTATCTTTTAATGTTTAAAAAGAGAAAAAAATATTAATTTTTCATAAATATTGTTATTGAATAATAAGACAATGTATTTTAATTTTTTTCTGAGTTGTCATTGTGAAAAAATCATATTTACCATCGATTGAAATCCTGAATATTAATAAGCTTAATAATGTTAAAACACGCTATTATGGCTTTGATGAGTTTTCTAGATTAAAACTCTTTTCGAAAGAATTTATGTAAATATTTTTATTACATGTTTGATTACGACAGCTCAATTATTTTGCAATACAATATTATTCGTATTTGCTGACAGAAACAAAATTAATTTTTATGTTATATAAAATAATTTTATTAAATATTAACTGATAGTTTATGAAGCTGTTGAAATATTTCTGATCTAATATTTAAAAAAGTCATGCAATTATTATTATAATTATAAAGAAAATGTAGAAATTAACAAATCGTTTATCGTTTAATTTTACACTAAAACATAGTTAAAAACTTTTGTAAATTTCACTTTGAGAGCTAACATAACATACAAAATGCATGCGTCAGGGATACTAATAAAAATATTACAATTTTCTTTCAAATAATTAACGATGCCCAATTCTTATCTTGCTGAAATTTTATAGCAATTTACAGCACCATTTATAATTTGATGCAAATTTATTTCATACATGCTTGCAAAAATGTTCAGAAAAATTGATCAAACAATTGCTTTCTTAATTTCAAATAACAGGTTGCACTTACATGTATACTTACATTATAAGTACATTACATGTATACTTACATTATAAGTTACATTATAAGTATAACATGGCATTTCGTAAAATATTATAATTAGTAAGATGAAGAAAGTTTATAAAAATATTTTAACTTATATAAAGGAATTTTAGCATTTCCCTATCATATGGTTAGTCTGAAAATTAATTATTAAGTATAAACAAAACAAATGACTACAAATATTGTTGAAACAGCAATGCTAAAAATATTTATTACGAGGGTAACTCTGCAATTTTTGAGATACAACTAGGTTTTATAGTTATACTTACAAAATTTTAGGAGTGTTCAAAGTAGTCTCCTTTAGCATCAATGCACTTTTGTAGACGAATTTTCTACAGATTAAATGCCTCAAGCCATTCATTTCTTGGTACAGATAAAAAAATGCATTGATAGCCACATCAATCTCTTCTTCTGAATGAAAACGACGTCCATGTAAGTTCTTTTTCAAATTAAAGAATAACCAAAAGTCGCATATAGCCAGATCAAGTGAATACGGTGGATGTTCGATCACTTGAATTTGTTTTTGTTTAAAAAAAACTCAACTGTTAATCCGGCTGATTGTGAAGATGCATTGGCATTGTGAAGGGTTAGTCCCCTAACATTCAGTTCTCGAAGACATTTAGTGGTATACCAGTTTGATGTTACCGTCTTTTGTCCTTCAAACTTCATGGCTTTGACCAAACCCGTACTTCTGAAGAAAACAGCATACATCACTTTTTTTCATTGCGCGTTGTTTTTCACCATTGTAGGCGTGGGATCATCTTCAAAGACCCATACATTGCTTTCTTGACATGTTGGAACGTCAAAAACGGTATGTACGTTTCATCACCTGTTACAATTTTTGAAATGATGCAGTGGCCCCCATCATTTAGCAATTTAAGAGTTTCTTTAATGATTCCGACACGTTCCTCTTTTTGATGCTCAGTTAGATTATGGGGAACCCAACGGCCAACTACTTTTTTCATATGTAATTATTCATGAATGATTTTGTGTATGGCTGCTGATCCAATGTTATAAGTTCCTTCTGTATCATTTGATTGGTACAGCAATTATCATCCATTAACATTTTTCGTATGGCAGACACATTATCCGGGATTACTGCCGACGGCGGCCTTTCTGTGTGTTCTTCCTCCTGAAGAAAATTGCGACCTTTTCTAAATTCTCTAAACTATCTGAATACAGTAGCACGAGCTGAAGATTCATCACCAAATGCTAATTGCAACCGTTGAACGCATTCTTCGTGATTTAATCCTGCTTTAAAACCGTAGAAAATCATAGCGCGAAAATGTTTTCTCGTCAACTCCATTTTCTCTTCTGTTTAAAATTTATTCTACGCTAAACAATTTGAAGTAAGTCAATAAAAAAATCGTCTTCTGTGTTAAAATATTTTGCATTTTAAGATTAAACCGTTATTTTTATTTTGTAAATTCTCGTCTGTGCGTATCTCAAAAATCTCAGAGTAACACTCGTATAAGAATATTAACTTCCATAATTATGAAATATTTTGATAGAAATAATTTGAAGGAATATGTATGTATATGTGTGTGTGTGTGTGTGTGTGTGTGTGTGTGTGTGTGTGTGTGTGTGTGTGTGTGTGTGTGTGTGTGTGTGTGTGTTGTATAATATTTCCGCAGATTTTTCCTCGACTATATAATGTAGGAATGTGGAAATGAGATTTAATTTATTTAATTATGATCATTTATTCTAATCACTTCTTATCACAATTATGAATCATATATAGAATTACTTTCTGTTAACTAGGAAAATATTAATGTACACTTAAGTTATTCTATAAGCGTTTCTAAGCAATTTGTATGTCGTCATTTAGTAAATAGTTTTATTGTGAAACAAATTGGCACTTCATTCTCTATTACTTGACAGCGTAAATGCAATATAATTGAATATCCATAATATAAATTCTTACTATTTACTTAAACACAAATATTTTCAGTGAAGAGGCGAAAGGATAAATAGCTGAATGATTAAATTAAATGCAATAAAAACAGTTCATATTAAATTGTTTTTAATGATAAACGTAATGAGATTTTATGTGACAAAAAATTTGGTATTTTAAACAAAAACAATGTTTTTGAACATTTATTCAACTGAAGCAAATCTAGAACAAATTTTATTAAAAAATCATATTTGATTTTGCATTTTATTAGTGTTTGTTTCAATTATAGGCCACATATTTTTATACGTTAATGTGACTTTTATTTATTTTATATATAAGTTTGCTGTATTTTTTTGTTATATATATAAAAATATTTTTTTCGGTATGAAAAAACAAAACATTTAAGTAAAAAATACTAACCAAATACTAATATCAATTAATTTTGATGCGTTATGTTTCTTCAATTCAAATTTTTATTTTTATCTTTCAAAAAAGACTTTTAAAATAAGTGCATGAATAATATAAGATTTTTCTTCAGCTGATCTTAAAACATGTGAGATAAAAAAGAATACATATTCATTAATTGTAAAGATTTCAAGGAAGAATAAAAGTGTTTCTTGGCATTTTAGTGACAATAATTAATTCCTGATACATAATTGCATTCTTTAAATCAATAGATTTCAACTTTTCCAAGGACTCAGAACAGGATAAAATTTCAATTCCAGATTGCCTTTTTATCTAATCATTTTGGAATGTAGTGTTGCGTTTGCACGTTTTTATTAGTTTTTTCTAACATGCGATTAAATAATGAAGGATTGAATATAACTAAAATTATATTTTTTTGACATGAACTATTTCGTAAATAAACTTCATTTAAATATTAACTTGATTTTGCTTTCTAAGTAATAGTTTTCTTGTAATATATAGATATATATATATATATATACAGTTGTGAACAAAATTGTGGACACTTTCAAAAATTTTTATGTTTACGTTTCAAAAAATGCAAATTTGTACATATAATTTTAAAGAGAATTAACAATGCTTTATTTATTTGTCAGCATTCTGCTCCTTGCCACATGGCTAAAATGTTGAAAGAGTGGTTTAATACAAAGAGCATTAAATTGTTGTCATGGCCAGGAAAGAGTCCTAACCTCAATCCTATCAAAAATTTATCGCACCGTTTGAAAACTCTTATCCGAATGAGGCGCCCATCAAATGAAAGGGAGCTAATTGAGGTTATAATTGTTTCCTGGCATCATGTAATAATTAAAGAAGAGTTTAAAACTCATGTCAGCTCAATGAAACGTCGATGGGAAGCTGTAATCAAAAATAAAGTGTTCTCTACTAAGTACTGATAACTCAATGCAATCATCACTATTTAATGTATACCGATAACTATTATCGTTTCACTTTTTTATTGCAAATAATTGAATTTTTTATTTTGTATTGAATTCAGTAAAAAATTCTCTTTAAAACGATATATACAAGTTAGCATTTTGCAAAACGTAAAATTTTCTATAGGCATACAAATTTCAAAAACATAAAAATTTCGAAAAGTATCCACAATTTTGGCCACCACTGTATGTATATTGCACATAAATACATAAATATTCTATAAAAAGTGAACGTTGTGAGAAAATTGTTATATTATCTACAATACAATTATTCTAGTTTTTTTTTTTTTTTTTTTTTTTTTTTCCATTCCTGCATCTACTATGAAGATATTTACTTAAATATAATAATTAAATAGATCAGATGAAAATCAAAATTTTAAGTGTGATAATCAGCATTTATGCTTTTATTTAATTTAACAATATTCTTTGACTCATATTTTTGTTACACTAAACGAGCTATTTAATAGGAAAACCTCTTTTTTTTAAAGTGTACATACATTTTATGACCGTTGCAAAATATCTATATTTAGCAATTATATCAACATTTAAATGTTAAAGTGGTTGTACTATAATATATCGTAACTATGACCATGTACGATATATTATAGTACAACAACTATAGTTCTAAAATGTGCCGATAGATGGCGTTCACATTGTTTAGATATATGCAAATTACTAATACGTGACATGCTCACATGAGACTTAGCTGCCATAAAAATGCAGAGCACCAGCTCTTTGCCTAAATGCTTCATCATGACTCTGATTATGAAGGATCATGCTCTGCTCTTGAAGTTTTTTTATAAGAACGATGACTGCACTTACAGCTGTTAGGAAGTTTCGGACATTAAAATCCATTAAATGGGGTCCAATAACCGCAAAAGGTCTGCGAAAACTGATTGCTAAATTCGAAGTGACCGGTTCATTTGACGTTAAACGGGGTAGAGGAAGAAAACCAGTTTCGGCTGCGGCAGTGGAAGATGGGGCTACAGCATTACAAGAACAGACTAACAGTGATGTTGGAATCAGCAGTGTACGGGGAATTGGCCGAATGCTGGATATGCCGAACAGCACGGTGCGTAAAATCCTACGGAAGATCTTGCTCTGTTATCCGTATAAGATAACTCATGTGCAGGAGTTGCTACCGGCTGACCTGGAAGCACGTCAATCTTTTGTACTGCAATTTCTTGCCCGGATGGAAGTGGACAATGGATGCCATGGAACATTCTGTGGTCTGACGAAGCCCACTTTCATTTGCAAGGTTCTGTAAATACGCAAAATTGCAGGATATAGGCGACCGAGAATCCGTCCCAGCTACAGCCATTACCTCTTCAGTCTGAAAAGGTTACTGTGTGGTGCGGAATAACGGCAGCGTTTATCGTTGGTCCGTTTTTCTTCGAAGAGATCACACCTGCGGGTCCCGTTACCTGCACCGTTACTGGCAAACGGTATGAAACACTTTTGTGTAAATATGTCCTTCCGGCACAGCGTCAGTGTGTGGATCGCACAATATTCATACAAGATGGCGCTCCTCCGCACATTGCTACTCCTGTGAAGCAGCTACTGAGTGCTAATTTCGGAGATGACAGGATCATAAGCCGTCATTTTCCAACAACGTGGCCGCCACGTTCCCCCGACTTAAACCCGTGTGATTTCTGGCTTTCGGTGAAGCTGAAGAATGTTGTTTACAGCGGGAGTTTTCAGAATCTAGCCGACTTGAAGGCAAGCATCACACACCACATCCATTGCATCAGTACAGATACCATCCGATCTGTTGTGAAGCCTGCCGTTTTGCGCTTCCAATTAGTAGCGGGACAAGGCGGAGGGCATATCGAACAACTTATGCTTTAATCACCAGCAAGGTGTTGATTCCATGAAGCTCTTTTTTTTTGTCATAATCGCTGTTGTCGCTGCATTCTTGTCTTTTCGCTAATAAATCTTTAGTAAATCCCTGAACTCTAATTTTTTCTTTTGGCTAAAAACATTTCCGTGTTTAACGAATACATTTTTCGACTTTCCTCCTGATATTACCTGGCCATCTATCGGCATATTTTGTAACTATTTTCTTTTTCTTTTGCCAAACAAAATTCCATTGCCTTACGATTGTCCTGCTAAAATATCAAATCATTCTGACCAGTAGTTTTAAAGTTTAGTTGTCGATTTTTAAAATCAGGACTTTAATTATAATCACCCGGTACATTAAATGCACCTGTGCATTTTATAATATCATGATACATTTTTAAATTGCATTACAAGAGAATATCTATTTTAAATTCTAATTATTTATTATAAATTTTTAAAAATATGATTACCATAGTTAATAATAAGTCACAGTTTACATAAAAATTGCAACTTTACAACTCATATTGCACTTAACTGTAAGAAGAGAAATAGTAAATTTATTTAAATTCAATATGAATATTTAATTAATTTTCTTGTGAGATTTCATTTTATGCTGTCATGAAGTATAAATAACAATATAAATATAATAAACATTAAATATTTCTTACTAAAAATCAATCTGCATAACATGAATGAAATATTATAAATTTATAAGAAATAAAAAATTAACTTTTCCATTACAAAGGACAAAGGTATAAATAATGGCAATTAAAATGCATTCAATTTTCTACTTCGGCACTCCATTAATATGAATAAAAATTTTAAGAGAGATATTCATAACATTATGATAATTTTTAAATCATTACTGATATAAATATTGACTCTTGGGAATTATTATTCAAGTGTAAGTACGATCAAAATTGTATAAATTTTCATTCTATTTAAAAATTTAAGCAAAATGCACATGGTAGACTTCCATAAGTGACTGAATCTAATTAAATTGAGATAATTAAATGTTTATTTAATATATTCTTTATGCTTCTAGAGATGAAAACAATACTATCTTTCTTGGCTACTACAAAATTTAATTCTAATGAGAGAAACAATAAAAATGTTATTTTAGTATTTAAACATACTTCTCATTAGCATATAAATGTGTATAACTCATGCTGGAGAGCTTCTTGTTCTCAAAAACACCTATCTAACCTTGAGAGACCTCTGGTGTTAATAAGAAAAGAGTATTGAAAATAAAATTATTTTCTAATTAAAATTATCTCACAAGTTTAGTTACCATGTGTTTTATGTTTCCTCATTCATATCTAATTTTACACAATAATTTAAATTTTTTACTGATCTAACGATAATTTAATCTGTATCAGTTCTTTCTTTAATAAGTTTGCTTTTTCTCATGCATATACTTATTAGAATAATTTCTTGAACCGTGATTGGAATATTTATTTGAAGAAGAAAATAACCACAATCAAAGTATTGATTTGGAGTTAGAAACGTTATTGCTTTATGTTTAAAATTAAATATTCATTTTTACTATATAGATTGTTACAAATATTTTTATACAGATTGTAACAAATATTAAAATTTCTATTGTTATTTAAGTTCAATATATACCTTATTAACATTTATTTACTGATAAAACAGGACATATAGAATTCTATTCTAGAGATGATATTGTTGATGCCATAAAATCTTTCTAATGTATACATGATATATTACAACTTATCTTTTCATGATTTACAAATAAAATAGAAATTGTAATTTTGGAATATTCAATTGTTTTGAAAAATAATTTCTTTAAAATTTAGTATATATATATATATGTTTGTATATATATATATATATGTGTGTGTGTGTGTGTGTGTGTGTGTGTGTGTATGTATGTATGTATGTATGTATGTATGTATGTATGTATGTATGTATGTATGTATGTATATAGTAAATGATTAAAATTATATGTAAGAACTGCTACAAGTGAACAAAAGTTATTATTCCTGAAATATAAAATTACCTTACTCTTATTGATAAAACAAAATTAATTTTTATAACAACATGAATAATAATGATAAGCATTTTGATTTCATACAGAATTTCAGTTATTCATTGGTAAAAATCTGTAACAGACAATTCAGATTTATATTGAATTTAAAATCAGTCCTAAAAGATGATGATAATTATTAATTCAATAAGGTAACAATATTTATTATTTAGTTATAATCAAAAAAGAGCTTCTCAGTAGATTAATTTCGTATCATTATATTTATATGAAATTAAACAATAGAAAAGCCTTGATTTTAATAAGGATTGCATATATAATATATATTGGATGTATATTCAACTTTGTTAAATAACTTTCACATGCTTTAAGATTGAGAAAGCACTCATTTTATTGTGCAAATTATTATCCTTTATTTTGATATATTAAGTAGAAACGTAAAATAACTCGTTAAATCCAGTAGTATAAAGGAGAAGAAAAGTTATAAATGGAAGCATTCTAATAGAAATAACTTATTTTTATATTGATTAAATGAACTGTTTGACATGTCCCACTTAAGTCAAAGAATTGTCCAACTAATAGTCTACCTCTTAATATTAACAAGTAGTACTTATTATCAACTGAAATTTAATAATTGTTCTGATTTGTAATCGTGGAATATCAAACGCAGAATTTTCATAAGAAACTTCATTTGCGTTCTACATATTTGCTGGTAACATATAGAGCATTAGTTTTGCGCTCTTAAAATATGCAAAACTGAAAATTCCCAAAATTTGAAAGATAGAAAAGTAATATTTTCTTCAAATAAGAACTAAAGAATAAAGGCATAAGCAAATGTTTGTTCTTATTAAATAAGTACATATTATTATCTTTTGTGTTTTGAAATCTTATAAAGTTAAATAGCAAAATCTTCTTACACTTTTTCTAAAAAAAACTATGAAATTTTTAAAATTTATAAATTTAATATTAAATTTTAAACAAATTTCATTCGAATCATATTTTTTGTGAAATAAACTCATTTGTTTGTACCAGTAAAAACATAGTACACCTTTCCAATAAATAGCACTATGTTATAATGATCGGTCACATTTTGATTATAAAAACTAATTTTCAAATATTATGTCTAAAACATTATAACTAATCGTATAAAAAATAACTGTTTAACTCAAGTTTAGGCACAGTAATTTAATGTTCTCACACTTTTTTAATTATTAACAGAAATATGTATAACGTCACTTCATGAATTATAAGCACAAAACATATAATTATAACCAATCATCCAATGCTTTTAAAACATATTATTTTTAATATTCTCTTAAATGAATTTAAATGCATTTTGTATTTGTCTCAAAACCTTCAACACATTATCAAAATACCTACTTTCATTCTAATTTCGTTTGAATGAAATTTATCTTATTGCATTCTGCCCAAACTATATAAACAAGAGCAAACATATGATGTAAAAAATAAACATTTTTATGCACTTATTTATTTGAGTTGAAAAATGAAAAGTAACTGAAACTTTAACACGTAAAGTAATTAATTAAGTTTTCAAATAAAATATATAAACAAGAATTATCTGATTTTTTAAATTTCTTCCTAAAATTAGAAGCAGCAAGATTAATTTTCTAGTGCAATAGAAATTGGCTAATACATCATTGAAATATACATAATAAAATTATAATTTAACCTAAAACATGAATACAAAATAGCACAACATTATAAATATTACATGAATGTTAATTATATATTTTATAAAATGATTAATGAAATAAACATCCACTGATTGATATATAAATTCCTATTCAAACTTTCCATTACTAAACAGATAATTAATCGATAATTTTTTTAAGCATACAAATTTTGATATTATTTAAAATCGTAATGCATTCAGAAAATCTTATACAACAAATAAATGTAAGTGAATGCATATTTTTTTTAACTCATTTTAATCATTTCTTCTCGAATACATTAGGTATTGAAAGTTAACTATTCATTAATGTAAATAATTATTTATGACACCAATAATTATGACACAAATTATTTTATGAATAAATTGTTAATAGTATTTTTAAATTATATAATTCTTTCAAAAAATGTGTATCCTGTCATAATCCAACTAAACACATAAGTGAGTCATTCCTTTCATTTTAGAAAAAGAAATTTGGATGCAATTTTTGAAAATATAATATTTTAATCAAATGAAGAATTACATGGCATATTCTTTGTAAAATTTGGTTGTTTTCTTAAAAAATTCTTCGATATGTATTTACTAAATACATTAAAGTTTAAAATTTAAAATGGACTCTGTAAAAAATTGCAAATGTTCTATGAAAATACTGAACAAAGTATTTAAAAATTGACATGTAAACTGAAAGTTTATAATGAGAAATAACTTAAGAGGAAAAGTAAATGATTTATAGCAAAGAGTTAAAATATTATCTTTTACTAATTTTGATATTTATATAAACATAGCTTTATCTCTTAAATATTGTTCTCATTATGAATTCTTAAAATTGATATGTCCGTCATTTGTATAATTTACACTTTCAATTAATACATCATTTTATTCTGTATTCATTTGAATACACTTCTTATTCATTATTATATCAATAATTAAATAAATAGTCTGATAAATTATTCATTGTGCAATTATTATTTTAAATATTTATTCTGTTGTAGCTTTAAAATCTTTATTGATATTTGTAAAATGAAAAATTAGTTGCCATACATCTGAATTTTATACCATAATTTTGCTTAAAATTGATTTTATTTACGATACAAATTTAGAAATTAATACATTTTTAGCGGTACCAAATCGTAAAATATAAAGTAATTAATATTTATAAAATCTTAAACATCATTTCAATTACAATACATAAAAAACATTATGAAAAATTTTATTCTATCTAGACAAAAGTAACTCAATTCTCTATTTTACCATTTGTAAGCAATGCATTTCTCAGATTTCTAAATATATTTTTTAAATTATATGAGTCTAATAATTACTTCTCGGCAAGTGTCAAAAATTGTGCGAGTTATGTGAAAAAATGTCCCAAAATACTATAATAAGAATTAAATTTAATGTCTATAAAATGATATTAATAGAGATTATAAGGAAGTAAACATAAAAATAATTATTTTCATAAAATAATAGAGTATTTTCAACAAGAATAAATTCAAAAGATATCCTCGTTCCCTTCCGTGATTTCCGAAAATACCTTTTTCGTATGCTCAAAAATAAATACAAATATTTTTTCAAAAAAGTTCTGCTTGACTATTATTTTTTAAGAATGAGAAGTGCAGAAAGGATTAAATCATGTAAAATATATTTATAGAATTGCGGTATGCATCTATTGGACTCGGATACTTGATCAAAAAAGATTATTTTTATTACATTAACTTTTAAATTTAGTTTAAAAAAGAATTTTTGTTAGCATTTATATGTTTAATATTCAATAAAATGTGTAATATGTTAAATATCAAATACTCAATTATTGTAAATATTGAAAAGATATATAAAGTATATTATGGGACTATTAATTCATTTAATTTGAAAGTATCTAATTTTTATGAATTTAATATTTACCATAAATATATTTAATTGAGCTTTTTTCAATAATCAAAATAACTAAATACTATCAAAAAATGTTATTTTTAAAGCCTGAATAATTTATTCGAATTTCAAGGAGTATTATAAAATCAGTTATTCCTCAATATGTTTTGAAATGAAATTTGGAATGAATTCTTAGAATTATAAAATTAGTTCCTTAGAAAAGTTTATTTGCGAATATTATTAAAAACGTTTAATATGTGCATTTAAAACTATGAAACCATTTATCATTTACTGTGTTTTATTCCAGTTTATATGTATAAATTTTCCTGAAATTTAGTTTGATACTTTTGGATGATATTTTAAAAGACTTACAAATTTTTTGGCTTGCTGAAAATTTTTAAAGCAATGCGGATTTTCATATTGAAAACTGTTTAATTATGAAAAAGACAAGCAGTTTATTCTAAATTAAGCATGGGAAACTTTGGTTCTCGTAAGTCTAAATCTAGTCAGAATTATATAAGAGAAATGCATTTAAAGATATCAGAACTTAAACCACACAAAAAAGGTTTTAAAAATAATATTCCAGATGCGACTGAATAGGATAGAAAGCAACACTGATCAAATATTAAAAGGTATATAACTTAATGATTCTGTATTGTTTAATCATAAAATGGCATCATTTTATTTTATGTATGAATGAAGTTTATACTCAGAAGCAGCATCCGGAAAACTTTTCTACATAATATCAGTATAATAAATAAAGTTAATTTATAAAAATATAATAAATAAAGCTTATTTATAATTCTTATTCTTAAACATAAAAACGATAATGTCAGAAAAAAATATTATAAAGTTGTGAAACAATTTCAACAATTAAATAAAAAGTTATGAAAAATTTTAAAATAACGTGATTCACTCCCACATATATATATATATATATATATATATATATATATATATATATATATATATATATATATATATATATATATATATATATATATATATATATATATATATATATATATATATCAGGTTCTGTATCAATATAATAACCATTTTCAATACAGTAATGTCAATAAACAATGGCATAACTGTTATTTAAAATATAAAAAAAAAATCCTTATATTTCTGGAAAATGAAAAAAAAAAGATAATAAGGAATTAAAATGACATTGCATTGTTACATAAATATGAATTTACAAACGTACGAATATTGAAAATGAAGATATACCATTGATTAAATATTGTTTGATTTTTTGTGCCAAAAGACTAATTTGACCTGGAATTACTGTTTAAAGTATATTCTGAATTGTTACAATCATCCAAAAAGATGGTAGAAGTCGAATTAATATCTAACCAAATTAATAATGAGTAGACACATATTTCCTATAATTTCGGTAGTTAAATTCTATGTTTTAAGTATTGCAATATGAGTAAATAATGTCTTAAAATTTTAAAGAACATGAGTTTAGATTCACATTGAATATTAAACAAAAAAAAAGCATTTTAATAAAATCCAAATAATGCAGCAGAATATAAATTCTTATATATATTTATTCTCGAAACAGAAAATATTAAATAAATCCAAATCATTTTAAGAAAAAGCATTAACACTAATATCAATCATGTATTTTAGATTTAATTTTATGAAAAAATTTGTAGATTTAATTTTATGAAAAAATTTGTTATTATATGTAGATTATAATATGATAAATAATTGTAACTTTAAATATAGTCAAAACATCAAATTAATGATTTCATGAGGCACTCGTGAATAATAATTTCTTTAAGTTAGATTTTTAAAAATGCTATGTGGGCTTCAGAATTTCTAATTCTAATAGAAAATTAAATAATTGTGATCCACTCTATTTATAGTTAAAATAAATAGCTCATTTATATAAGTTTCAATGTTTTTCTATGCATACATTTAGTTATATATATAAGCTCAATTTCATTACTTAGAGAAAGTTAATCCTTATGAGAAATATTTTGTTTTTGTCTCATTAATTTTATTATATCAGATCATCTGCCATGATTAAGGAGCTTATATAATACTACTTAGAAAAATACTAGATAAAAATACTAAAAGATTGTGATTAAATGGTTTGATATCTCACTATTTAACAATTTCAAAGGAAGATGCCAAAATAGCGTTTTATATATAACCATATTTCAAAGTGAGCTGAAGATTTTCTAAAATTATAAATTAAAATTAAAATTCTAAGAGAAATTTATAAAGGGGGAAATTGTAAGAGATTAGGTACTCTTCATATAAAAAATTTGAAACGTTTCTTATTTCTAAATGATGCACGTTTCTGTCTTACTAAAATTGGATAATGTGTCTTCAATAAAGTGTACATAAAAATAAATCTCCGGATAAAATTTCATCTTAAAATCAAACCACGCTATTAAAAGGATATATTTTCAGCATTTAAAATTATCTATAAATGTAATTTGAAGTTCAAAACAGCTGAGATTCTTCAAAATATGTTACACTTTAAAATTACAATTTCTGTAGGTAAAAATAAATTTGGATGTAAATATTTGATAAATGCGCTGCATAATTTTTCAAATGAAAACTCCTCTGTCTTTTTTAAATACACTGTAAAAGCAAAAATTGACTGAGCTACATTGGATAAATACCTTTTTTAATTTTGATATATAAAATTCTTCTCTAAAAAAAGAAACTAATCGTCTGGGGTTTCTTCCCTTTATAATCAAGGCACTTTTCTTAAAAGAAATAAAAATTTATTAAATTAGTTTCTTTAGTCTCAAAATTCTATTAATATATAATTTTTAATAAACATTCAAAGCATTCTTTTCTTATGTACACCAATTTAACAAAGGTAGTAAAGGGCTCCATAAAAAAAACTGATTAATTGACATGTAATCTTCTTCCAACACATTCCACAAAATGAATGATTGAACAAGGCAGAAAAAGTTTCGAATCATATCAGAAAAATAGTTTTTCTCCTAACATACTGTTCTCTGAAAAGAAGTTTTGCTTAACTTAAAAGAAATCGATGGAGTATCTTTTTTTTCCTTAATGTAAAATCTGAAAGAAATGATGTCAAGAAAAATTATGAAACTTTTCATTACTGTTATGTCAATTAATTATTTGAAAAAATTGCATTAATGTCTCTTTATTTTCTATCAGATATTTATTTTTCTATCATGATGTTAAATGTACAATTTGATTAAATTTTCATTATTTTTCTCAAATATTTTATAAACTTCAAATATATCCATTAAAATTGTAAATTAACATTTTTATTAAATTATTCTATTTATTGTTTTTTAAATATTTTATAAACGTCAAAATGAAATTATGTTACTATTTTAATTGGATGATTTTTTATTTTGTTACATTTTTATAAATTCGATAAAAGTAAATTAACATTTTTAATTATTTTAATTAATTAGATTTTTTGCGATATTTGCCTTAAAATTAATAAAAAACATTTACTAACATAAAGTTAATAACAATAAAGTCCTAATTATTTAATGTCTTTATTCCTTTGAAAAAAGTAAATATGGCTTATAATATATTTGATATGTATTTCTAAATGCTTCATTTTATTAATGTGAATTTCTATGCATAACGAATGCATATATAAATAATAATGAAACAATATGCATATAATAATAATAATAATACTGTGATAATGTTTATATTAATAGATATCAGTTAAATATAATAAAAAGATCAATTATTTTCTAACAGAGAAACAAACAATGTTTGGCGAATAATTTCATTTCCAGAGAACCTCAATAAATATTTCAAATAAATTAGTACAACAGTATCATAAAGCTTCATATTAAGTATATGAAGTAGGTAATTTTTATACTATAATTGAAAAATGATTGAATATACTTTGCCTTATTAAAACTAAAGTTATATAAGAGAAAAAATGAATATGAACAATTCAAACACTAATTTATTAGTTCTCAAATTATTTAAGAAAGATTTAATGATTTTTACCTTATTTTTAAAATAAATTTCCATCCTTTATTCTAATAGATTTCAGATTTTCTCATGAGTTAGAAATTAATAAAGAAGATTTTTCATTCCATTTATTTGAGCATACATTTTATTTAGCTTTTACAAATATCGTTGTTTTAAATTCAAATTGCAGAAAAAAATTTCTCATTACTTAAAGAATAATTTTATTTCATTTTAGTAGAATATATTTTAAAATGTCATTTTTGTTACGGTTTTTGCAATTTTTATTCAACATCAGCTTAATTGTAAAAAATTATGCATTTTCTTGTTAAATTTAGCTTATTAATTTCGTAAAGTTCTTTCTTCACTTACTTTAACAGCAGTTTTTTTTTTCACTAAAATAGCAAACAGTTTCAATTTACAAAGCAACAAAAATGAAATTTTACTCATCTTATTCCTATAGAGTACTTAAAATATTTTCACTTATACTTCTGATTTGGGAATTAATTCCATGTAAACTAACTTCTTATTTTGATATTGAAATCAGTTGCAAAGTTAACATATTATATATTTTTGTGCAATATCAAAAATCATTAATATAATTATGATTTTATAGAATTTAATTTAATCATATTTTTAAAAATAAGTGATAGATGGCGTGCTTTAATTTATTAATTAATAAATTTTCTGTTAATATTTTGAACTGAAATTAACTGTTCTGTAAAATATTATGCATGTCTTATTCTTGGTTTGGAATGAAATAACCTTTAATATATATATATATATAATACAAAGTATATATTAATATTTCTATATTTAGATTTTAGATTTCTGTATAATAAAGAGTAGTGTGTAACTAATAATAATCTAGCTTTACAGGAACAACATATTACTTTTTCAGAAGTAAATTTTACAAATAGGTAAAATTCTGAGTGTGAGTAAGATACACATGAGATTTTTATAAATAATAGCTAAAACTGCGTTAACTAGAACTTTTACGTGAAATAGTTTTGATCACTAGTTTTGAAACAGTTTTTATTTTTCTGTGCTGTATATAAATATGTCTATAATGCTCTTAATACTTATGTATGAAATGGTTTTCTTATTTGTTATCCTATTTCACAAAATGATAAATTTATATATTTAAAAAATTAGTTCAAACCTTTAAAAAAATTATTGAAAACCTTTTGTATTTAAACGTAAAATTTTAGTAATCAACGTAATTGATGAAATAATATTTTTACATGAATAAAAAAATGGATTTTAATTGAATTTATGGATAAAACTGCTTAATAAGTACATCTGGATGGGAAGTTGATATTTATAAATCTACGTAAATAAATTTTAACAGTGAAAACTTTTTTAAAAAGCTGAATGGTTTAAAATTTTAAAACATTTTCAGTTACATTTTAATATAATCAGACTCTTATAAACGTATATGATATAAAATTTCCACTAAATTTTCATTAAAAGGAAATTATAAATTTTGTATCGAGTTTGGAAAAACAAAAATCATTGAATTAAACCGCGCTTTCTATATTTTTCTTAGATATCTCTCAACATACCATTTAATTTGTTTATTTATTTATTATTTATTTATTATTATTTTTTTTTTGCTTTCCTCCTATATTTTAATTATTTTATTCACAAATTTAAAATAATACATCAAATAAAAGAAAACGTATAAAAGTAGAACTAAGAATATAATTATATTCTTTAGTTTATTTCATTGCCTTTTATTAACAGAAGACAATAGATTCATATTTATATGCATATTACATGCATTAAGAGTATTTTTTCATACACTCAAACAAATTATATTTTTTAGAATTCTATATTTTTAGGGTATTTTTAAAACTTCATTTCACTTCTGAAGAAAATAGAAATTCAAAGAGATTAGATAAGTAGAAAAATTTAAATGGGACCATTAACGCCATTAGGTTATTCTACAAGTTTCTCTATTCTTACAAAACCATAGTTTCTTGGTCATCCTAACTCATTTTTCTTTCAATTGATATTTAAATGAACGCCTTTAAAATCTGTGCTATCTTTTTTTAATTTTACATATTCTTACTCAGTTCATTTCAAATTAAACTTTTTTTATAAATTTGTAATGCAATGTAAATCGTATCATAAATATTCAGCATGTATATTTATTTTTATATTAATTTTTAGCACAAATATAAAAAAAACATTTTTGAAACCAGGATCATTCTATATTTTTAGCATAAGATTTTATATCTAGTTTTTATCTGTTATTAATGAAATCTTTATTCTGCAAGATAGAACTTTATTTGTTAGAATATTATTCATGTAAACTTCTAGTATTAAATATTTCAGATAAATAATAAGTGTACAAAATAATTTTTACACTGTATAAATTATAATTATTATATTTTTTCATTTAAATCAAGCAAATGTAATTATATAAAAGCAATATATTCAAAAGCGGTAATTCAATAAAAATTTATTCCCTGTGGATAACTACAGAACCTCTAGCTGACACTTTCTTCAAAACTATTTTTACTTTATTATGCATATATAATATATAAATTTAAAAATGCCTCTATTTTTATTTTATATATATAATTTTATATATTTTATAAAATTGTATATGTATAATATATATAAATATTTAATATATAATATATGATATATATATATATAGATAGATAGATATTTAATTTCATTGAAATTAATTTCTTTTTAACAGATTTTTTGCAAATTTGCAAAAAAAAAAAACTTAACATTTATGGTAATAAAATATATCATAAAAGCTCAATTTCAATAAAAATGTATTTTGTTCAACATACACGGAATATTCTATCATTTGTCGCATCCACCAATATTCTCAAAAATAATACTTTAGATGTTATATTAAAATATTTTTATTACAAAATTTAAAAGAATTGAAGCATTATATTTTTGTAATAATATAAATAAAATTGCTTACACTTTTTGCAATGATAATGATAATGAAATTTAATATTGTATTCGCGCGCGCGCGCGTGAAGTGCTCATTGTTAACTAAACTAAAGACAGAATTTTTTGTCTATTAATTGATTGAAAACTATATTGTTAAGACACATTACAAGTTATAATTTTCCCGTCTAATTTACATACATCTAAAATTTTTGAATAAACTTTTGTAAATCTACTCTAATTAACAAGTACAATTAAATACTTTTAAATGCAGAGTGAGAATATTTTGAACATACATTTGTAACTAAATTTAAAAACACATTCTTGCAACTATTATTTTACATTTCTAATGCATTAAATAGCCTTATAACATACAGACTACTGTGCGTATGTTTTTAGGCTATTTAATGTGTTGCAAATACTCTACTATCGGCATTAAATTATTTTTAAAATAATTTCAGCAATACTTCTTAAAGATTGAATTTCACTCCCATATACTATTTAAAATATTTTGTTACTTTTCATTAAACAGTTATTTCAACTGTGTCTTTTAGGAAAGAAAATTAGTTCAGTTTCACAAGGAAAAGGAAACTTTTACCATGTCATTTTAATCTTTTTCATTGAAATTCCTTACATTATTTAAAAAATATATGTGAATACGTGACTTATTGTCAATGTTACTTCGAAATATAAAATGTGAAAATAAAACGCTAAGTGTGTTTGTAAATTAATCTAAACTAATGCAACAAAGTAAGGTTTTATTAATTTATAATAATAAAGCTTAAATTTGTTCCATTATCATCATAAATACCCTGACATTGTAATGCAACACCGAAAAGGTATGGCCAAAAAATTATGCGAATGTCAGGAAAGACGAATGTCACCTTAACGAATTATGCGAATGATATAAAATGCGCATCTCTCCAGCGCAAGTAGGATATGATATAAGAGGAGGAAACGGCAGAGTGAGCATTACTCGCGCCATTATTGCTGCTTGGGAAATAATTGTTGTTGAAAGTTTGTTCTTATCCCAAAGGACACCTGTAGGGCAGAAAAAGATAGGTCATCGTTGACGGAGTCAGTTCCTCCTGACAGAAGAACTTACAAGGGGTAATATGATTGGACCAAGAAAAGCAGGTTGGTCATTGACGCAAATCGCAGCTGACAGATATCAGGAGGCATACACAATGCATCGCCTGAGGGAAAACGATTGGAAAAAGAAACTGTGGAACGTTTGTGAGGCTCCTGTGCAGCCAGAGTTACATCAGCACCCGCAAAGCACATCTACAAAAATTTTGCAACATATGGGATGCTCCCATTTTGAGAATATACGTTTACATTGGTTACTATTGGCCTGCACTCCGTTAAGAAGACTGCCATTGACTCCACAGCATAAACGCCAACGTCTGGATTGGTTTAGAAGGATTAGAAGACGCGTTAGCAGTTCACCGGCTGTGGAAAAGATGGTAGGAACAAGGAACGGTGGAATGTTTGCGGGATGCCGGTACAACCAGAGCGACTTCAGCATGCGTGGATCGACTCAACAGAAGGTGATGGTGGCTTTGAAAATCACGTTTACTGAAATTCTCCGTCATGTGCAAGACACCATGCATGCTTTCATGTCAAGGAGAACCATTTCCTGTCGATTAGTTGCTAGTGGTATGAGCTCATTGCGTCCATTAAGAAAACTGCCATTTATACCACAGCATGAACGCCAACGTCTGGAATGGTGGTGAATTAGATCGATTTTCATCTTACACAGTATCTTCTTTTCAGATGTGCCATGCTTATGTTTCTCCAATGATAGTTCCCATGTTCGAGTGTGTCCTTGATATGGAGACAGGTCAATTCCTGCAGCAATTGCTGAACGCCCAACCGTGCGACAATGCAGCATCATGATTTGGAGTGCCCTTGCATACGATTCCAGTTCACCTCTAGTTCTTATTCACGGAACTATGACAGGCCAACGGTAGTGGTTGATGTGTTGTGGCCGGTGAAACTCCCTTACATTCAGGGGTGCTCAATGCGCTTTATCAGCATGATAACGCCCCACCACATGTTGCTCTCTTCAGCCAACATGCTCTGTAAGATGTACAGAAGGGACAGAAAGGAATCGAGTTTACAAGGCTTAGTGCCAGAATCTGAGGTTTCTATAATTAATTTTGATACCTTACAACTCGAAGATTTTGAACTCAAATTTACCGTCCGACAGCTGACACCTGCCTTGGTAGATGAACCACAGAACCATACCTTAATAAGGTGAGAAGTATCGCCGGCACCCACTCTCTTATATTGGAACACAGTACATCTCGTGGAAGATTTGTGCTACCTCACCTTAATGAACCGTCAAAACCTACACAATTCCTCTATATCCCAGTTCTCGACCGGACCAACATCGGTGACACGCTGATATTCCATCATTAGAATGTTATCTGACGCAATGGGCATTATCCTTTTCAAGATAGAACAATTGCGCCAGTGCAGGATGGTACTCAAGCTATCCCTTTTGTACACCAGCTTGCTCCTTTCATCCAAAGTCCTGGTACAAGACAGCACGAAATGGAGGCAGTCGCCCACCACATTGTACGAGCGACATAACTCACTTATCGGATACCCTCGTTTATGAAGGCATTCCGGAACACGTACGTGTCCAGTCGCTATTTGGGCAAAGATAGCATTTCCGAAAATTCTTTTTTCAGAGACGGTTTCGAAGAATCTGAATATCTGTCGAACGATTTCTTCTCTTTCCCATCTTAGCTCCCATACACGCAGTGATTCTTTACGCAACACCTTAAGTTGGTGCGACCTTGGATGTCACAGATCCAGCGTGATCAGGCTCTAGCAAACTCGCAGCCTCTTTGGCCAGTTCATCTGCTCTTTCGTTTCCGAAAGTGCCAGCATGAGCATGTACATAGTGCAAATGCACCATTTCCCTTGCCACTGTACTCACCAGATCTCTCACCAATTGAACACGTTTGGGGAATAATTTCACATCATTTTCAGTCACTGCCTCCTCCAAAAGACTTACTTTGGCAAATGGTTGACAAGGAATAGAGAGCCATTCCTACCCTCATTGAATGTGTACTTAATCTTGTTGCATCATAGATAACGGTTAACGGTGGTTTTACAGCCTACTTACCTGACCCTGTCTGCATTATGCTTATCATTTCGAAATACAGATCACTTATTATTTGTTGCTGTCGTTTACTGTTTGCCGAATTTTGTCTTTTTTCGGCAAATCCTTCTTGATGTTTTATTTTTAATATCTGGCAATACATAATTCTTTAATGATATTCTAAAATTAAGAAAAAAAGAAATCATCTAAGAGAATGTGCAAATTGAATATTTAATTTTACCACGAATATATTTTTGTATGTTATTAAAATATATTCATTTTCTGGAATTTTTTAAAGGAATTTAATAAATTTAAAACGTTACTTACCTTAAAATAATATGTAAATAAAGGGATTAAATTTAAATTCAATTAAATCAGAATAATATTTCTCTTTTCGTTTTGAGACTTAAAATATTTCAGAAACAACGTAGAATTATGATAAAGATCATCTATTTTTATGATAAAGCACTTAAATAAAACTTAGGCACATTTTACTAAGCATATATGTCCGCTTTATAGTAAATTAATTTTATTTCAATATTTTTTAAATCGATTAATTGGCATAACAAAAAAATACAAACTGAAGATATCGTCACGAAAATTTACTTTGGTTGCAGCAAATTTATATAAAATCACTTTAATTCACTTTTGCAATTTTTGTAGGAAAACGCAAAGTTGAATAACGCAGAATATTTTGTTTTCTTTTGAAAAATTCCCATTTCGTGATTCATATGTAAAATAAAAAAAGAGTTTCTGAATAGTTTAAAGAAAATCAATGAATTCTCCTTTCCTTATAAGAAATGATTTTTTTTTTTTTTTGCAAGATAATTTCGTATTGAATTGAAATACAGTATTATGTGTTGTCCTTTTTAATAATATTTTAAATAGATTTATATTTGCTCAAATGAGTTTCGTTAGAAAATACTTTTCCACCTGTATTTTTACATATAATTATTCTAATTCAGAAATTTATAGCTACATTACTTCATTACTTTAGTTATTTCATTTATAAAAAGATTAGATTATTAGTAGCAAATATGTATCCGTATGAATATAATTTGTGATATTTGTGTTTCTAGAAACATAAAAGAGGAAAAGAAAATTTAATTGGTTGCATAAACTGAAAGCATGTGGTGTAGTTTCTTATTAGTTATTCTCACACATCAAAGCGCAATTTTCTTTTTCCTATAATGTTTTCAAGATATTCAAAAAGTGCTTGAATATTTATTTTTAATATTTTTATAATGCTTTCTCTTTAAAATCAAGTTAAAAAACAGGATCATTATAATCAGAAGAAGAATTTTCCTAAATGTTAAAAATTATATATTATTATATCAGTAATATATTAATTCATTTATTTTATTCTTTAATTTTTATCCACATTTATTTTATTTTTTCCTGCTGCAATCATACCACTTCTTAGGGAGAAAGTAATTTTAAGTTGATAAAAATTGTTTTTCTTTAACGTTATATTCATTATAGGAAATGCTTATTTTAAGTAATAATAATAAGTGTTATGTTTAATATGTAAATTTAAGAAACAATACATATTAATCACATTGTAGGAACTAAGATTTCATACTTAAAAGATGACCCCAAGATTTTACTTTAGTTTCGTGCAAAAGGGAAAAATAATGTTATCCTGAATAAAATATGAATGATTTTCTCTATACATATATGCAAAGAGTTTAAAAGTAACGTTTTTAGAGTACCAATAAAGCAGACTTTTTAGTGAAGAAAGAGAGCACTTACTGTAGAAAACTCTTCCCCTCTGCACTTAAAATATTATCTCCTCAATGAATGTATCATAACATAAGTTTCTTAAATTAGAATATAAAATTTATTTTTGTGGAATGGTGAATTAACTGTGATTAATAACTATAATATTTTAAAGTTAAAAACATGAAGCAAAACATTTAAAAATATGAATAAAAAATTAATATAAACAATATATATGCAACTCACTTCGGTGTAAAATTATGTGTAAAACTATATTTATAATTGTTAAGCCAATGAAAACAATTATTGCGCAAAATGTAAATAAACACAAGAGTGTTTAGCAATATTAATATCAGTAAAATTTAAAAATTAAAATGATGTGGAATTGGTGAAAATGATTATGGCATTCCAGTACTCTATATGTTTAAGAGCACCACACATTTTCATCTTTAAAGAAAAAGATATATGATATGGAGAAGTAGTAAGCCATTTCACGTAATACATTGAATGAAATGAATGGAATTAATATTTCTTTTCATTTTATAGTAACATTTTATTTGTTCTATTAACTAAATATTTGTTAATACTTCTCTTTGTCTTTTATACTCATTAGTATTACGGTTTACTTAGCGTATCTGTGAATGATTAGGCGAATTCCTTAGGAATTACCTTTGGGTGCTTACACTAAGATAAAATATCAAATGTATATTAATATATTTGATGAGATACTAAAACGTTAAATTAAAAATACGAAATTTGAATACTGAGATAGAAAGTCTCTTTAGACTGAGTTTAATTGAGAGTGTGCATGTGTAATCTTTTCAGTTCAGATCTCACATACACAAGGAATAAGACGTCCTAATTAAGAGCCTCAATAGGCTGGATGAATTTTATAAAATTAATGATACCGAAAAAAATATTTTTATGAGTTTTTTTTATTATTTTTTCTTCAAGAATTTTGTTTCATTTCAGCAATTTAATTGTACATAGAAAATATGAATATGAAAATTTATTGCCAGGAAAATGTCCTCTTCTACCATTTTACATACTAATACACATCTTACAATGTTACACCATTCATATTTAAATCTTTGTAATCCTAAATGGAACCCATAAAAAGCGTGAAAGTTACACTTTATATTGAGTTCTCAATACACTGTCTAAGCGGATTTTCAATTGGATGGTGATTATTTTTGCAGATGGTTGAAGGACTTTTTGTGAGGTGATTACATCTGACTTAAAACAATTTTTTAGTGTTCTGCTAATGAAATAAATATAGAAACAATGCTGTAAATCTTGTTAATCTTGTTAACTGTTGGAAAACACACATAAAGATAAGTGGGATCATTCATTCTGTGAGGATTGTGACAAGAATTTTGTCTATGAATTAATTTTTGTTGAATTCTTTGAACATATCTACTCCTGAAATAAATAAATTTCGAAGATAAACTCAATGCTGATCAATTGAAAATCATATTTAAAGGAAGTAATTCTTTGTAAAGTAAAGGAACAAGGTGTTAGTATATCTAGGATTTTCCTATGTTCTTAATGAACTTTCATACTGCGTTGAGAGTGCTTGATGATACCAATCATAATCGTGTACTATATTACTATAAATATGAAACAAATACCAATCAGAACATGTAGATCAGCGAATATACGAGTTGTCATCCATGGTTGGTCATGGCAAGAGTCAGAGGAATTGGAAAATACAGACGTTTAAAATGGCTTATCATATAGTTAAAATTTTGATATCAGGATGAGTCACCACTAATTATTGCATTTGTAACCTGAAAATATTAACTCTAGTTATCTAAGATAAGCATGGCTACTTGAAACTTATTCCAGTAAACATTGCCTGATCATTACATGCTAACATGGGTGTCCACATTGCAATATTTCTCAATATCAATCCTAGATATGAACTTTACAAGCTACGTGGAAGCAGCTGAATGGGAGCCTTTGTTATTTAGAAGCAGGTCCAATTAGAATATCCCCCGATAACTTAATTGTCGACCCCTGAAATACCATATCACTTAAAGCCCATCGCCAGTAGGATCTATAAAATGGCCCCACTTACCTTTAGAGTATTGGTAGCATATTGTGAATAGAAATTAATTTTGGATATTAACTTTGGTATATAAACATTGCTAAGAATGGTGAAATGAACTTACACTCAGTTTTGGTGCATATCTTATTTTCTTATTAATGAGACGGTTAGTTAGAACTGATAATTAAGAATCGCATTGTAATATCTAATTATGAAAAAATAGTTCTTAGATCATAAATCTTGTTCATAAATAAATCATAAATCTTGTTCTTAGATCATAAATCTTGTTCAAAATAATAAACTGACACATCGTACATATTTCTGTTGCAATTAATTACAAGTACCAATTGTATTATGTCAACTTTAGATCTTTTACCATGTTCTGTCTTTAATTGAACACTTAGACACGTGAAGATAATTGCTTTGAAATCTAAGGCTGGTTAATGAAGTTCTACTAAGAAAAGACTGTGGAAATCAATACATTCCTTGAATAAAAAATTAGAAGGACTACGACATTAAATATTTATATGAATATCATGGTTAGAGTCACATTGTCTCTTTCAATTGTTTTTGCCATAATGGTTTCAATATATTTACTGGTTGGTAACTTAAAGCAAAGCTATTAATACATGTTTTTATTGTTTATTTGTGGCTTTTATTTTGAATATATATATATATATATATATATATATATATATATATATATATATATATATATATATATATATATATATATATATATATATATATATATATATATATATATATATATATATATATATATATATATATATATATATATATATATATATATATATATATATATATATATATATATATATATATGTATATAATATATATATATATATATATATATATATATATATATATATATGTATATACATGAATTCTACAATGATTTTACGATAGTTTCTTTGGGAGTCAAATACTAATTGCTCTTTTAATTATTTGCATTAAACCCAATTAATATAATTATACATCTAATTACCAAATAGTTATCGGATGTTTAAAAAGAATTTATTAAAAATCATTAAATCTATTACATCATTAAGTCTGATTTAATGTTTTTATTAAAGAATCATATGATATCAATATTTTTTTTGCATATATTTTATGGTTGTGATAATTCTGAATTTTATATTTATTAAAGCATGTAAAAACATTTTAATTATAAAAATGCTCTCAACTTAGGAGTTATGAAAAATAAATTTTGAGATTTGGATAAGCAACATAGCTTTCTTTCTTTTTTTCTTGATTCACAAAATTTCTAAATATTATTTTTCCTATAATTCATAAAAAAATATCACATAAAAATAATTTACACAAAGTAAACATACAACTAGAAACCTTGCGGCATCCAGATTGATCAGAATTTAATAAATAACTGATGAAGCAAAAACAAAATATGAAAACAAAGCTAAAATAAGTACAATTCAAAATTAAAGATATATATAGTGGTTTCTAATATTAAATTTTCCATTTTGTACAAAAAACGTGATAGATAGAATTTTTTAGCTGATAGAAGTTAAAATATATCAACAAATGATAAAAAAAAACTATTATGATATTTTTTCAAACATTCTTGACTAAAATGTGAAAGAAGACTGGGTGAGATTAAAAAAAAAGGTAGTTTTCAACTCAGAACCCTAGAAAATAAGAATACACGTTACGAATATAATGAATAAATAATTAAAATTAAATATATTTTTTTTCAAATACAGAACAATTTAATACATAAACTATGATATAGATTCCGTAAGAAATGGAATATGCCTTCAATTTTTACAGTGTCATTGATCCAAAAACCAAATATTTCTGATAGCTTGCAAATCTTGTACTTTGAAATTGTTTTCTAAATAACACTATTGTATCCCAAGAATTGAAATCCCTTATTCTGCTTACAATTTTATTTATCGTTTCTTTCCAGATGAATTTTACTTCATAGCAGACTATTCAGTGAAAATAATTCGTATTTTCCAGTTCCTCTAAATCTTTTATAAGAATGGTTCACAAGAATAACTTTTAAAGGTTTATGGAGCATATTTCTTCCTATGAATCTTATCTCTTTTAAAAGCTTGCGAAATTTAGGAAACTACTCAAAAATATTTTTATCTGTGTATGAACTTTTAAAGATCACCAAATGAAAGAAAAGAATGAGATCAACTGACTGAAGCAAGAAGTATTTTAGGAAGTTAAATGTAGAATGGGGATATTAATAAAAGAAAACTTAAAAAGTAAAGATATATACAGTTTAAAGAAATTCTGAAATACATCTAGAAATCTGAGTAAAGTAAAAGGCGAAATCATCTGTTGAAACTGATAAAAGTTTCATGATAAATCAGCGAAGCAGTTCGAAATATATAAATATATATATTATTTAACTATGGATTGATATATATTTTAATTATTTATATATTAAATTAATAATTTTTAATGATTATTTCCATAAAAATTATCCACAAATAACAAAGTCGATATTATATCGTCTTTCTTATATGACTAATTTCCTCAATTTAAGCATTTTTTATTGCATATTTATAACAAATAAGTATAATAATGTGTGTTATCTTCTCACTGGAATTAGATATCGTATTTTGAAATTGATTTTGAATTTATTAGCTATATTTTAAATTTTTGTAGAGAAAGTTTTTTTCTTAGTAATCTTTTTGATGAGCTTTTGCCTAATTGGAAAAAGCACAGAGCTTTCTTTCACCAGATATAATCCAATACATATACAATTTTAAAAGCAACTAAATGTTTCTAAACTTAACCATCAGTTTTGGAACCATACCATTATATTAGGAAATTTTATACTAATTATTTGTACTATTGTCTATAATGATAGAGATTTTTATTGCTCATATTTAGTTATTAAAGTTAAGATAAACAGAAATTTGTTATTGATATATAGTTGTCGCATTATACATATTTACTTTCATAGTAAAGAAAGTGTCCAAATGATATAAATCATTCAGTTCTTTATTTAACATAAGATTAGAAAAACACCAAATCTTCTAAAAACATTTTAATGTATATTATTAAACAAAAAATACCCAAATTCTATAAAGAAAATTGAATTTTCAATTTCATTGTTTTACTAACATAGGCAATATATGTATTAGCCAAAATATCAAAAATTAGGGTAAGGAAATTTGGGGCATAGTGCTCTTCATGCTTATAAAATAGCATCTTCTGCTGTCAAAGTAAAAATTCTATAATTTCAAACAAACAAATTGTTTGTTAAAGTGATTTTTTAGTCAGCCATTGTTCATTACAATCATGTATTACATTTATAAATATTTTCTTTCGTTGAATGAGCTATTTTACATTTATAACTTGAAATGCTTTTAGTCTTCTTCAAACTTAAAACATTCTGTGTAATTGTGTAATTCTAATTTTGGATAAATATATAAATGTATATATATATATATATATATATATATATATATATATATATATATATATATATATATATATATATATATATATATATATATATATATATATACTCACAAAATCAGCTTATAGTACATTTTAAGTTTAATATTGAAAGTAATTGTATATAAGTTTTCGTTGAGATAACATTTTCCAAATTTAAAGTTTATTATTATATAATTATTAAAAAATATGATTGCATGATAAAGTTTTCTAATAAAACAATGATTTTATAAAAAAGACATATTCTATAGAGAATGAAGAAATTTAAATTCATTTGCAATATTCACTTTATTTTGGAATAAATGAAAATAACCTTTCAATATTTGCAAAATTGGTATATATATTTTAGAAAATAAACTATCTAACTAACAATAATTTCTATATAAATTAAAATATAAGTTCCCAATAAAATAATATTATATAAAAATTCCTTACAGTCTATGTTAATTTACATAACATTGCTCAACAGCATTCAGATTATAAAAATCATTATCATTTTTAACATAAAATTTACTTTCATAAAACTTTTTGTTTCTCTCTTATTTAGTTTGATTTTAAAGTTCTTAAAGTCATTGTATATTTTGCATTATTGATTCAACATATAGCCTTTTTGTCAGTAAAATAAAATATACATAAACTAAAGAATTAAATTCATATTCATTTCTATTGTTTTATCAATAGATTCATGTGTATTTGAAAAACAAATATCTAAAATAAGGCAATCTAGAAAAGTAGTCAATTAAGAATATAGCTTCATCTTTATCATGAAATAACAAATGCAGATGAAAATTTTTTATACTCATCTCAACATAAAGAATTTGTTATAATCATTAGACTGGATAACAGCGTTTTTAGCCCTGCAGGTTTCTTTTAAAATAAATATTGATGAAATTTCCTCCCTCTGATGCTTAAGAAATGTATGTAATAGAAATTAATTTTTTCATTTCCAATCGATATGAAAAAATGAATGAGAAATCGCATCATTATTTCTAAAATAGTTATGTAGTATTCCGATTTTAGTTAAATAAAAACATTCAACAAATACTAAAATCAAAATCACTGAAAGTTTCAATAAGATAAATATTAACGAGTGATTTTTAAAGTCAAATGAAACTAGCTTAAGGGGAATAAAAAATAGAAAAATAGATCAATATTTTTTCGAAAAATGATTTTAAATTATTAGAGACTGTTACTTTAAAAAATTAATTTTTCTTTGTTTAGTAGATCTAAGTTAAGTGAAACTCAATTAAATATAAAAACTAAATTTAAATTTACAATACTTGATTTTTTATTTATCTCAAAATAAGGAAAAGGAAATTACTATTATTTGTTTTTTTAACATGAATTTATATTTGAATATTTGACAAGAACACAGCCTTAAGACAAAGGAGACGATGTAAATTTGTGTTAGATATCTTGCATATTCATTTGCTTCAGAATTAAATGTTTTGTGTTCACTTTTCCACTTTGTCTAAAATTCTGATTTTCTAACTTTATTAAGAAAACTTTGTTAAAAAAATTCAAACTTTTGCTGTTGCTAAAAAGGCTAATATTTTACCGTCTTCTGTTGTAGAAATTAATGCTTTAAACTCAATTTTTTTATAAAGATTGTAGCTTATAGACTTAAAAATTTTATTAAGTATTGTTAAGAAATAGAGTAAAAAGGCTTCAACATTTTATTAATTAAATGTAACAAAGGATAAGTTTAAAAAAGAACTAAATTCTAAAAATAAACATAATCTTGCATTAAAATAATATTGTGATTTGCCTATTAAGAATAAAAACAATAATGTCATTTGAAAGACATTTCGATGCAAAATAGAATCGTATCAGGAACAAATATTAGAATTTTAGAATTCCTTTTCATCTTTTTTTTTATTTTAGGGAGAATGTGAGATGATAAACAAAAGTTAAGTTGTTTTTAATTTTCAAATCATTTTCAGTTATTCCAAAATCACTAGAAGAAAATAAAAATTTTACAATGCTATTAAAATTTGGGTAATTAATTGAAAATTGTTTATTTTTATAATTATTGAAAATCTTTAAAGAACACTTCTATCTAAAAGATCCTAAAAATCTCATGATACATAGTCTCATTCTAGTAAAATGAAACATATAATATTGCCTAAGCATTTACTTACAGGCAAATGAAATTTATCAAAATTTGTCTAGACATCTAGACATATCATGAAAATATATCATTGATCTTGTAATATATATATATATATATATATGTATATATATATATATATATATATATATATATATATATATATATATATATTTTTATATATATATATATATATATATATATATATATATATATATATATGTATGTATGTATGTATACAGTAAGCGCATAAAATATACAAAATATTCTTTTTGACCGTAGGCAGTGTATACTTTTAGTGTTTCAATGATTTTATGTCACAATTGCTTAGCAATCAAAAAGAATTTATTACAGATATTAAAGGTATTTAGTTTCAAAACTTAATTTTTATAGAGCTGCAACAAATAAAGTACAATTTCTTTAAAGAGCGGGAATTTTAAAGTTTTGGATTTATGACTCAGGTCCTTTTTCTAATTTTGAGATTAAATAAATTGTAAGAATTCGAAAAACCTAATATTGTCTCAGTTACTAATTATAAGTATTACTTATGCATAAGTATTACTTTAAGTATTTATCTGAAATTTGCTTAGTTGGAATAATAGTAATTAAGCAATATATCGACTACTACTTGTGTATCATGTACCAATATCATAAGCGATTTTTAAATGAAACAAATTAGAGAACTTTTAACCAAATAATAATTAAAAATATAATGATTTCATTTTGAACATAACAATAATGAAAAAAACTATTTGTATTATTTATCAAACATTTTTAATCAAGTATTTATTTAAAATTTGTTTAGTTGGAATAATAGTAATTAAGCAATATATCGACTCCTATTTGTGTATCATGTACCACTATCATAAGCGATTTTCAGATGAAACAAATTAGAGAACTTTTAACCAAATAATAATTAAAAATATAATGATTTCATTTTGAACATAACAATAATGAAAAAAGACTATTTGTATTATTTATCAAACATTTTTAATCAAGTATTTATCTAAAATTTGTATAGTTGGAATAATAATAAGTAAGCAACATATCGACTCCTCCTTGTGTACTTATACCACTATCATAAGCGATTTTCAAATGAAACAAATTAGAGAACTTTTAACCAAATAATAATTAAAAATGTAATAATTTCAATTTTGAACATAACAATAATGAAAAAAACTATTTGTAATATTTATCAAACATTTTTAATCAAGTATTTATCTAAAATTTGTTTAGTTGGAATAATAGTAATTAAGCAATATATCGACTCCTATTTGTGTATCATGTACCACTATCATAAGCGATTTTCAGATGAAACAAATTAGAGAACTTTTAACCAAATAATAATTAAAAATATAATGATTTAAATTTTGAATTTAACAATAATGAAAAAAGACTATTTGTATTATTTATCAAACATTTTTAATCAAGTATTTATCTAAAATTTGTATAGTTCGAATAATAATAAGCAACATATCGACTCCTCCTTGTGTACTTATACCACTATCATAAGCGATTTTCAAATGAAACAAATTAGAGAACTTTTAACCAAATAATAATTAAAAATGTAATAATTTCAATTTTGAACATAACAATAATGAAAAAAACTATTTGTATTATTTATCAAACATTTTTAATTAAGTTTATCTTAAATTTTTGTAGTTGGAATAATAATAAGTAAGCAACATATCGACTCTTCCTTGTGTGCTTATACCACTATCATAAACGATTTTCAAATTAAACAAATTAGAGAACTTTTAACCAAATAATAATTAAAAATATAATGATTTCAATTTTTGAACATAACAGTAATAAAAAAAAACTATTTGTATTATTTATCAAACATATTTAATCAAGAAAATATGTTTTATATTCAAACATTTTAATTACATTAATCTAATTTTGTTATTTTTTTAAAAAAATAATGAAATGTTTAAATTAGAATGATAAATTTTTTCGGCTTTTTTTTAAATTAGTATACATTTTAAATTATCTCATAATATTTTTGTAAAAGTAATAAAATAGTTTGGAAATAAATATAGAATTTAATCAATTTTTTTCGTATTGAATTTATAAAATATCTACCCTAACGAGAAGGACAAAAAAATATTCAAGCAGAAATTTAATCTGATATTAGAAATTAGCTGCTTTGACACTGAAATTAGAACTTTTTTGCATAAACTGTTTTATATTTTTTATCAACATTAATTTCCTCGATTTCTGATTACTCTAGTTTTGAAGAAATATAAAAGAAATATTAAATAAATTTATATTTCTTAAAATAAAATAATAACAACATGATTTATATTGGCGTAAATGAATTTCAAAATGTGCATATAAAGTAACGATAATTTTATTTATTAATTTGCTATTGTTTTTATGTGGAAAGAAAATTATATTAAAATGTTAGTTATCTCACTATTATTTAATTTGAAAATGTAAATCTAACTATACATAATTGATTTATTTTAAATACAATCATATCAAAGTTTTAGAAATTAATGGAAAACGTCATTCGAAGAAAAATATTTTTTATTAAATACATTCAATTTACTCCATAATTTCATACATTCCCAAAAACAGATGTTTTAGTACTCTAAGTTTTCATAAAGAGATGATTGATAGTTGTATTTTTTATAAATATTTTATTTTGTTAGTTAGATGAATATCAGAAATTAATTCTGTGTGTTTATTTTGTAATATATTGTAACTATCATGAAATATCAGGTTATGTAAATTTCAGCATATTTCACATAGTTATTTCTACTTTACATAAACTTCATTTACTATTTTTTGAATGTATAAATTGCTTTAGATATTACATTCGCTAAAACTAATTAAATATATTTTTTGCTTTAATAGTTAATTTTTGCCATATATGTGTCATATATATTTATATCTAAATATATATATATATGTGTGTGTGTGTGTGTGTGTGTGTGTGTGTGTGTGTGTGTGTGTGTGTGTGTGTGTGTGTGTGTGTGTGTGTGTGTGTGTGTGTGTGTGTGTGTGTGTGTGTGTGTGTGTGTGTGTGTGTGTCATTTTATGAAACCTATATTTTTTGACATTTTTCAGCCACAGGAATAAAAATATAGTTCACTTGAAAACATCATTGAGTAATCATTTTAAAAAATGTTTAAATTAAGGAGTCATTAAGCTGCTTGAAGAGAAGATATATAAAGTAAAGAAGAAAGTTCTTGCCGTTTTCACATTGCCATTGAATGAAGTAAGAATAAGTATGGAAATTACTATATAACTTGGCTGAGACACCAGTCAGTTGAAAGTAGAAATATCAATCATTACACAAGCAGCTTCACCGTGCATATTCATCACTTGTAACTAATATAGTAGCGAAGAGAAAAGGGTGTGTCAAAAGATATCATTCAGTGTTGTTTGCTTTACGACCTCAAAGAGGCCTTATCAGCAGCAGCAAAAAGTCGTAGAATATGGCAAAAGTTTGGAAATAGTGCTAGGAATGAACGTACAACAAGGTATTGATTTCACAAATTCAGGTCGAGAGATTTCTTCCTCTGTGATGAAGCTGGTATCTGATGGAGTATTCGTCAATACACACTATGAGCTGCAAACAACAGTCCAAGCGGTCACTGCGGACTTGTAGTCACAACAACTGGAACGTATGCAACAGACATTGCAAAAGAAGCAGCCTGTACCTAATAATCTAAAGACACTGCTGTTCTCGGGAGATAAAGCAAAGCCGCATTTCTAGCAGGTCATAAGGAATGCCATACAGAGATTTAGATAAGAGGTTTTGTTCCATCTCTCTTACTCACCTAACCTTGCACCATCATATTATCATCTTTTCCATTCCTTGGAATATCATCTTCGGAGAAATCCTTCAACAATGAAGAAGACTTGCGCTAAGCTCTCAATGATTTCTACATGTCCAAAATCCCTATTTTTATCGAAAGGGTATTACACAACTGGAGACACGTTGGTAGAAGATGTTGCATGCCATTGATGATTCTTTGAGGATTTACAATAGGTTTCTTTAGGTTATTTCTTTTGAGTCACGAAAAATGTGAAAACTTTGTTGTTTACTTTCTTCGTAATTTGTAATATTATGCTCCTACACACACACACACACACACACACACACACACATATATATATATATATATATATATATATATATATATATATATATATATATATATATATATATATATATATATATATATATATATATATATATATATATATATATATGGGTGGGTGTGTGTTTAATGGTCATTATTCTTTTCTGAATGATGATCGCATTGCATTGTAAGTGCATTGTCACATGTATTCTCAGACAAAGTATGTTTTAATTTATTGTAATCGATATACCATAATAACATGTTACAAAAAAACTTAACATGATATCTACTACCCAACATAAAATTTTTTGTCGAGAATTTCGTAAGATAAAATGGTTTATAAGATTATTAAACCATTGGTTTCTACATAATCTTACCAATTTTGGTATTTCAGTGCATAAAGAAAGCTATCTAGATGTATCCTTGACGATAATTTTATGTTAATTTTGATGAAAATATTCAGCGCCGGGGAAAGTCAAAATGCAGAATTTTTCTTCAAAACAACAAAACTAGTAAGAATCTTCAAATTGGTAAGTTATAAATAACAAGTACACTTCTAAATGTCTTGAAGAAATCAATGTTAAAAGATTCATACGTCACCAAAATGCGAGGCATCTATTCATTCATCCAATTTTTCCTGTTAGATTTCTTGCACAAAAATTTATAAAACTGGGAAAACATGTAATTTTATGAATGAAAGCAAACAATGAATCATATTTAGTCATTCTTTTAAATTTAAAAAGCTTACATTTATACCGTTTTTATTCCCATAGTGGGTATTATATTCCAAAGATCAATTTCATTCCTCTCATGGAATTATAATTGTTCCTTTTTAAGCTTTTCCCCATGAGATAAATGATTTGAAATATTTAATATTCAAAAATTCAGAAATCCGTTGATTCTAAATTGACAATTTCAAACATTTGAAATATTTCTTACACATTAAAAAAAAATTATTTTTACATTAAATTTTATAGTAACCATAACAAAACTATTTTCTTGACTAATTAATTAATTTAGATTAAATAGGCATAAATTTTGATTAATTAGTAAGATAATGCAAAATATTTCCCTCATGATCTCTTAAATATAATTCATTAAATTAATTACTTTTCTTGAAAAATTAATGTGAAATAAATATTTTCATTATTTGCTTAAAAATGCAATTTTTCTGAAGTTGAAACCACTAATGAAAGATCTTATATTAGAAATTGAATTAAAACTTATAAAATTTAAGAATATGTAGTTGAGCTATTGTTCACATATTTCCTAATCTGCAAACTGCGAAAAATATAAAAAGAAAATTTTCAATTAATGTAATTTTATCTTATCTAATATTATTTTATTATTACGTTTCATATATTCAAATGTTTTAATTTTTTTAATAATTTAAAAAGTGCTTACATGTGAACTTCATAACTTCTACTTTGTTTTGCTGTTTTAAGTTTTTATTAAAGCATGAAATATCGAATATCCTTTTTATCAAAAGTATAATGGAAAATTTGAAATAAAATTGATAGATTTGAGAAATCATTATTTTATTTATTCTGCGCATTTTAATATTGGTATGATTGAGTACGATAATGTAACGCGAATTCGGCTTAATTTTTCAATGAAAATGATGGTACTTTTTAATTTTTTAATAATATTTCAGTCAATTGTAATATTCAGTCAATTAATTTAATAATATTTCAGTCAATTGTAATTTTTTAAATAAAAATTTTAAACATTAAAATAAGAAATTCATTTTTAAGATATTCTGTGTTGTATTCCTTAATTTTTTTAATACTTTGTGAAATAATATTCAAGATACATATCTATCATTTTTAAATCAATTCTGTTTAAATCATTATAATAAATTGCTTAAATTATTATTAAAACATTCAAAATAATTTTCTCACTTACATTGTTTTATAATTTCCCTTTACAGTCAATTCTTTTAAATAATACAAACTTCAAATATGCTGGCAATTTTTAAATGTAAATTTATTTTCATCAAAATATTTTTATTTTTTTTTTACATAAAAATTTTATTTGGACAGAATTAAAGAAATAATTTACCTTATTACTTCAGATTCATTGGTTTCTGTCAATTAATTATTCCAAATTTTTTATAACTATTGAATACTTTTATTCAGAATACAATATTTCCTATAACAACTGCATTTAAATGAGTAATTTATGTTTCTTTAAAAACAATTCAATCAACCATAATCATCCAATTCCTACAAGAAAATAATCTTAAACTTTCCAAACACAATATTTTTATTTTTAAATAAAATTCTTCTTATGGATGATTCATCAAATGAAGAGAAAATGACGTATAATGTAGCATGAGAATTTCTCTATCTCTTTATTGCTAGAGTACTACTTTAAAACAGGAAACAAGCATTCTTTGTTTAATAATGTTTATTATTTTTAACAGTTTTTCATTGAAAATAAACAGGAAAATTTAATATGACATTATTCCAAAGATAAAAATATTTTTGAAAGAAACATATAGCAGCCCATTCCGTTTTTCATAAAAATAAATATATATTTCGTATCTATCTAAAGCAAAGTAATATTCTTGCTTCATACCATCCTTTTTAAAACACAATGAACTAAAATTTAACGTTGATAAGAATAAAGATTATTTAAAACTAAGAATTTCATCTCGTTGCAGAAATAACATGTTAAAAGTTTTATTACTAATTTTAATAAAGAATGAAAATGAAATATGAAAAATAATTGTATACCTTATAACTATATTAAATCACACTATCAAAAATCAGTTGTTTTTTTATCCATTTTGATTAAGAAGCCAATTGTAGTCTTGGATTTGATGTATTTTATTGAAAAGTGATCTGGAGAACATAATGATCGAGCAGCAAAAACATCTTTTTGGATCAATTAACCTTCATTTCATGCTGATACATGTCATCGTACCGTCTGGTGAAACGTGAGTTTTGTAAGACATGAATATATTAAAAAACCATAGAGATTAACACTCTTGAAATGATAAGGTCACTGTATAAGATACTATCAACATTAAGAGAATTTTACGATGAAGTGTATTCAATATCATTCAATAATCTTTCCAAGTAATGGGCCAATATGGAAATATCGAATATAAAGAGCAATGTACATTTTCCGCAATGATGTCAAACACGCATATGTCCATAATGTTTCTATAAACAGAACAGAGGTTTGTCTAAATACACCATATTTCTGTGAAAAAAGTCAATGTTGATCAATGAATTAAAGTCCTTTAGATGTAATCTATTATTAAGAATCGTCAAATACATGATTTCAATCTAAGAGTCCAAATTTTCTTGGCTGTTATCTATCTTCGTACTAACACTCATTAAGTAATTGATTTCATTTCTTTATTCCGAGTTCGAAATATAGCTGTTTGATTCAATAAAGACATGGGATAATTAGTATGTCTGTTAAAATATTGATGTTAGCAAGTTGCTACAATCCAGGACACTGTACTGAATCATCAACCAGAATCTCTCAATTATATATCTTACAGACAGTAATAGGTTCCTTTTGATGTAAGTACCGACAATGATAAATCACCACATTGACAGTTTACAACTTAAAATCTATCATAATCATAAATACTTTACTAAATATTTCTATTTCTTACATACTATGACCAAGAATAATAGATATATATGTTTGGTCATAACATGCAAGAATTATATAGATAACTTTTAGTAATAATCATTATATAGATAGCTCTTTCACCGGGAAAAAAATTTCAAAACCATTTGGAGACTTTTTTACGATTTTCTTTTATAAACATGTTGAAGATATTTTTATCATATTGCTAAACGCTGTCTGTTTTACGCAACAGCATTCTAAAGGTTAATCACTTGGATATACCTATTCTTATTTGTGCAAATGTCTTGTTCTCAATACAGCAATTTGTGGTTAAAAATGTCCATCACAATATGTATCTATGCATGTATATATGTGCATTTATATACATGCATTTATAAATATAGAGTGTTTGTAATTTGTCATTTTTTTTAAATTTTAAGGGCTTATTTCAGATAAAATAATTCTATGAAACCATATTTATTCAACTGAAATCAAGAGCCTCAACATTTACAGAAATATACTTTAAATAACTATTGAAATACTTTCAGAAAAGATGATAAAAAAAACGTTAGAAAAAACAACGCCTTAAACCTGTACTTATCCTGAATTTTTCAGAATTGAAGATATACACGTCAATGTTAACTTATTTATTTCAAATGAACTTCGAAAACAAAAAAATAAAAAAAATCTTGGTGAATTAGAAGATTTTATAAGTAGATGGAAGCATTTCTTTCGATTGAATTTTGTTGTACTTTTTGTATATTTTATAAAAATTAGATATATTATATATATATATATATATATATATATATACAAATTTATCTATGTATATATATACAAATTTATCTATATATATATATATATATATATATATATATATATATATATATATAGAGAGAGAGAGAGAGAGAGAGAGAGAAAATATCTTTCATACAAAAAATTCCTTGACTACATCTTTGCTTTCTCGATATTTATTTTTAAATGTTTTATGGCTTACTGATATAAAAATACAGACATATGTGATTTAAAAATTTCGAAGTAACTTCAAAGCACAAACAACAGTTTTTCTTGGTTTAAAATTTCAAATGTTTTACTTTAATATGTTCTACTTCGGAATAAAATTGAAAAAAGGAAAGATATTTCTTTTAAAAATATGCATCTCTTCTTTCACTAGGAATAAAATAAAATAGCTGCTTTTCTTCTAACTTAAAAACATATTTCTCATCAGCATCTAAGCTATCAATATAAACTATTTTTATCTGTGAACAATTCTTTATGATTTTTTATGGTGTTATTTCTGCAGGAAAATTAATTTTTTCCCAAATTACAGTTATTGTTTTACTATTCTTTCAATTTTGTGTTTGTATATCGTGTACGTCTTCCTGAAAAATTTCAAGAAAAGGTGCATCCATTAAAAAGAATACTTTTTCATTTAAATATGAAAGGAAGAAAAATAATTTTCATCCTCTGTTCTTTATTGTTTATTAATAAATTTTTCAACCTCAATTATATTTCTATGTATGTTTTATACTTTAACAATTTAATTAAATCCAAACACATACTTTTTAAATAGAGATATAAAAATGGTAACATTATTTTATGTAAATGATTTAAAATACAAAGCAAAAGCATGTATAATATATGCCGTTTAAATACTTGATTATAGATATACAGAATGCTAGAAAAGATTTTAGTTCAATTTGAATTGTTTCCTTTAACAATTGCAGGAAGTATTTTAACTTCCTCTTCAACTGTGATGAAGTAAGTTATCCATAAATTTTTCATTTTTATAAAGTGATTTGAAACATATTATAAAGAATTAATTCTGACTTTAATAAGATTTTTTTAAGAATCCAAAAACGAAAATATTTTATGCTAAATTGTAATGCAAAGGATCGAACCATGTATGAAAAGTACTCAAAGCTTAAATTTTAGTGTATCAAGAGCTTCTGTTACTTTCACATCACAATACTCGCAATTCAAAGAAAATAAGTCACAGGTTTGAAATAATACAACAATTATTAAATTAAAAAAGGAAAGCTGTTGTACTTTTTTTATTATCAACAATGTTTTATGGCAATTCCTTTCAATAAATAATTTCTCATTTTTATTTATGTGTCGCTGTTTCGGAATTTCATAACATTTTAATCACTCATCTTGAGAAATATATAAAGTTAAAACAGAAACCCAATTATCTTCCATTGTTCGATAGTAGACATATAAAAAATGCAATAGTATTAAATTCCTTAGAAAATTTTATATATTTTTATAAAACCTCAATGAATACTTCATATATTCGCGAAAAATAACTTAATGATAACTCATTTGTTTATCAATATCATATCAAGGAAGCATTAAAATATTGACTTCATTTTAATTTTGTTGATAAGTTACTTTTTTATGACTAAACAAAATAAACGAAAATGGAATGGAATTCAGAAACTATTGAATTGAAGACCAGAGTATTGACGAACACGTAACCAATTCGATGATCAAAATTTCCCATAGAAATGGTTTCTCAAGAAAAATTTGAAAGTAAAACATCTGCTGTAGTAGTCTCTACTATTCATAATTACATAACTATATAACAAAAATACAAATTGATGTCACTACTCTTGCAATGGCATGCACAATCTAATAAAAACTAGTAGTATATTTAATTCTATTTTTTTTTCAATCGACCCGACTGTTTATGAAAGATACTTAACATATCTTACGTATTTCAATGAAGCCTTTGTTGTAAATTTATTTCATTTGTAGGTACTACATGAGTAGTGCATTGAAATGTAACCCAAGGAGCAGCATAATATTTTAGTCACAATCATAGGCTACAGTTTATTTTGGTTTGGATTACTATGAAGATGACTGAATAATAACTATATATATATAAGCACTATATATATATATATATATATATATATATATATATATATATATATATATATATATATATATATATATATATATATATATATATATATATATATATATATATATATATATATATATATATATATATATATATATATATATATATATATATATATATATATATATATATATATATATATATATATATATATATATATATATACTTGGGTTACTGACTACTACTACATATATTTATTATATTTATATTACTGAAAATGAAGTAGTACATTGTGTCTAAGAATGAAAAAGCTGACTTATAGTTATAGAAAAGCAAGTAAACAAGTTTATTGTAAGAGTTTGTAAAAGGAATCTCAATTTCTCTTTATAGACAAATGAATTATAATGCACAGTTATCCAATGATAATTTCTTATGGTGTTTGGATACTTTAACCAGATCATGACATTTATCGATCAATTTTGATATATAATTTTATAATTCTATTGATATGAGATACAGTGCACCATATCATCCTCTACAACAATATTTTGAATTATGTTTTCATTACTTATCACTATTGAAAATTGATCAAGAAAACGCACCTCTGATAGAAACGCTGTTCTTTATTATCTTGTTGCTATATGTCAAGAATAGTTAACATCAATTTTTAGAAATATTCAGAAAAAATGTGAAAAACGTTTTAGTGATTAGCAAAGATGTTTGCTTAATCACATTTTATAACAATCAATTAATAATGGATCTCTGATTTCAATTTGAGGATTTAATATACTTCGTTAATGTAAACATTCTATTACACCATCTGCCACATTGCATAAATTTTTACCCAGCAAACACACTAATGCCGGTTACAGTAATGGCTGAAATCGGCTTGCAGATGACAGTAGAATCGGAGCGACACCGGCAAGTGATACCATTACACGTCGAAACATCCCCGGTCGAGGCGCAAATGTGGGGCGAAATTATGGTGGAGAATTGGAATGGTATTGGCAGTGCCGACAAGATCGTTTTAGCGATATTTTATAAATATTCTGTATGTGGATCGAATGCTTTCAATAAGTGTCCCAGTGTTGGTAACCACTATAAATGATCGACAGAACTCCACTAAATGGAAATTATTCTTTTTAATTCAGGATTATTGCTTTCTTGTTTGTAATATAAGCCCAAATTGTAACATCACTTACGTTGTTCACTCTTGTTGCATTTACGATTTCTTCTAAAACTTAAATCTATGGAATTACATAAAAAAAAAATCTTTTGAAAGTATCCAAAGATATTGCATTAATTAATATTAACAATTGCAAACAGAAAATTTGTCATTTTTAGCTTCTACGATCGATAAGGTAGTACAAGGGTTTTAAATTATACTCCCGTTCAATTCTCATATCAGATTTTTATTCAAAATTTAAATATCCATATAAGTGCTTATATGTGTGAGAAATCTACTATTTTTATACATTTTTATAGCAGTTATCAAAAACTAAATTTTTGTGAAACTAATTTAATAGAAATTTAATTTTATTTAAATATTTTTTGCTCTATAATTACGTTTCTTTAAAGTAATTGTTTAATAGATCATAAATTTTTTGTATTCATTTAGCTAAGTTGTTTCTTAAGTAATATTTGCTTATTGAAAAAAATATTTAAATATTAATTATTTAAATATTTTTTCACTAAATAACAATTTAACAATATATAATACAGTTTTATTAATAATCAGTGTAAGTATTGATAAAACAATGATATGAGAATTATTTTGTTTAATTATTAATTTTAATAACTTCTTTTAATGTGCAAATTATATTTTACATTACTATAGTATAATGTACATCATACATTATGTACAAGAAATAAAATGTTTTGATTTTTAAGAGAAAAATTCATAATTTATATTTATTTATGCAAACAATTCCTTTTTTCCATTCCTACGTAAAATAATGAAAAGTAAGTTCATATTAATAGCAGTATATACACCCCATAAATTTTTCTCTTAAAATATTCATTTCTAAATACTCGATATCTGCACATATTTAAAATGCTTAAATTTTGCATAGTGTAAAGTAAAAGAAACAACTTTTGTTAAAAAAAATTATTTCTTTTTGTTTTTCGTCTATGAACACAATTTTTTTACAATGAAGAAAGGTTTCTTCATACTTCTGAAAAGGAAAATATTAAGCAATTTTTATACAAATTCTGAAGACATAAAAAATACTTGCAAACGCAACACATATTAATAAAAATATTGACTTAAGACCTTTAGAAATATATGATTGATATTAACTTTTATAGATGAAATATCATGAAATATTTAATTTTATAAATTAATAAAATTATAACGGTAGCAAATATCTAATTTCTCTTTAATACTATAATTAATTAAGATTTAAATGTGATAATATGATGAATATTTAAAAATATTTTTAATCTTATATAAAATAAAAAACTGTACTTAGTTAAATAGTAGAAAAAATTTTGCTAATGAGATAAGATAAACATGATATAGCAATTTAAATTAAGCAATTTCATTATTAAACAATTTTACAGTATGAAAACAATTTTTAAACAAAATTGATTTTTAATATTTGAATGGATTTCTATGATTATTAATTTACATAATTGATTTTCAGTTTTCTTATACAGTGAGGACAAAAAATTAGGAATATAATATTTAATCAATAATGATCAAAATTATTCAAATTGCAGTAATTAAAAATTTTTCAATTTACAGTAAAGGTAAAAGTAAATATAGAACTAAAATCTATAATACTAAGTAAAATACTAAAACCTGCATCAAGATCAACTGCTCCTGTCTGGTCAGTTGAACCTGTAAAGGAGAATTCAACTTACTTTATAAATATCCATAACTAAACAATTCTAAAACTAAAAACACAATAGATAGTGACAAATCAGCAATAATCTTTTATGTGATCTAAATTATTTTGTAATGATATTGCTAAATTGCTAGCAATTGCTTGTATCATAAGTATTTTTACAGAAATTAAGTACTTACCCCCTCTTAGAATCAACATTTTGCAAGTATCTTTTCGTAAATTGTATTTGAGCACACAAATTCTATCTTATCAACAAAAAAATGTGAAGTGGCTAAGATAATTAACAAACTGTAATATAATCTAATTATCATAATTTTAATATCTTAGTCTCTTCAATTCTTTTTAAAATAAAATATCCAAAAGCTATTTATTAATCAAAAACACCATGAAACGCCTATAAATTAATTATTTTTAGTTATCATAATAATAGTCAATTTCTAAAGAAGAACATGTGTTTGTAAATGCAAATTTGTCAATTATAATAACTAAAAGATATTCATCTTGAATTCTAATGTAATTTGTAATCACTAATTCTGAACACTGCTAACTAACAAGTTCAACACTTGATGAGCACTTTACCATCCCGCAGCAAAGCATTTGTACAACACTGAGATCATAACCTATATTGAAAGCTTCAGTCTCCGTTAATGAAGCCAATTAATTTTCTGCTAAGTCAGGTATAGAACACATTACCTCCTGGTCACTAGAATGACGTCTTTCCCACATAACCATCGCAAGCAATGAGACTCTGTTATGAACTTAAAAGCATCTTAAAATGACTTCTCTAATTCCCCTAAAATGTCATGCTTGCTTGTTTAAAAATAAAAAAGCTACATAAGGAGCATAAGGGATATTTAATCTATCAAATGCTGAAATGCAATTAAATTGATTAAAAAATACTTATTTTTATCGAAAACAAACTCTTTAAATTTGCTTATTGTAACATAATTAAAAAACTAATATACTTACAGAGAGAACTTATTTATTTTTAATATTAAACTCCTTCATGTAAACTACAAAAAAATTTAAAATAAATATGCGTTATCTTGATATGTGTATAACTGAAAGCATGCTTTAAAAATATAGTCTCAAACGTAATAAAAAAACAAGGGCATCTTCTCTATCATCTTTTTGTTAAAGAAACATTGTGATTCGGATAAAGCAAGGTGAAGCCTTTTTTAGTATCATCAGCATTCACAGATACTTTCATGTTTTTTATTAATCCTATTTTAGACTGATTTTTTGAAAAATTGCCAAATACAATATAAATGGCAAAAATTAATCTATGCTTTCTTAGCTCTAATTTTTTACCCTTGTTGCATTTCTGTCAATGAGGTCTAAAATTCAGAAAATTTTGGTGATGCCACTAACTTTAACAACTCCCCAACAGAGTCGGTATCACAAATGATATTCGGCCCAGAATCGGAATCCATGTATTAGACTTACATCGGCGGCCGACATTCACAATTTGCCTTTAGTTAGGTGAATTAGGAACAATACTTCTAATAACAAAGTACATAAAATATCCGTCACTGATATTGAACCGATATCATTACAAAATTATCATCCCCCACTGCCGATTCCCACCCGACATTGCTGATATCCACCCATCAAGATATCGATACACTTGAGTTTGCTGGGATAGAGACATTATATCTATACATATATTAAATCACGCTTATTGATAATGAAAGTAGGCAAAATTTTAGAACTACTATGAGAGATTTAGAAATGATTTATCATTCTAATCCAAAATGTAAATCCTACGATTATTTGATAGTTTCAAAATATACAGAGGAATAGTCTTCATTATCTGATCCTCCTTTTCCAATCCCTACAATATTTACACTAAGCTTGAATTATGTTCTAACATTTTTAGAAAGGAAAAACATTATTCTTAAATTAGAAATTTAATTTGCAATTAGCAATGTTATACATATAAAAATATACGAAATGGAAATCGATCTCAATAACATCTTGACACAGTTTTACTATTCTATACTTTTGATATTATGAAATGTTTTTTTTTTTTTTTTCATTTTATGAACATAGAACAAGAAAACAATAAATCCTTCCATAAAAATTATTCTTGGGAATTACCTACTTATATATACACACTTGTGGTGTGTGTGATATACTTATTATTATAATATATTTATTATATAACTTTCTGGCACACGAAAATTGGAAGGGACGTATCATGCCAGTGTATAGCCACGAGAATCGCAGCTAAATATCATAACAGCACTAGAAGGAAAATACATAAAACAAATCTTACTTGTTTTATTAAAAAAATAATTATTTTTAGTTGAGTGAATAATGATAAAGTTGGCTGTAGTCATGCTAATATACGTAAATATAGATTAATATAAATAGTCTGTAAGTTAAACTTTTAATGTTTAAATTTAATCAAAGTTGTATACATTTATATAAGAAAATTAATCGTAGTTAAGAAATATGTTAAAGTTAAAAGAGCTAAAAGTGAAGAATATTGGTAATTTCAATGGTTCCAATATACATTAATCATAAAATGAGGAACTTCTAATTTAAATAATAAATTAAATAATCTTAAAATAAATGAAAGTAATTGGTATCTTGAATAATCCAAATACATTAAATCTACAATTAGAGATAATTATAATTTAGAACTATCACAAAACAAAACTCCTATAAACATTTAAATTTAGGAACAATTCTTCTATTTTAACACTAATAATTTATAAAATAGCCTAAATCTGTTTGAATGCATTGAAACGCTGTTATTAAACATAATTAATTGCTATATTTATGATTGAATAAAAAAATTCATAATATTAAATTTGAAAATAATTCAATAAGAATAAACATTTTTCCTGTCACATACAAGAAATTCACGAAAACAAAATATACTTTTTAAAATCATAAATATTATTTTCCTATTAATAATACTTAATGAATTATAAGCTATAAGACTTTAATTTAAAAATTGAAGGGTTCCCATGACAAAATTTTGTTTGAAACCAATTAAACGTCACAAACACTTCATTCCTGAAAATTTCTTTTCCAAAAAGATTTTAAAATTTTATTTTTTTAATAGTCCCAGAGTGCGATCTTTAGTGATGCATTTAATTTCTATGATATAACAACCATAAATATATGTGTAAGAATATTTAAAGATACACCATCGAAAATTGTTATTTTCAAAATGAGTTAATTTTGGATGAAATACAAATGAAACTTAAAAATACCATCTGACTCAAAGAAAATCGGAAACTGATTTATAGATAAAGTAATTTTCCCGAAATCTCAATTTGCTTACTTATTAGGAATTTTCCATGCAAAGCAAATCGATAATCCATTTGCAAATTGCTTTTCAACTTGCTGATTGTACATTATTCTAATTTAGTTGAGAGCCATATGAATGAATAAATATGTTATTATTTCAAAATTTGATTTAAAAAAAAGAATATAACGCACACACAAATATTTTACATTCACTGAATACTTTAAATTTCCTTAAAACTTTTGATAAGATAAAGCATTTCCAATTAGGAAAAAAATATTTTAAAATGCATTTCATCAATTTTATTAAAAAATTAGTCTACTTTAAAATTCATGTCAATTTGAATATCCAAAACATAATTCTGTAGGAAAAGATATAAGAATATTATCATGACTATTTTTGAAATTATATGTAGATTGAATTAAACGTTCTGAAAAGCCTGTATTTCTATAAAACTGACTGTTTAAAATCTCTGCTTGGAATTTCATTTCTAATTTTAACATTCATTATAATTTAATTAGCCGGCCAACTTATATATTGGTTAGCGTGTCTAAATACGGATAGAAAGATCCTGGGTTTGAATCCCAATTCAGGCATGGATGTACTTTCTCTCTATCCTTTCTTTGTCCTTTCCTTGTGTGTGAATGAGGTATGAATGATGCCTACCCTATAAATGTGTCCCTATGGCATGTGTGAGGGTGCGATGGTGAGCCACCCCTTGTGGTGCACCCAGGGCAACGCCTCGTTGGTAAAGAGGTCACTGTTTCTGGCCGGTTCTTTGGGTATAAGGAGACAATACATCCAGATATATCCCGACCATTGGAAAAAAATAATTTAATTAGCTTTCTAAGTAAAATATCTTGCAAATGATATATTATTCTAGATTTCAAACTTTCCTTTTTCCACTTATCAATGGGATGATTTCTCAATTACTTAATTTATCTTATATATATATATATATATATATATATATATATATATATATATATATATATATATAGATAGATAAGGGGAAAAATCGCAAGAGAAGATTCAGTTTCAATGTGTAACAATGTTAAATTAATGATCTGCCAAGATTTAAACAAGTTTCCAGCTATGATGGTATGGTGTCATTATCATTTTATGGGATTGTGTTCAATGCATATTGCACGCGTAATTAGTCAAAGTAAAAACAGCTACAGATGTTTGCTGTGATGGCTTATTTATCCCTAAATCATGTTTTATGATTGTTGGATAAGTGGATGATCATTGATTTATCAAGCCAAAGTATCATGTCAATTCTCTATACAGCAATATGATGATATAAGAGATACATTGATGATTGTTATTGTCACTAAGCGTTGTTTTAAAATGATAACTTAAAGATCACAATTACTAATTTAATATCAATAATTGTTAACCAGGAACATAGTACATGAGGAAAAGACTGTTTCTTATGTCAAACCTAATCGCAACTTAAACTACAGTTAGGTATGTGTTCATACTTATATGTCTGTTGAATGATTGTTGATTTGGCAGATGTTTAACTAGTGAAAATATATCATTGATATGCCAGTAGAAAAAACTTGCGTAAAACACAATACATTTCACTTCGTCTTAAATTCTGTTCTTGCATCGCACTCTTGAAATCGTAGATGGTAATATTTTTGAGGTTGACAAATCATTGTGGCAAGAAGAGTGCCTTTCAAATAAATTTCAATCAGCTGTCTGAGTACAATTCACTGATTCTGATTCTGGTATTTAACAAAATTTTAAAAGCTGTTGTTAATACAGTATGATGCGCCACAATCAAGAGTCGGATATGGTAGTCTTCCCTTTCAATGGAGACTTGTGTATGGCTAGATAATAGTTTATTGAAATATTGTCCTTCCCTTGCCTGTCACATTAATGTATGTGGGAAACAGTTCTTTAAAGTCTTCCTGCAGTTTCACGGAGGAATACAAGGGTACTAATGCCATTGCTGTTACGTTAGAAACTATCTCCGAAAAATAATTTAAAATATGTCAACAAATCCTAAATTGACGCTAAAACAATTTGCTCATATTTTTAACTGCACTATGGAATTCTTATCAAAGATAAAAAAAATATAAAAAATCTATATTAATCTCATACCTAGATAATACAGTAATACCGGTTACAATAAGGGCCTAAATCAGCTTGCCATTACAAGTGGTATTGGAGTAACACCGGCAAGTGGTACCACTACCAATCAAAACATGTCCGCTTACGGCGAATCTGGAGCCAAAGTATGATGCTTCCTTGAATCGGTATTTAAAAAGCTGACATGATCGATTGCCCGATAACTTAAAGATGTCATTCAATATGTGGACCGAATGCTTTCGATAAATGGCCCAGCGTTGGCAAACATTAAATAATCGACCGCAAGCCACTAAATAGAAATTATTTATCTTTTTAATTCATGATTTTTTTTTGTTTGCAATATTTGTTTGATAAAATTTTGGATCAAATTCCAATCTTACTTACGCTGTTTATCTATATTGCATTTAAGATTTCGTCATGAATAACTATATCGTGTATTACAAAAAATACTCTAAAAGAAGTTTCATTTACTTTAACAAATTTTCTGTCTGCAATAGTTAATATTATTAACTATTGCAAACAGAAAATTTGTTATGGTTATTAAATATTAGTTGTAATATTTATAAAATAACTATTTCAAATATGTTCGATACAATGCTGCTTAACTGATATAAAAATTGTACCATCTTCAGAAGTGCTTATATATATGAGAAAGCTGTTGGATTTACATTGAATGGACATCAAAAACTATTTTTAATAGAACCAAAATGTATATTTAAAATTTTTTTGTTGCTGTTATTTATGACACTTGGACAAACCTAGCTTGCCATGCCGTTGCCTATGAGGATTTAAGTCCGTAGGGTGAGTCTTTCGTTTAACAAGAGCATTACGAAGCACTGTACGATTTTGTTTTAAACTCCTCCGAAAGATGACACCATCAGAGGATCCTTTTCCTCAATTTTGACAATGATCTGATGGGAAGGAAATTTTCTCCAGACCATCACACCCATGGTAACTGCTCAATGACAAAGCACAGCCCTTTGTAATTCACACATTTAATGAACGCACATATCGCATGTACTCGGTGGGTCTTTGGTGGCATTAGGAATCGAACTCCACTCTTATGGACAGAAGGCCGATGTCATAACCACTAGGCTACCAAAGCATCTAAAATATTTTTTATACTTGAGAAATAAGTTTCTTTTCATGTAATTGTGTATTCAATAGATCATAAATTTACTTTTTATATAATAAACTAAGCTCTTATCGTTCAAAATATTTGTTTATTGGAAAAAGTTTAAATATGTTGTTGTTGCTTATGTCCAAGGGTCTGACGGAGTCGGACCAAATCTAGGAATCTGTTGACTAGAGGAAATCGATGACAAGGAGAGGAGAAGTGTGGATTTCGTCCCATAGTATGTTCATACAATTCAGGAGAAGCTTGGTGTCCATGGCATTTAGGACAGAGGGGGAAGGTTTTGTTACCTGCTACAAAAGTCAGGCATTTCAGGTGCCAGAGGTGAGACGTGCAAGGCAAGTGCTGGATTTCCTATCACAGGAAAGAGCCAGATAATGTCCCGACTTTCTACCCTTGTAGAGGTGGTGAGCCAAAGGTACTTGCCAATCGGTTTTAATCTGGGCTTTTCTCAGGGAAAAGAGTTAAAGGTAGGTAAGAAAAAGGGTGCGGTAGAAAAAGGAGCAGTATGACCTGAGCCCTCCCTTGCTAAAGTGTCTGCTATTTCATTGCTTCCAATATCCACTTAAGACGGGATCCATTGAAAATTTATATGCCGAAGGGAGACAATTTTAAGCTTGAGTAGAATAGAAAGGCTTGTTTGGTTTTTCAAGCTGGTTCAATTTTGCAGATGTTGAATTGAACTACGGTTATAAGTTAATATCCAGACATTACTATAATTAGTTTCACTCATGATAGATTCCAATCCGATGTTAATGGATATTAGCTCGCTACGAAAAACCGAACAGAAGTCGGGATGACGTTGACTAGGAGAGAGTTTGTCATGAGGAGTCTCGATGAAAATTCCGCTGCCAGTTCGATGATTTATTTTGCTGCCATCAGTGTAAATTTTTATATCATTTGGTGATACATTATTAATGATTTCTAAGGCTAGTTGTTTTAGCAATTCAGGTAAATACTTCCTCTTGATGAGTGCCATAAAAAGTTCGTAATTGAAGTGAACATTGGAAAGAGCCTCAGCAGGATTCCAACCGCAGTGAAGGGCATGTGGTTCTATATTGTTCTCGATTAAGTGTTGTGAGTTAACCAGACTGAAGGGAATGTGCTTCTTTAATCTTTGGAATGGATTCCATTTGCTTAGGTAACTTGACGTGAGGTTGCCTTGGCCATAACTGTTCCATTTATTGTAATATTTGACAAGACGGGATTGTCTTCTGATATGGGGAGGTTGTAAGTCTGCTTCGAAGAGTAATATTTCTGAAATACACCTGCGTTTCAAGCCAGTAATGATGCGTGCAGCACTCAATTGGACTTTTTCTAATTTTTCCAAATTGGAATTAGAAGCACAATGGTAAATTGGGAAGCCATATTCTAAAATGGGCCAAATGAGTGCTAGGTAGATAGTTCTAATGGTAGTTGCATTCGCTCCCCAGTCTTTACCAGCAATGTATTTCAGGATGTGTAGTCGTTTCCTGGCTTTCAAGGTAATGTATTCGATATGTTTGTTGCATGTAAATTCCGGGTCTAGAATGAATCCCAAGTAATTTGGGTGTTTCTTGTAAGTTAGTTTCTGATGATTAAGTAACAAAGAAAGCTGGTAGTGATAGAAGTGCTTATCTGTAATAAAGAAGGTGGTAACTGATTTGGTTGGATTAAAACTCAACCTTAACTCCGCCGCAAACTCGGAAAGGACCCCAAATAACCATTAATCCGAGACCCTAACTCAGGGATGGAGATTCCAGAGCTCCAGAGAATAATGTCATCAGCAAACATTCCAATGCGCGTGTCAGGAGAGATAGTCCTCTCAATACCAGTCAAATATAAGGAAAAAAGAGTTGAGCTGAGAACAGTTCTCTCGGGAACACATTGCCTACGTTGAAAAATCTTTGAGAGGGATTTGTTACATTGAATCCTTATTTTTTTCATTAAATAGCTATTATATTAATAATCAAATATAACAATTTTATTAATAATCATATATTCAATGGGAATATTGAATGGAATATTAAGACCAAAAGTTCTCATATATCAAATAATTTTAATAACTTTAATTTCTAATTTCTTTTGCCGTTGTTACGTTTGTAACAATGAGGTCTTGAGTTCAGTGAAAATTTGATGGTGCCACTAACTTTAACAATTCCGTTGTAGGATCGATATGATATTTAGCCCAGAATCGAAAAGCATGTATTAGACCTATATTGGCAGACGACATTCCCAATTTACCGGCAGTTAGACACATTAGGATAAAATACTTGTTTTTGATAACACTAAAGTACAAGGTTTTTATGTCGTTTACCGATATGGAACCGTTATCATTACGAAATCATCTTGCTAATGCCTACTCATACTCAACGCTGCAAATATTGGTTCATGAGGGCGCCGATAGACTTGTGTTTGCTGGCTATAGTCAAGATATATTATCATCACCCAGAAATAGTTAGACCTAATGTTGTCACAAAAACGTATACCATAATCAAACGATTATATATATATATAATATATATATATATATATATATATATATATATATATATATACTTTTATTATTATTTTCGATGTATTGCGAAGTATCGAATTATATAATTATATATAAAATATTGAGAGTCTCGATCAACACAGTTCATCATTTGATAAGTGGGAAATCATTATCTAATTAAATTTGAGTTTGGAGACTAAACAGCATTAAAAGAGAAAGATGAAGGTAAAATTAAGTGATTGATGATTTTGTATTAAAATGGTAAAGTATATTTGCTTCATTTTCGAAACTATTTATTAAATACCTTAAAAATAAATAAAATGCTAGCCAGGCACGCAATATACAATTGGAAATTGCATTTTCAAGTTTATTCCTAAAAACGAACTAAGAATAACCTTCCAATTTAAAAAATATGTACAACTTGCATACGTTTGAATTACTAAATTTCCCAATATTAAGAAATTAGATGTATATTCAAATTTAGTTTTTACACTAATGATATAAATATTTTTAATACTTTTATAATTATTTTGTGTATTTTTATAATTCAAATATTTAACCCAAAAGTGCTATAAATGTATAGCTTTGTATTTTCCTCACTAATAATTATAAAAGAACCATGCTTTTAATAAAGCAGCTTAATATATATTCTCAAAAAAAAGTTCTTTTTTCACAGTTATAATTTTTTTTAAAAAATATATTGAGCTATTCAAATATTTTATTTATTCTAAGACTTTCATTAAAACCTTAAATTATAAGTCGGTTTGTCTCATTATATGTGTTATATATTTTTAAATACATGTACAAATTAAATATAATTTTTTCATTAACTATGTAAATACTATTATATTGCTATCTATTTTGAATAGTTTGAATATCTTGAATAGCTGAATTTTTGTCTTAAACTTTAATTAAAATAACTTTGATTTTTTATTGTGTTTTTAAGCATTAAAATCTATTTTAAAAAAAATCTCACATTTTCAGGATAAATCATTCCTTTTAACGGATAGTAAAATCGCGCCTATTTTATTACAGTTGAGTGTTCTCATGCTGTTCAAATAAATAAAAAGTTCCATAGATTGTCGCTGTTTGGAGTCTATTAATCTATATGAAAAAACATTTTATGAGTTTTGTGTTTCATGAACCTAAAAATTGTGTTTTGTGTTTCATGAACAGTGTCTCATGAACCTAAAAATTACATGCTTTGTTTCATTATTTGCGAGAAAATAAGTTTTGTTCTTAGTTAAAATTTTAAAACTTGCCTTCAAGCTATAAAATTCAAATTTTTAAAAGTTATTTTTGTATAGTTGAAATAATGTTTAATTATAAAACAATAATAAGAATTTTAATTTTTGTGGAACAACTTAGAGCTGGAGAAACAGCTTTGTGAAACAACTGTGAATCAAAGCGTAGTTATTGTTCTTTTATTTTCTATTTTTTCAATACAAATGGCAACATTTTTGCATTACTCTGAAACAAACAAGTTTTAAATCAATCTTTATTCATAACAAATTAACATGTGATGTTGAGTGAAATGAAACCACAACTAAAATATTAGCAAATAAGCAAACAAAATAATAATTGAAAAAATGTCTAAAATTGGGGTACAATCAATGTTGGAGCTTGGATAAAATATTTCATTTGTTTGCATTTTTTGAAAAACTCCCGTTTCTCTAGTAATTAGATAAGGATAAATTGAATGTTTTTCTGTTTTTCCTATATGATGTAATTTTGTTTATTAAAAAAGCAGCTTTCGTTTCCATTAACACAATTGATTTAATTAATGAATAATAATTGAATTATTCATCGCGATTTCAATTACTCATAATTCTCTATTGTGTGTTTTAGATTTACAGAAACAAAGTGAAATATTGACTTCAGTTATTTCAAATATTAATGTACGTATCTTAAATAAAGAATCGTAAGTTTACATTTATCTGAGTATATACTCTGCAAAAGGTATCATCTGAGTATATTTACAAGTATATTTACGAGTATATTTACATATATATATATATATATACATATATATATATATATATATATATATATATATATATATATATATATATATATATATATATATATATATATATATATATATATATATATATATATATCTTATCATGATGGTTATTGAATAAAATGAGATCTGAATTAACATTCAGATTGCGTTTAAGAAACTGCTAAGTAGCAGCAAACTTATACATTATAAAATTAAATTTAGATTAGAACAGTTCTGAAAAAAAACTAATGTAAAATTGGATATAAAAATCCTATGTATATATATATATATATATATATATATATATATATATATAATTTATTTCATATTCTGGTTCGATTTAATTTTCTATCGATATTTTGCATTGTTTCTAACGAGTTATAGAACTTTATTACAAAAGAATATTCATATAATTTTGATGAGTATTGTTGGTTTTTATTTTTCAAAATCTCTTTCATATAATTCTATTTTTATAAACTTTTAAAATCTATTAACATCCAAATTTTTCACTTTTAGCTGTGACTTGGCATGTAAAATTTTGTTTACTTCAATGTTTTGTCAACAGTTACATTTTTGCTTTTTTATATGTTCGCTGTTTAGTTACATATTTCTTTCCCTATTGCCATCTTATTATTTTAAATATTTTAAACTGTCAAAAATATTTATATTTTTTATAGTTTTGTTTGAGAAACTTCTGCTTTTTCTTCACTTTTTTGCTTCCTTTTTAATTGGTATTAGTTTTTTCTCCAAAGCATCGGTGACAGTTCATTCGCATATTATTTATTCTTTAGAATGAATTTAAAACATAGTCCTCTTGTTCCATTATATAATAAAAAGCGTACGTTTTATTTCTTCTTTCGCAGTATTATGATTTTTGTTTTCAATTTTCCTGTCTTTTTTTATTTTTACTTTTGGAATTTTATTGCTTTAACTGTTCTGTTATTGCTTTAACTGTTTAACTTCTTCATTATGTAAGTAATTCTTCCTGATCTACATTTTCAATTTAAAAATAATGCAGAAAAATTATCCCTTTTTTTCCTCAAATATAAAAAAAGATCGAAGTAATGTAGAATATATATATATATATATATATATATATATATATATATATAACATGTTATTTTTATTAATATTATACATCTCTCTAATTTTGAAGGAATTTTATCCTTATAGGAGAATATTTTAATATACTCTTAAGTGTAATCAAAATTTCAAAAATTAAAGTATAATACTTTTAATATATAAATTAATTATTAAATAAATAATAATGTGATTATATAGGTTAAAATATCTAGAGTAAACTTTTTGAGTTGAATAATGGAAGCAATTATGTGGAGATATTTCTCATAATTTATAATTCAAATTTCAAATGAAAATCCAAAATTTACCTCAAGTTTAATTCATTTTACCTTCTAAGGTCATTTATTGAGATGTACTGGAAATATTTCAGCCTATCAATTAAGCAGTATTTGTTTGTTGTATGAAATTAAAGAATCAGGTTACAAAATAATGTGACGAATTGAATTCAATCACACCAAATTTTAAACTTGCATTCTTTTTGTTGATGTTTATTATTTAAAACAATATTTGAAAATATTCTAATAATAAAAAATTACTAAAATGGCATGATATTAAAAATAAAAGTTTTAAATAAAATATATAGCGTTACTGTATTTAATTTTCTACTTTAGCTAAGTAAATAGAAGGTGGAGTAAATAAAATAAACTTTTCACGCTTCAATCTCAAACTTAAGATGAAGCTTTTAACTTAATTCATTTCAGGAATAGTTGAGGTTTTCACTTCTTACTTTCTTGAATCCCTAGACATGTCTTACGTCATTGATAAATGAGTCTAAGCACACGCTCCGACTTGAAATCTGAGGAGCGTAAATAAATATCGCTTCTTGGATCAACAGTTTTTCGTGAAAAGGAAAAAAACAGATAACAACATTAAAAAATCGAATCATCTTTTTCTGTGAACGGTACTATTTTTCTTTACCTTAACACACAGAATATCTTCTTTTCAGAGTTTGACACATTTAAAGTGATTGATTAAATTATGATGTCATACATTTTGTAAAAAGTAGACGTTGTTTACATGTCTGTCTTATAAAGTCTCTGATTAATGGTTTACCCAAACAGTGGATCAACGTATGTTTTGACATGCAATATTAAACAAAATAGTTTATCCAATACAGTTTAGAAAAAATATAAATTAACTAAATTGCATTCACAAATACTTAATTTAAGCTACAATTCAAATAACTTTTCTAATTGAAGCTTCAATATTTTTCTGCTACTTCTTAAATAATTGATTTCTTTTCTTTATTTAATATTAAATATTCATGCAAACATTAAAAAAAATTTAATTCAAAAACTATGTGAAAAAAGATTTTGAGGTTTGTAAAACTTAATTATAGTTGCGCTATATACTCATTTAAAAATAATGGAAAATCTGATGTGTTACTTAAAAATTTATTAGCAATGATTTGAAAAAGATGATATTGTATTTAAAATGCTAATTTCTTGTTGTCATATTATTGTTATATACTTTAAATGTTTTTGATATGAGAAGGTTTTCTTTTTCTTTTTTGATTACAAGCAAGAAGTGATATTTATTTACGCTAACCACTATCATCAATAATTTATTGTCATCACATAATCACGAAATCCTGATTTTTCTTTCGATCAAAGCTTCAACAATTTACTCTTTATGTGTTTAATTAATAAATACAAAATACCTGTCCATTTCTTCAGAATATCCAGTCTTTCAATGGATTGATACAGCATAAATTTGTTTCATATATATATATATATATATATATATATATATATATATATATATATATATATATATATATATATATATTTATGTATGTATGTATGTATATATGTATATAATTAACTCCTTTTTGTAATTATATATACATATATATGTATATAAAAGCCGGCCCACTTGTCTAGTGGTCAGCATGCCTGACTATGGATAAGGAGATCCTGAGTTCGAATCCCGGTTCAGGCATGGATGTACTTTCTCTATCCTGTCTTTGTCCTTTCCTTGTGTGTATGAATGAAGTGTGACTGATGCCTACTCTATAAACGGGTCCCTATGGCATGTGTGAGGGTGCGATGGTAGCCCACCCCCTGTGGTGTACCCGGGGCAACGCCTCGAATTCTAAGAGGTCACTGTGTTTGGCCGGTTCCTATGTATCAGGGAACAATAGATTAATAGACTCTGTTGCAGTTGTAACTGTCTACAATCTACCATTGGAAAAAAATATATATATAACCTTTAAATACCATCTAAGGCATTTTGCATTTTATACGCAATTCCTATGAAGAAATATTAAGTTTGACATTTCTATGTACGATGATATAGTTTTGATCTTTTCATTGATTAAATTGTAAAATATCAAATAAGGAGTGCAAAATATATTTTTTATTCTATATGTGTGTGTAGGAGTAAAGACTATATTTTAATGCGGTTATATTGAATATACATAATAAGTTTCAATGTAACACAATTATGTATGCATAACAATGTAAAACAATTATGTAATTCATTATTTCCAAGTCTTTATTTATCAACAAATTATATTTTACGTTAAGAAAATAAAATCCAAAACAATTCTTTTTAAGATAGTCGAGTTATGTGCAAAAACTTTATGAAGGCATACAAAACAAAATTTACACAATTGCAGTTTTGTAACCAGGACAGAATAAAGCTTTTTTTGAGAAAAACGAAAATGATTGCATGATCCCTTTATGAAAAATGATTGCATAAGTTGCGCCTTTTTATTTGTAAAATTTGTAAAGTAAATATATAAATATAAATGTGTATATATATATATATATATATATATATATATATATATATATATATATATATGTATGTATGTATGTATATATAAATATATATTTATATATATATAAATATAAATATATATATATATATAAATCTTGTGTAATGATACTATACTTTACATTGTTCAAGATCTTATAATTTTCTGAAGAATAGAGATACTATGGATTAGTAATAGTGACACAAAATGCTGTTTATAAATATAATAGGCATATACATTATTAATCAAGAGTAAACAGACATGGCATTCTCATTGGTGTAAAAGACAGTACAGCCAGCTATTAAACCAGAGTCAGGAAATAGGATCAATTTTATTGTTATCAGTACCAATATAAACATTTCGATGGCATTTGAAATAGCCTCAAAAGGGACTATCTACTATTAGTGCTGTCATAACTACAATTATTTTTGATATTGTGACACAAACAAGAATACTTATAATAATGTGATCTGCAATCATCTTCTACGTAAGTGTGAAATGAAATAGCATTTTTGGAATAAATCATTTTCTGTAGGCAATATTACTGGCATTATATCTCTGATAAACACAAAACAAAAGGGATATCACAGTTGTTCATTGTACAAGCATAAATTTAAAATTACTACTGTGACGCATCTGTATTAATGATGATTCCATCCCTTTCAGGCTGTGATCAATATTCACATATGAATCAGTCTCATCAACATAAGGATTCATTTAAACTGTCGTTAATTTAAATACAAGCAATTTTATTTGTAATGTACTGTACGGGGCTGTCATGTATTTGAGACTCCCTTACTTCAATTCGGTACCATGATAATATGAAGTCCAAAACTGCATGCTGCCTTATTCTCCTAAGATAATGCAAAGCAAATCCAAATAACGTAATGACCTGTTGTTCCTTTTAGAGTGGTAATTGCTTACCTGAAGAGTAGCATGACTGCACTGGGAATCTTTTGTGTTCGACGAACTGTGGCAATTATTTAGTATTCATGAATTGCTGTATTCATGTTGAACAATTCACTTCCTTCCTAAGGAAGATTATTACTCTTTTCTCTTAGATATGCGACTGCTTTAATGATTATTTTGCAAGATGTATACTTCACCATTTCATAAAACTGTAATAACTTGTTGCTTTTTTTCATTTTTAATGAAGTATATATGTACTTATAACGAATAGTTTTATTTAATTATATAAATTAATGAAAATAACACGAAACAAATATAAAGTGCTTTCAAATGCATATGTATAAATTCTTGACTTATAAATGAATAGCAATGAGCTAAATAACTGTACTCTTGGCTAGTTAAATTACGAAATAAACAAAAGTAAAAACTTTCTTATGTCAGATACGTTTATAAACGTCGTAATGTAACATAATTTCTATCAATTAATATTTTCCATACCTTTTCATTTTATAAAATTCAGTGCACAATATACATAAAATTTTGATTTTTATTCAAGCATTTTCAAAATGCTAATATTTTTAGCAGATACTCATTTTCTAAATAAATAATTTAGAAAATTAGTTTGAAAATCTTAAACTCAAATCCATTAATTGAAAGTGGATTGAAACTGTATTTCATGGAATATGTAAGATAATTTTTGTGTTGAATGAAATTGATTGGTTAGTTTTAGTAATAATTGCATATTCTTCGGAATATAATTGTACATATAAAAAGATATATTTATGTATATGAAATATATATTTATGTATATATATTTATATAATTATATATATATGTATATATATATATATATATATATATATATATATATATATATATATATATATATATGTATATATATATATATATGTATATATATATATATATATATATATATATATATATATATATATATATATATATATATGTATGTATGTATGTATATTCCTTTTGAAATGAAGCTATTTATGAACTTCTTTACGGCTAATGGACCAAATTTTTTTTATAGTACCTATTTATTACTTTAATAAAGTTAAATTGATTTCTTGCTTACCACCAGCATTTCACTTTTACTTCTTCTAAAATATTGTAATCAAAATTTCTAAAATATTTGAAATATTAACATTCCAGAATTTAATATTTCTTCAATATCCCAAATAAATACTTTTAATTTCCTTATTAGTTATTTGTTCATTTTTTTAATTTTAGTCATTATCAATATCATTTAATATTTCACATTTTCATTTTCATTATTGTGTAGCAATTAATCATTTTACGCTGAGAAGAAACATAGATTAAAGACTGAAATTTATCTGAAAGATGTAGTATAGTAACAAATTAAAAATTTTAAAAAATATAGAGCTGTTACTACTGATATATAGAAAATTCATCGCATACATAACAACAACATTTATCAGTCTGTACTTTGGTCGAAGTAATTGGAAAATGCATTGCATTACTTGGGAGTCATTCCGGTTAAAGAGTATTAAAATAGCTTTTAATCTGATAGGATAATTATAGTTGTTATAATTATCCCTGATAATTGATGGTTAGACTGATGCTCTTTGACCGAAATGATGTAGTACACATCAATCAGAGAATATTAGCTAAGGTGATGCTCTTTGACCGAAATGATGTAGTACACATCAATCAGAGAATATTAGCTAAGGTTATTCTATTTATGACAAATCAGGGCAGTGAGCAAATCAAGGCAATACTCAATTATATTCTGTAACAAAAGCATATAAGTCATACACACAAATTGAAGTCTCTTATTGAATACCAAAATCAAAGTGTTATAAAGGAATTCGTGGATTCTATCTAACACACACACATCAGGAATATAGTGATTTACTCATTGCTCAAAATGCTTTTACAACGTGAATAAATGATACATAAATAAAATTGTAATCTATGTTACCTTTCCAGTTGATGGTCCAGTCTGATATTATGAAATTTGCGCTGGCAGCTAGAATTCTCCAAGATTCTCTTATGCTCAGATATTAATACCACTGAATAAAATTACTATGCAGTAGAATTACGATTGAATAACCAACGTACTATTTAACACACTACTGCAAGCATTCTTGTGTGTTGTGCAATATAAGAAAATTTATTATAAAAGATTATACCAAACCTTAGTAACTTAAAATGTAAGCAAATATTATCTAATATTTCTGTACACGGATAGAACACACTGCACCCTAGATACAACCTCTATCAAATCAGAAGAAAATCGATAAGCATTTATTTTTTATGTAAACTTTTGTATGAAAAATTATCTTATAATCATATTTTTAAAACAAATAATGAATTTCTTTTTTAATTTATATACGTAAGCCTGGTTAAATAAGTAACATAAAAAACATAGAAATATGAAAATTTATATAAAAATTTTTCGAATAACTTCATAGAAATTAGACTATTACTATAATATATTTTTATGAGCTCTTGAAATTAATTTACATTAGGAAACAGGTTTTTGGTATATATTCTCGATTGAAAATGGTCCTCAAAGAACAAAAAATATAATTTTCTAAAGAAATTCATAAAAATAATAATATTTATTAAAATCAAAATAATGACTCCTTTAATAGTGTTAGACAAGCATATTTTGCATTCATATATAATTTTTAAGCGCTTTCATTTTTTAACTTTAAAAGAAAGACATTAATCCATAAAAAAATAAATATTTATTAATAGAATGTATTGAAATTTAAATTTTTATTTCCTTAAAAGTTTTTAAATCATATCAACATCTATGTTTAAATAATGTATCTCAAAATAAATTAATTTAATAATTTTTTTATATAATTTAAAAAGAACAGACGTACATGAAAAGTAAATAGAATCTTAACTTTAAAAAAATTAAACTCATACAGTTACAAAAATTAAACTCATACAGTTATTAAACACAGTACAGTTTATTTAATAAAAATAACAACATTTAATCAGAAAGAACTGTTAGTAGAATATTTAATTATCAATTATAATTTTTAGACTTTACTTGACAAGAAAAAAAGCTAATATTTGATTCATGCATATTCAAACAATATTGATTTTTTAAAATCATTCATAATTTCTTTTAAAAAATGTCTAAAGTTTTAATCAATTTACCGACATTATTGTGTCCATTATTCACACCAAATAAAATATATTTACGCATAAATATGTCAGTTAATTAAGCATAAATAAAAATATTTCAGTTGTTTTAAACTATTCTTCAGAACAATAAGAGATTTTTTAATCTTTAGTATTTTCATGTTTCTTTTCAATTTAGTAGTCTTTTTTCTTATGTGGTATACCTTTATAATGACAATATTTATTCTTCACTAATTTTTAAAGACTACATGATTATTTATACATATTGTAATTTCCTGATATGCTTTTTATAAAAAAAGAACTTATGACTTCTTGAACTAATCAGCATACCAAAATGGAAATAATGGAGAAATTTTCACTTGTTGTTAACAAAAGAAAATCTGATTCCTTTGTAAACTTCTACATACGCAATCGATTCAAAAATGTCGTAGAACATGTGTGGAAAAGAAAGTTGTAAATATAGTTACTTGCAATATACATTATAATTATTTATCTAGAATATGGCTACCTAATGCTATATTTAAAATATTATATTTATTGAAAAGATTCGATAACGAATACAGCAAGGAATTACCGTTAAAAATTTAACTTGAGGATAAAAATAACATCGTTCTTCATAAATTTATTTTTTGTAATTATTGTCAGTGTTACAAATATTAATTTATCCTAATAATGTATTGAAATGTGAAGAATAATGATATTTACCACATTTAAAGAATTAATTTCAATTTTCCGATAATTTTCAAATTACTTTACCATTATTTGTGTAAATATTTTTGTAATTAAATCGGCCATAACAATCAACAAGTCATCCTAGGCAGCGAAGTATGTATGTACTACATAGAAGAAGTTGTTGTGAAATTAATGGAAAAACTGCTAAATTTATAAAGATTTATTTTTATTATAGTATATTTCCATTTTAGAGTGTAAAATAACTTAATTTCGCATAAAAATAGCTTGTTTCAAATGTTGAATAGTTTTTAGAAGAATATTGTTTTACTCTTCAACGAGATATTGTAGAAATTCTAATAGCGATGACGGTGGAAGAATTCTATTCTTTATTCAATGCTCTATAATACATCATAAAGGTTCAAATATATTGAAATTAGTGAGTGTGCGGTCTAAGGTAGATGTTTAACTTTACCCTCATGTTTCCTAAACCGAACCATGATTGGACAATTTCTGAGACATGGATGGATTCACTCTTCTTTTCTTGGAAAATTCTTCACTTGCAGGAAACAAAGTTTTTATCATAAGACCAATTTGATTGGCTAAAAATTCTCTACTTTTCTCTCCATTGATCTTTCATTTCAGGAGTACATTTGATTCATCAGGATTTACGTCATGATTGTCCATGTGATGAAAAATCTAGCTCAGTGCTTGATAGTTGGGAGAAAACACTCACGATCATATGCTTGCACTGGTATCCTTCAGAAGTGTATTTATTATATTGCAGTAAAAAGCGTGAAAACTAATTCGTCAGATCATATCACTTTACTCTATTAATTGACTTGGATTTGTGAATGAGACATCACTGTAACAGATATTAGGCATTAATATCTGTGACAACTTATCTGGGAACTGTTGTTCTAACATAAATGTTCTGTTTATGAAGGTTCTTCTACTTGTAATCATTGATTCCGGAGAATTAAAATACTGATTCAGCTCTGGGGCGATTTTTGTCACAGTTGCTCGTGTTTCGTATATAGCAATTCATTTCAATACTATCAACTGTCATTTTCTCTCTCTCTCTCTCTCTCTCTGCTTCCCTTTTTCTCCTCTATATTACTTTGCCAACCTAATCTTTCTAATTTGTGTAGTGTAGTTTCATGAATTTCAGACACCACACCTCTAAAAAAGGATAAATGTTTGCACATTTTGATCTACATGGGTCTTACAATTTCTCCCTTTTAAAAATGAGATACAATTTACGCTTTTGGAAAAAAATGCAAAACTTACAGAGCTTTAATAAAGCTATTACAAACTACCAAAATATGTACATTTTTATTTATGCAACAATTAGTTTCCATTATTATATTTTAATGCTTACAAAGCCCATTCAGGTATGTCATTTTCATTCACTATTTCTTAACAATTAATAACCTATATATATATATATATATATATATATATATATATATATATATATATATATATATATATATATATTTAGGTTTAATAATTATTCTAAAATATGAACTCGTAAATAATTGACGAAGAGACTTGAGCGCTAACCAAACCATTTGGCTTCGAGCTAAATACAGAAGTTAAAGCATTTTTAAGCAGAAAATTATTCAACAATTGCGAAACTAAATATACAAATTCAGAAACACAAGCAATTCAGAAAATCTTAATGTTAAAATTTTGTTAAAACGATTTTTTGAATAAAAAAATTATATAAGGGATATGATAATCAAGTAATTTGATTTTATCGTGAATACATTTTTAACTTTTGTAAATTATTTGGCTACAAATAAAAATGGAATTACTATTTCAAAGATAATAGCGCAAACTCATGTATTCTTTTAATTCATATAATAAAGTTAAGTCTTAGATTGTTAATCAAGATATTAGCGTCGTGAATGATAATATTGAAATAAATATTAAAAATAAAGATCTTAACAAACTACGTAGAAGACAGAAATCTCATTTTATTTAATAAAATAATAATTATTTCTTAATCAAGAAATTAACGTAGTGAATTATTATATTCATTTAAATGTTAAAAAATAAAGATCTTAACAAATTACGTAAAAGATAGAAATCTGATTTTATTTAATAAAACAATAATTATTTGATATTAGGAAAACAGAAAAAGGTTCTATATTAACAAATTACTACCTTTTTACATCTTGTTATTTGAGTATAACATTCCCTAATCACATAAGCATTTTTATTTGTAATGCATAAAATATGAACCATAGAAGCATTTTTCTTTCCGATGTATTATGAAAGAAGTAAGTAAGTATATATATATATATATGTGTGTATATATATATATATATATATATATATATATATATATATATATATATATATATATATATATATATATATATATATATATATATACCTTGAGGAAAATATAACATTTATTTACTGAAACGAGGTATTTCATTGAGTGGTGGTCTCTAATATATATATATATATATATATATATATATATATATATATATATATATATATATATATATATATATATATATTCTACAACTATCTTCAAACTTATATAATATATATATTAGTTTGTGCAGTTCGCAGATAGTTGTAAACAATAAATAGTTCATATATACAATTTAGTTTTTAAACTGGTATTCGATTTACTTCATTACTTTATATAAAAAATTAAATAAAAGTCAATTAATAACAAATTGCAATTGTATATTGTGGAATTATTATTTTTAAATTAAGTTTATTTTAAGAGAAATTAGTTACTTAAATATTTATAAATTTATAATGCATTTCATGTGTGAAAATAAGTTTCTTAAGCAAACATTCCTTGTAATGTAAAATTATGAAGCATGTTAGCTTAAAAGCTTGTGTCAAAATGTCTTTAACAAAAGTTTATGCCATTAAGAATATTATTTATTAATTAATTTTACAATTTTTAACTTTGAATTTAAAATCCTATAAAGAATGATTTTATCCATCATTTAGTATATCAGAGTATAGAATTTCCTGTATTTTCGTATGTGAACTACTAAGTTTAATTGAAATTTTATATCAAATGTTTATTTAATCGTATTACTTTAAAATAATTTTTTAAATTTTCACGGAACAAAAAAGCAATTGCATTTTCATTAACTAAATTCAAAAAATTCTAGCTATACTATAATTTGTGAACTAATATTTTTATAAAGAATGAAATCTTGCAATTGAAACCCAAATTTAGAATATTATGCAATTATTTAAAATACTCACACATTTATTACAGTCACACAGAGATAAGTAATTTTCAGATTGTTTTTGAATTCATATTTTTCATGCTTTTTTGTTGCAAATTTTAATAAAATATATTCTGACAGACTTCGAGAGGTTTCTTTACAATATTTCAAGAGTTATGAAAATAAGCATTTACAAACAACTATAAAAATCAGAAAGCATTTTCAGTACTGAAAAAGAAACAGGAAGATATCAAGAAAAATCTTCTGAATATCAACACTAAAAGTCCTCGGTATGCATTATTAAAAACTCTTAAGGGATTAATAAAGGAAAATTACTTTTTTTATTTATTTCTATATAAAACTCCTGAAGTGAAATATTTTTAGGTATACATAGTTCATTAATTTTAGCTCGAAAATATTTTTTTCACAATTAAATAGTAAAAAAGTTTAAAAAATTTTAATTCAGCTATGAAGAAAAATTTACAAATTTACAGAGAAAATGGAATATGAGATTGAAAACATTCTTAGAATTATTTACGAAATGTAACTACTTATAAAAAAGTAAATGATTAAAAATTTTCATCATACTAGAAAAATTTTTTTATTAAAGTGGCCTTTTTGTTTAAATAATATTCTTATAAGTAGTTAGTTACAGTATTTTTACTAAGCTTCATAAATGTGGTTAATTATTTGAAATGAAATTAAAAAGTATTCACATTTTATAAGTAATTATAATTTATTTGAAAACCATGATTTTTTTCTGCAATTAATTGCATAAATGATATATTTAAAATAAAAATTAAATTTATATTGGTAGTTCCTAAATAGGTGTTGTTGTTGTGGCTTATCCTCCATATATCTGACAAAGTCAGACAAGGTCCCTCAGATGGTTGACCCTAAGAAAATCGAGGACCTGAAGGGCAGATGAGTATATTATCCTCTCTGGAAAGTTCCAAACAGTCCAGGATGTGATTATAAGAAGCATGATCACTTTTACATTTACAACAGACCTCAAAGATTTTAATGCTTTCGAAATACATGAGACCCGTATTGTGACAGTTTGCTTGTCAAGTTAGGTACGAGAAATTTATGAATTTCTTACAAAACAAATACACAGTTTACTTATATATGATACCTTACCCAAAATGAGACAAGAGAAATGGTAGATGAATATTTAGTTTTCTGGACTTTGATTCACCTGATTGTATTTCCCATTCCTCTTTTTGAATGTTTTTGTCATTTACATCATATTAATGCTGCATACTAAATTGCAATTAATATTAATGGGCAACATTGACTATTGATCAACAAACAAACCAATCCAATGGAGCATAATTGTTTATTACGATTAAATCTTTCTATTCACATCAAAATCTTAATAGAATCCAGACAAGTAATTCTATAATCCAAAGAAGTTTTCCCCCTATATTTTTACTCCACGCCATAGTTGGACATGTAAACTTACAGACCGACATAATACTTCAACTATCAAAAATAGATATGGTTGGCTATGTCTTGTGACTTAGTCAAAGAGAATGATCATCTAAAAAGGAATATCAAACTTATCAAGCTTTTAAGTTTTCGTTGTGAGTTAAGGTTTGCTCAGAAACAAACTCTTAATTATACGTATGAGTTTAATAAATAATGTTTTTAATAAAATAGCAAAATTATTTATTTTTAAATGCTTTAACTGCTGGAAAATTACAAAATGTTTCCATTAACATTTGCAATACATATCTTATTAATAAAATTTTTGAAAATAATTTCTTTCATAATTTTAAAATATTTGTATATTATAATTTATAAATAGATTAAATTCTAATCATTACAGCTTAAATAGCATGCTCACATTTCTATAATGAAGTAAATTTTTTAACTGAAACGACCAATTTTAAAAATAAATTTAAATGTAAAGTAAGTTTTATCGGCATTTTTAATTTAACTGGCAAGATTCTTCAGTTTTATTTGAAAGCTGAGCCTTTCACCGAAGATCTTTATTTTAATCAATTCTTTTATTTTGTTAGCTTAACTACACTAACTATATTCTTTAGTTTTGGCACACACTAGGAAATGATTTATCTTTCTTTATTAAAGTAAGCTTAATGAAACTTCCAGTAACAGAAACATAATTGATTCCTTTACATTATTTTTTAGCATAACCATGCTAGCTGTTTCCAATAGTTCTTTAAATGGTAATTATTAGATACAAATTTATTTGTATCATCAAAAATTCTTTTTTTCGTCTCTCTCTTCTTATTCAAATATTTGCTAAAGAGAATGATATAGTTAAAGTAACTTAAAATTAAAGAGGAAGTTAATGAGTTTATTTTTCAGTAATAGTGAACTAAGCAAACTTTGCAATTGCTTAGAACGAAATTTAATGTTAATTTATATTACTGAAATGTAATGCAATATAGTTGAAAGGCTATATGCTTCCTTTCAAATAATATATTTCATTATTGTATTATAATGTATAAATAAATAAAAATAAAATGAAAAAAATCCTATTTCCTTTTCCAAACTCAATTATATTAAAATAATTAGGATTATTTGTTTTCAATATATCTTTTTATAATCATTATATACACTCAAGAATCTTATCAGCATTTAATAAAATTAGGTGGTTTAACTAAGATAATGAATAAATGCGTAAATAATATAATTATATACATCATTATAGTCTTCAAAAGATATTATTCTATATCATAAATTAGGAAAAATATGCAGTTGGAATAACTTTACGATTCTAAATACAGCAAATAAAAACTATAAAGATGAGTTAAATACAAATATTTTTTTATATCATAAATGAAAATATTGCAAATTTAGTGATGGTTTTTATTAAAGTTGAAAGGAAATACTAATTTGTAAGAAAAGCTAGTTGAAAACTTATTTATACTTTCAATATTGAGTAAGGTTGTTTTTAATAATAGGTTGTTTTATAATAATTAGGTTGTTTTATAATAATTAGGTTGTTTTATAATAATTAGAGAGAGGTTGTTTTTTTACAAAATCAAAGAGAGAGAGATAAGATATTTCATATATAATTTGGCAAATCAAATTAAACACTAAAATATAATTTTAAACGAAACAACTAAAATTATTTTAATGAATAAAGAATTGCATAATAAATATATAATTTGTTAAGCAATTATTTCTTGTAGCAACTAATTTATACCATATTTTTAATAGAATCGAATTACTTATATTCAAATTTATAATTATTAACATAATAATTTGGTTATATAATTATTAACAAACTTATATAATTATATAAGCACATTTTCTTAAATTTCAAACATAAATATTTAATCTCATTGTAAATTCTGATAATTAAAGTAAAATCACATTCACGCATAACAATTACACAATATAAATTTTAAAACAAAAGAAAATTATTTTGAAAACGTAATTTTATAATTTCTTAACAATTTACTTTACATAATAATAGTTTTACATTTATCATTTCGTTTATTTAAAAAAATAAACATTATTATTTAAAACTAATTTACTTATAGAGTAATTAAGTGTCCGATTAAACAAAATAATTTGTCTTTCTTTAAATGCTTACATTTCTCTTTAAATTTAAATTTATAAACAATTTAATTGTTTGCAAAATAAAGTAATTTAAGACATAACAGATAATTTAAATATATTTGCAATAACTCTCATACTTTATTGACATAAATTCCTGTAATGAAAAAGAAATATATTATGAAAAAAAGTTTAAAGTTTATAGATTAGTTTTTTAGTTTTTCTTTATCCCTATAGGCATTTAGTTATGTTATTGAAATTGGTATATATTTTCCTTATATTGAAGCAAAAAACCTTTAATAATTGAAAATAAAGAATTTTCAAACTTTCTAATAAAGTTAAAATTAACTTGTTACATATTTTATCATATTCCATGGTTTTACAATAAGATTTCTTATTGCCTTAAATTTTATTTCATATTTTTTATAAACATAATATATTGAAGCTATGAGTAGTACAGAAATACTAAAAGGATTAATTTTTAATGGAATAACAAATAAGTTTTAATGGATTTAATAGTAAACCATTTCTCTGGCAGAATATGGTTCCTAGACAGGAAAGGAAAAGGTAAAGAACTAGTGTTTTTAAATTAATCTGAATCCCAAATTTTGTTAATAATTCATTACTTTTATATAAAAGCAGTTTTATTTAAATTTATAAATTCTCTAAAAAATGTTTTATTTTTAACGTTTTACTTACAATCAACATAATATTATATTTTGAGTTTCTATCTTCAAAAAAAATTTATTATTATCATACTTTTTCCTATTATTATAAAATAGAATGAGTCCTGTTTACAGAAAAATAAAGAAATCCCTTTGATGAATTTGGTTAAAAAAATATATTTTTTATTTGACTCAATAAATCTGTTAATTTATACTTGAGACTACTAAAATATTTAGGATTATATTTTTAAATAATATATTCTTAGATATAGATAAAAGATAAATCTTAAACTATATTTCTCACGTTGAAGAGTAACGTGAGACAAGCTCCTATTCTTCTTCATAAAAGTATCTACATATGTTTCATCAGTTTTATATCAGATAATTTTATCATCATAATATTAAATGCAATAATACTTCCTTAAAAAATATATATCTGGAAAATATTGTTACAATTTGTATGAATACACTTATTAAATATTTTTTCTTTAATACAATAGAAATTTTATATTTAATCCTTTTCAGTTAAAACAAGAATAATTTATAAATCTTTTGAAATTAGTTGTTTGAATTTAAAATTTATTTCAATTTAAATTACTTTACTCATAAAGAAAGTAAATAATTAATTTCATTTGTTTGAAAGAAATGCAATATATTTTTAAAGTTTTTAATAACATTTTATGAAAAGTTTATTATTTTTTATTAATTACAACTATGAGAGTTTTTCTGTAAATAGTTTATTAGTATTAATTAATTTTAATAGACTATTTTACATACCTTATTTATGATCTGGATTCTATTTCCACAGAAATTTTTAATACTTGTTCGTTGTAAATAAACGTTTAAAAAGTATTTGATTATTTGTGACATATACAATTTAATGTGATGAGACTTTGAAAAATGCTGTCTTGCCCAGTGATGTAATGCAATGAAATCATATTGATTCAAAAGTGTCCTAGACAGCTATTTTTAAACTTCCGAGGAATAAAGGAGTAGATGCGGGGATCTAGATGGATCCTGAAGAGCTTTGCCCATATGGCAGGGCAGTTAAAGATTTAGTCGGGTTCTGTGCATTGATAATAATCCCTGTAGTTTCGGTAAAGACTGTAACTCCTATAGGGGCGATCAACAGGTGGTGGATAAGAGAATGCCTCCTTTGGATTATCCTTTGTTTGGTAGAAAGAAATAAAATGCATTTCTTTAACCATAAGGCAAAAGTACAATCTCTTCAGAGGTTCTGACAATTATTCTCTTCCATGAGTACTCCCATATTTGTCTAGACTTAATGCTACTTTTAATGGTACTGAGATCAATGGGCATTACATAAATACTATAGAAATAAAAAAAATGAATTACGTTTACGTCTCTATACTTCTTGCAGATAGATTTCTTCATAAGTAATACTGAATTTTTGAATTTTTCTTTTCGAGTTTACATACAAAATACAATACAAAGATTTTGGAACTTCTCATTATTTTAATAATTTTTCATACATGAAACTTCCAAACTGTATAACCTACTAGATATGGCAAGTTAGTGTATTGTAATAATGAAACTTAGTGTATGGTAATAGTGCTATCAAATAAAATTTACCTGTGCACCACAGATGTAAAACATGAAGCTTACTGAACTGGGTTAACTAAAACATTCACTGTTGCAAGTATAAATAAAGCGAACAAAAGCAAAGCCTCAATAACCCGGAATATGAAGCCAAATAAGTTTATAGGCCATACCACGTCGAGCATATTCAATTTGTGCTCCTGGCATAAACTAGTGTCGTCATAAAAAGGACATGGGGAAATCAAATGCACCACATCTTTAAGTGCTTTTTTGAGCATTCTTATAAATTATTTGAACATACTTTGAAAAGACTTTATTTGAACATACTTTGCAAATTTACATTCTTCACATAAAATGATGAGTTTTTTTTTTTAATTAATAAATGGAAAAGGCTTGAAATGCAGTTTAATGTAAGGTAATTGTGACCTCAGAGTATTATATAGGCTATGAAAAATATACCTCATTCCATTAAGCTAAAAACTTCAGTAAAAGAATTTCCAATATTTTTTTAAATGTTGATATTGATATTTATTGCTATATCAAATTATTCTACGGCTAAGAAATCATTTCTTTCATTTCCATACTATCCTTGATAAGCAAGCACATAAGCTTTCAATTAATAAAGTTTCGATAACTAGTTTATCAATTTGGATTACTAATTTGTCTCTGCTGATAATACTGTTCAAAAGATGATTATAAAAGTAACAGGACAAACAAACAGCCTTGAATATGCTTTGTCATTATACTTGATCCATTTGAAGGCAAGATAAATACGAAAAGATTTTCCGTCTTACCATTGGTTAAAATAGCAAAGTTTAAAATTACCTCCATCCGTAAAGAAAAATTTTGAAACTTTAAATTGCCTAAGTTGAGCAAAAGTTGGATGGTTAAGATCATTTTTTTCAAACATATAACAAAGAAAATTATGCCTGATAGACAATACACATCTTTGCAAATTCAGTTTCAGTGTCAAAAATTTAATGATGCTCTCTCGTACACACATAGTCATAGTTAATCAATTAATCACCAGTGTATGTAAATACATTTAACGAAAAACAAAATTAGATTGAAGAATATTTTTGAAGATTAATGAAAACAATGCTGAAAATCATCTAAATATAGAATCATAACAAAATACACGCAAAAATAACTATAATCACTTAATCAAAACCCACCTTATTTTACAATAAGTAATAACGGTGTAGACACTATTCAGCTGTTTAAAAATTTAAAAATAATAGTTTACTGAGGAAATTCACACATATTATACATACATACATATATACATACATGCATACATATATATATATATATATATATATATATATATATATATATATATATATATATATATATATATATATATATATATATATATATATATATATATATATATATATATATATATATATATATTTGTACAATTACCATGAAAATTGAAAAATTATTTTATATTTTACAGAAAATACGAAATAATATTTACACAAAATATTTATAGTTTACTTTCAATAATGGAATAATATTTTCTATAAAAATACATATAGTTTTATGTTATTTTATGATATGAGTGATATGAAATGTAAATATTAAATTAGTTTTTAAATATTTATCAAAATTAATGTATCTATTCCACATTTGTATAAAATACATTTCAAACACTTTTGTTACATTTGCAATAATTCTTTACACAGAATTATTCCTTACTTTTATGAGTGTAGTTTACTGAGGAAAACTACACTCAACTTTGTAGTTCAGCAAATACAATTAAAACAATTTGCAAAAATAATATTATTTTAACGATTACCGACGTAATCAAAAGAATAATATTTTAATTGCCTAACTTTCGTGAAATATATCTCAGTTTAAAAAATTTAATTATAGAAATCAAGCACATAAGTTTAACAATTTACATTATAATTAATTTTTAAATTAAACTGTTTTTGTGTTTTTGACTCATAAATCATATCTCACTAATGAAAAACTATCTTAATAAATCGCATTTTTAATTAATAGCATCTCGTATTTTTCTCATTATTTTACAGTCACAGAATTTGTTATCGAAGGGAAAACATCTGCACATAAAAGCTCAGATACCTCATTATAATTCAAGGAATAATATTTATAGAATCTTAACTGTGCAACTTTAATTAAGCGAACAGATTATTAAAAATTACTTTTAGCTTTGTTTACGTTTTAGAAAACATCCTTCAGGAAACATTCCATTTTAAATCATTGATTTTACTGAAATTGAAATAACTCATTACATTCAAATAACACATAATTAATAATCACCCGTTCCTTCAAAGAAAATATAATTCAAATAAAACAAAATAACGATTTTTTAATATGTTATTTATACGAGCACTTTTATTCAAAATTAAAAGAATATTTCACATTTTATTTGACATAATTAAGACATTGTTAATTAAAATAGCTCATTAAAATAAAGTGATAATATTTTTATACAAATAGGAAAATATAAATATTTGAAATCAATAGTGAGGGTATTGTTTAGGATTGGGTACTAGGATAAAAAATAACATGTACTAAGGATAAAAATAACGTGTAAATGTGACAAAATAACACGTATTTTTTTACATTGCAAGGTTATAAAGTAATAGATGTTTCAAAAATTAATCTGGAAGGTAAGTTCACACACATGTTGTGGTTCGTTTAGTGGAAAAAAATGACAAACTATTCAAGTAATAAAAATGAAAAAAATGGGGTTATTAATATGAACTATATTAGGAATGGCTTGGTTTCTAGTGAATAAAGTTATCTTGCCTTTCTGTTAATTTCTCTTTAATTATCAATTTCAAATATACTTTATTGCATAAGACATTCAATAAGTATTATTACACTACATTATACTTCGAGATCTGAATGAATATATTTCTCCCTACTATTGGGAACATTTTAAATATCCTTTTTATTTTTAATTATAAGAAGTATGCTGCACATTCCTACTTTAATTCTCTTTACCCCATGTATCAAAGACACATATTGAAAAGTAAATAAAACTCACCAAGTCAGGTGAAATCAGAGAGTAAAGAAATATATGACACTTACACATAAATCTGATGTTTTCATGTCATTATAATCATTGTACAAAGGTCAGAAATTATTCTGATCAATCAATTACAATGGTAGAGTGATCGTTGAGGGACATTTTCATAAATGGGAAAACAGATATTCCTGAAATTATTTTTTTGAAGTTGGTGAAGCTCAGAAATTATTGTTATTAGATGGACATAAAGTGTTTCCCAAAGTTGGGTTTGAATGGAAATAAAAATATTCGATATCCAAAAGTATGGTGTTATATTTTGTACTTATTTATTACATATTATGCATCCATAAAATTTTGTTAAATATTACTAATATGACATCTATTTCATAAATAAACTAAAAAATTTATAATTTTTTTTAAAAAAATTCATGTTACTGTTGTTTTTAAATATATAAATGATTTTTTAATGTATATATATATCTATATATTATGGATGATTTTAATAAATAATTGAAGATAAAAAAAACATTTTCCAAATTATTTCAAATAAGATAAAATTTCTAGATATTTTACATATAAATGTACAAAACATATCTACTATAATAAATCATTGTTTTAAACTTTCAATTTACAATGTCTCAATAATATTTTTCTAAAAAACTTAAAACATTCTAAATACATATTTTGTAAAATAACAAGCACAAGGCAACGTGTATAAAAATGAGCTTAATTTATAAAATGGAACACCCATGGTTTAACAAAAAAAAATCTATTTTTAATTAATTAAAAAACATAGAAAAACTGCATATATCGAAATTAATTGCTGTTTAAAAAAAACATTTAATTTGAAAAAAAACGTGAAATTAATTTTCAATTTAATTCAATAATCACTTTGAAAGTGCAAAATAAAAACTCGCGTTTATATAAAAATATCTTATCTAAAACTTTAATTAGTTTATTATTAATTTCTTTATTTCATGGCCGATATTGTTTTGTGTGGCTTGATATAAAAATAAGCCTGGCTCTTGCCGTAAGTTGAATGAAAAGGTTTTAAAACTGAATATAAATTTTTGAACAAAAAATATTCCTTCTTGAACTACTTTTTTCTTAACTGCTTTATTTATAACGCAAATTTCAATAGAAACAAAAAAAAATATTTTTTGTTGCAGGTATTAATCACAAGTAAGAAATTCCTTGTTTTAGAATATAAATGTAAAATGTAAAACTGCTTTATTAAATTAAGTTGTTTGCAAAACGTTTATTACAACCAATTTTGTTTTTCTTGAAATTTCATAGAAAGTTTAAAAGGTTTTTAATAAAATAATTAAAATAATGCGCTCAATGGCTGTAACACTTATATCTTTCAAAACTCTAGAAAATATTATATTTTCAAATGTATGGTCAGTTTAATATGTTTAAAATTATATATCCAACTTACTAAATTAAAAAGTTGCTAAATTTTCTTTTTTTCACTTTCAGAACAGTATTATCATCCAAAACAAATTAGTAATTCGGAAAACAAATTTGTATGTTCGCTTTTAAATAAGGGGATTGATATCCGTTTTTCTTTCGTACGTGCTTATCAGGTATTTTATAGAAATAAAAATGCTGGTTTCTCTGCTGAAAATGCCTTAAATTTATCCACATTTATAAATACTAGAATCCCAAAGAGCTACTGAAGTATTTTCTATCTATTTAGTTTAAAACTTCTTTTTTTTTATCTGGTCATCGTAAATTTGCAGGTTACTTCTTTTATTTGAATCTAATTATAAGCAATTTAGATAAATGTTCAAAAGAAACATCTCAAGAAATATAGTACTTGTTTGAACATGTTCTTCTATTGATGGTTCTATATTATGTTTACAGGAACAAATTGAAAATGTTCGGCGTGACTTGTCAATGAACGTAACTTGTTTTTCTCAAGGTTCATAACGGAGTTATCTATTTTCAATCGTTTTATTGTTTCATGCAATATTTAATGTTGCAGCCAATTTACTTGTGTAAGTCCAACGTGGAACATGTGTGGTTCAAGAAGAGATTATATATGTTGAAACAAAGTCAGTAATACAGGAGATCTCAGTTTCTTATAAAATTGTATTTATCTCCTTGAACATTTTATCATTAATCAAATCAATCCAATCATTTAAAATAACGAGAAAAAATTTCTTAAAATAGAGAGTAAATTGTCGAAATCAAATAACGTTGCATAATTTAATAATTACAGATTTATTTAAAAACTAAATTATTAAATTATGCAATGGATAAAAATTATATGAAAATTTAGAATGGCTTGAGTACAGTTAATGAATTTTGTTTTCTAAAGATAAAATTCGTAATATCTACATTCTTTAGAAATTGAGTTGTATATTAATTTTAAATAAAATAAAACATAAAAACATATGTTTAAAATGTATTATTCTGAAAACAAACTAAGATTATAGCAACTAATTCTCGTCAGCAGAAAGTAATCTAATCATGGTGACAAGCATATTAAATCTATCCCTAGTAAAATAGCTTGTATATGAATAAGAGGAAAAATTGGTACATTACCGGGGCAAGTTCTGCTTAATATTTAATTCTTAAAGATTAAATTTATCGTTTTTATTCACTCCCATGTCAACTGAACAGTTAAGGTTTATTTAGCTAAATCTACATCCACATGATTTTTACTTTAAATTAAAACAGTTTAATTTTTTAACAAATGGTAAAAGTTTATGGAGATTTATAATGATGGCAAACAATCTGAAGGAATGGAAAAGAGCTATACGATCTAGGATTTCCATTCCAAATGTTTAAAAAATAACATGCATGAATCTCAAAAGGAAAGGAAAATATTTTTAAAATTTTCCATTCATTAAAAATTTACCAACGTGTTGTTACCTTCTTTTTTAGATGACTATGCAAACTCATAGAAAATGAAAATATTTTGAAAAGCAAAAATAATTTAGCCATATCATTGAAATTTTAAAGGAGAAATTTAATTAAAAAGTAATTGAAGACTGCAATTTTTAATTCTAATTTTTCCATTGTAAAACTTTGCTAATTAACAGATGTTTTTCTTAAATTATATCATTTTCATTTTAATCAAATTATTCTACCTACAAATGAATGTCTATTGCTCAAAACTAAGGAATCACTTTTAAGTATATCTCATTTTATCTTTTATTAATGTTTGTTACCTAAAAATGTCAGAATTTGTGTTAAAAAATTTTTCTATTGATATAAACTTCAAAGAAAATTCTTCCTACCAATATTTACATTTAATAAACAATATTTTATCTTCCATTTTACGTTTTGATTGTATTAAATGCTTTCACTAATTATATTTCTTACAGTTAACATATTTTTCTTTGATATCTCTTTGTCTGGTTTGTAATTAAAAGCTGCATATTTTATTTATGACAGATTATCTTCAAAACAGTTTATATAACTTTAAATATTTGACTTTAAATATTCGAATTTTTATTATGTTACTTATTAAAATTTAAAATCTGTTTTCTAAAATTCATTTATACTTGCTTTGCAAATAACAAATTACAAAATTTTTATTTACTCAAATTATAATCTAGATTTGCAATACAGATAGTAATACTAGATAACAATACAGGAAAAAGATATTTTGTTAATAATAATGAGTGTTAATTAAATGCGCTATTTTCAAGATAAGAAAAGAAAGTGTAAACTGAAGGCCCAACTGTTGTCATTATTGTACCGAGATAATGAGGAATAATCCTAGTAAAACATCTGATAATATGACATTCAATTAGCTGTCATAGCATTTGTAACATGGTATCATCGCATGTAGTTGAATATTTTATACTTATTACAAGACCATCAAAAAAATCCATTTTCCACTGGAAATTGTTATTATTTTCAAATATTAATGAATTACTCAAAAATACTTTATTGTAGTTATGTGAATAAATCTTTAAATGGGATTAAGAGATTTTGGAGATTTGAAATTTTGATATGATGGTATTCTAGTACATTTAGTAAGAAATGTTCACTAATACTACCTAAACTTTGTAAATACTTTAATAACAGGTGGCCCCCGACCTAGTGAAGAAAGATAATTTTGAATTTTTTTAAAAATTTACCCATTCTTTTCTCTGCCTTTGTTTATTATTATTTTTTTTTCATCTCATGATTTATTTGGATTTGTTATGTAGTACATTTGTTGTACCTTCGGGCCCTGTGCAGGAAGTCCTCAGTGCAGTGAGAGATATTTTTGTTTTCCCAAATAAAAAAAAAATACTAACTAAACAAATTCAGTCAACAGATCAGGAGATATTAAGCTAATTATGAATACTCATGGCTGTTGATATTATTCATTTTAATCATACGATTATCGATTTATTAGGAATCAACAAGGGATTAATTCATGAAATCAGTTGTATTTCTTTAAATTAGTTAAGACTGCGCATCACTTTCTTTTGCTGCATAGTGTTACCCAACGCATTCAAACTCATATATATTAAATATTTAATTGATGATTTGTCATCAATGGAAAACACATTAAACAACATATTAAGTAAATGTAGGATTTTAATGCATTGTTTCGATGAGCACAGTTTCATTATATGGTTTGGAAATGAGAGGATATTTTTATTATTTAATATCTATTTTTATTTTTCAACTCCAAAATTGCAATTTTCAGTCGTAAAACTGAGCTTGCTATTTCATGGTAATAGGAGCTTAAATTTACGTATGGACTAAAGATGGAAAAGAATTGTACTCAAGGGTTACATCATTGTGAACCAAAATTCAAGCATATAAATAGCTAATTAAAAAAAACGCATGCCTTTAGTAGTGCCAACCTTTTAAAGGTAAGAATTATATTTTATTACTTTCTGAAAACACATGTATGCATTTTAAGTAAATTTTGAATAAAAAATGTCCTTCTCGTTGAGTTTCAAATTTAATAACCAAACAAACAGAACTTTGAAGCAAAATCGAATTTTTAATTTAATTTTATAGTTGTTCATGTAAAATAAATGAAATTATTCTTTCGAAAAAAATTCAACTATATCGCATTATTGTATATTTTATTTTATAAGATTAGACTTTTTCAGTTACCAGATGAATGTTTTTTTGATAATAAGAAATAAATGTCATTTATTTGTTATCACAATAATATATGAAGCAAAACTTACAATCGTGTTAATTTAACAAACACCTTTATTTGATATTATGAAAATTATCATTCACTAATTACTTTTTGTAATCGTATATTCTTTAATTATGTTATAAAAAATTAGCATCTTTCATAATTTTTCTTGATTATTTCTTTTACAAACTAGTTTTTTTTTATAATAAGTAGCTTCTAAATATGAAAGTTTTTTATAAAAAGTTGTCAATGTCATTTAATTGTTATCACGACTGTACTTGAAGTAGAAACTTAAATATAATCAAGTGAATTGATTTGATGATATCATAAATGTTTTTCAGTGTTATTACTTTCAATGATCTTCAGTTTTTTAATTATATTATCCAAAAATAGCAGCCTAAAATCACTGAAACCCTCCATAATTCTTCCTGATCTATAAAACAAAGAGTTTAAAAGTCCTGCCCTTTTCTGTCAATTAAATAAGTAATCTTCTAAATAAGAAGAATTTATTTTGTCACCCAAACGAGAAAACAACAAATTGATTTAAATTAAGTGGAAAAATCGCATTACGTTATTAAAGAATGAAACATGTAAAAAAATATTATCTACGGTTACTCGCATAATTTAATATACCAAGGTAAGCTTCATATTTTGTAGGAAAGTTTTCAATATCTTATTAAATAAGAACTCTGAATTCTTAGTTTAATAAGTTTTGTTTCTTTTCAGATGTATTCTGTATTTATTTTCTTTAGACATATTTCAATGAAAAATAAAATATAATCAGTAAAAGAAAAGAATTGATTCAGAAATTTTTACATTGGCCAAATTTCATTTAGAATAATGATATGTCTTTTGATAAACACACACACATAATTTATAAAATTAGTCAAGTTATTAAATTTATGAATTGTATTTTCTGTCTTTTTGATTCTTACTCATATAGTATATCATATGCACACTTAGACGAATTTTTAAGATATAAGATGTAGAAAAAATTCTTGAGAATACTCAATCGTTAAACTAATTTGATCAAGTATATTTGACAAATTGTTCTAGTTAATAAAAAATAGGCACTTTTTTCTGAAAAAAGTTTTAATGCAACAAAAGTTACATTCAGCAAGTTAAAAAATTGTTAACTACATTTTGGTGGTATTCACTGATATTTATAAAGTAATCTAATTCACAGCAAACACATCTTTAAATATTTTTATGTAATAACTAATGCAGTTACAATTTATGTAAAAAATGTTGATACAGATTTCAATTTATAGAACAGTCATTGAATTGCCTGGGAAAATATATGAAAAGTGAAATAAATAATGAAAGATTTTACAATTTTATAGAAATGAAAAAGAGTGAAAGTCACATATTTCTCGTGTATATTCAGAAAAGAATAATTCAAACATTTACAATGATAGTAATTATATATTTCTTATAAGACATTTTAAAATTTTTAATTAAATCAATGATAAAAAATCAATGATCAACTTTTAATCTTAATCAGTTAGAATGGTTTAAATTAAAAACACAAGCTACTTTATTTGTATTTGCACTTTGAAAAATTATGAAGAAAGATATATATGCATTAACATTTTAATAAGAAAGATCTTTCCAAAAGAAGAAATTTTATTTTTATTATTATATTATTCCCGACTGTTAACATATATATATATATATATATATATATATATATATATATATATACCGGGTGAATAGTTCCAAAATGTAAATAAATAGTAAAATAGTTCCAAATTGTGCCGATAGATGGCGCTTGGGTAATATCAAGAGGAAAGTCCAAAAATGCATTCGTTAAACACAGAAATGTTGTTAGCCAAAAGAAAAAAAAATAGAGTTCAGGGATTTACTAGAGATTTATTAGCGGAAAGACAAGAATACAGGAACAACAGCGATTATGACAAAAAAAAAAGAGCTTCATGGAATCAACACCTTGCTGATGATTAAAGCATAAGTTGTCCGATATGCCCTCCGCCTTGTTCCGCTACTAATTGGAAGCACAAACGGCATGCTCCACAAAAGATCGGTGGGTATCTGTACTGATGCAATGGATGTGGTATGTGATGCTTGCCTTCAAGTCGGTTAGATTCTGAAAACTCCCGCTGTAAACCACTTCAGGTATCCCCAAAGCCAGAAATCACACGAGTTTAAGTCGGGGGAACGTGGCGGCCCCGTTGTTGGAAAATGACGGCTTATGATCCTGTCATCTCCGAAATTAGCACTCAGTAGCTGCTTCACAGGATTAGCAATGTGCGGAGGAGTACCATCTTGCATGAATATTTTGCGATCCACACACTGGCGCTGTGCCGGAAGGACATGGTTACGCAAAAGTGTTTCATACCGCTTGCCAGTAACGGTGCAGGTAACGGGACCCGCAGTTGTGATCTCCTCGAAGAAAAACAGACCAACGATAAACGCTGCCGTTATTCCGCACCACACAATAACCTTTTCAGACTGAAGAGGTAATGGCTCTAGCTGGGACGGATTCTCGGTCGCCTATATGCTGCAATTTTGCTTATTTACAGAACCTTGCAAATGAAAGTGGGATTCGTCAGACCACAGAATGTTCCATGGCCATCCGTTGTCCACTTCCATCCGGGTAAGAAATTGCAGTACAAAAGATTGACGTGCTTCCAGGTCATCCGGTAGCAACTCCTGCACATGAGTTATCTTATACGGATAACAGAGCAAGATCATCCGTAGGATTTTACGCACCGTGCTGTTCGGCATATCCAACATTCGGCCAATTCCCCGTGCACTGCTGATTCCAACATCAATGTTAGTCTGTTCTTGTAATGCTTTAGCCACATCTTCCACTGCCGCAGCCGAAACTGGTTTTCTTCCTCTACCCCGTTTAACGTCAAATGAACCGGTCTCTTCGAATTTAGCAATCATTTTTCGCAGACCTTTTGTTTCGGACATTGAAATCATTATCGGACCCCATTTAATGGATTTCAATGTCTGAAACTATATATATATATATATATATATATATATATATATATATATATATATATATATATATATATATATATATATATATATATATATATATATATATATATATATATATATATATATATATATATATATATATATATATATATATATATATATATTTGCTTTAGTAAGTTAGTTTGTTTGCTTTGCACGTGGCTGGAATCTAAAATACATATTTCTCCAATAACTCATGTCAGAAGGTATGCTGATGATCCTGCTATTTTAGGCTCTGGAATCCTTATTGATGAAATTGAATCAAATCTAAGCATTTCTTTGAAAGCTATTTCTAAGTTTACTGATGAACTTAAAATGTGTTTCAACATAATCAAATCAATAGCAATTTTCTTATTATTAATAAGCAATACTTTAATTACCAACCATCCTTGATGCTCAAGCATCAAAATTTCACCTACCAAAAACATCCAAAATACTTGGCCTTCATCATATACCAAGAATTTACAAGTCATAAGAATATTGAATATATGACTCTAAAAGACAGGAAAAGTTTTTAAATATTGTTGATTTCATCACAGGCAGGGACGACTCTAGAACGGGCACAAGTACTTTTAAAACTTCTCTTAAAGCACCCATTAGACCCATTATGGAATATGCCTATCCTATCTGTTGAGTTTCTTTTGAAACTAACTTGAACAAATTAAGAAAGAACCATTTGAAGTTCGCATAATTACTGTAATGAAACAAAGCAACCCTTAAAAGATTGTTCTTTATCAAGAAGATCTTCAACTAAATTTTGCAAACTAGTTTGGTATAATATTTCAATAAACTTTTCAGTATAGACCAGAAGAACAAAACTGTTAGCTGCCTAAATAACTAAATATGCAATCAAATTCTAAAGAAAAACAATTCCATTCAATCTAGTTAAGTCGCTGGAATTAATTGCTGAAAATGTATGACTTCTTTATATCCATTGTAATTTAACTATTTCTGATGAACTTCTCTTTATCAGTTTTCATTATGGCCTCTCTATTTGTCTTAATAAAAAAGACTGTTTCTGACTTACTTCATCAATGGGCCTTGGAAATAATAATATAAAATTCCTCAAAATGACATCAAACTTTATACTAATGGCAACAGCATAGATATTGGGGAAGGAGGTGTAATATATATTGAAGCAATTCGAGGAAAATACACTTTAAAACAATGTAACCCAGATTTCTGATGTGAATTAATTACAATCAATATAGGATTAAATAGTATCATGAGGGAAACTGTGTGCAGGGACCTCTGGATTCAATCTAACAGCTATAGTTCAAGTCAACATTTAAAAAATTTGGATCCCTATGAGATAAAATCAGTTTATGTCGCCTATGAAAAGTAAAGCTCATCTCTTACCAAGACAAAGTACATTTTAACAAGGGATCCCATCCCATGTTAAAATTCACAGAAATGAATTATCAGATTCTCTTGAAAAGAAAAAAGTAAAATCCCGTTCCTTTCGCCTCAGAGATCACGTACTTAGAACTATTACCATAGAAAAAAGCTCGAAATAAAGAAAAATGGTTAATACTTCAGCTTCATAACAAGTATAAGATGAAACAACTGGAACTTTTCCTATCTCTCCCTTGTGACAGGCAGACCAACACATATCTGTCCCAACTTGCTAGTAGGCGCTTGAAAGACATCACATATAGTAGCAAAAGTTTTCCTCTCTGCCCTAAATGCCGGCAGGTTCAGACATCACCTCAGCACATCTTAAGCTGACTTGGACTGGGCTTGGAGGATATCCACAAGAATCCACTTGTATCGGACTTCATTGATTTCTATTACCTGTTTTGACTGCGTCAGAATAGATAGGAGACTGGAAACAACAACAATTTGCTCCTAATTTTCTTAGTTTAATTTCTTAAACTAATTTCATTTAAATAATATTGAATTCGAAAGTTATAATTACATATATATTTATTATTGTTAAGTTAATTGTGTGTTTGAAAACATAAAGAAACTGACAGAAAACTTTTTAGTTTACATTTGCATTTTTAAATGTATTGAAAAATTGATACATGAAAAGAGTGACTTAAATCTGCAAAGATTTTGGAGCACGTGGAAGTTATTATAATTCAGTTTTATTCATTTATCTTTTAAGATTAACATTTTATGAATAAATTAGATTGATGAATGCATTTTTACTGATGTAAGATTAAGTAAGATATATTAGATTATAGCATGTGCAATAAAGCAATGAATAAGTAAAATAATAAAAAAGTTCCATTGTATAACTTGAGAGTTTAAAAATTCTCTTAAATAAATCCACGGAACTGAACACAGTTAACAGTTTCTTATTATATATAAATGTCTCTCTGTCCCTTTTACGTGTAAGTTTAGTCATTTTTAATTTTGTGTATAAGTTAAACTACAAAATATACTGATGAATTTCTTGAAACATAAATTTTCCCAAATTTCTATAAGATAATATTTTATATTTTGATTTGAAAAAACTTATATTTCTTTTTTATAACTAGCACAGACAATTTGTATTTTTTCTCAGTCGATGTGAGCTAGTTTTTTAAAGTAAATGTAATATATTTATTAAAAAACGTGTTTTTGTAATTACAATGAGTATAAGCATGTTAAGTGTTGCTTTAATTAAAAAAATATATTAATCAAAAGTAAAATAAAACTCTCAAGTTTTTGAAACAAGATATCTGTTTTAAGTAACATAAAGCTTCAAAAGGTTATTTGCAACTAAAACGATTTTAATTCCACTAAAAAGTTTGAGTTAAATCTGGTTACCACAAAAAATAATTTTAACTTACTGATCGGCTTACTAGGGAATTTAATAATCAAATACTCTTCTACTTTTATAAATTCATAAAAACATTAAAAAAACAAAATTTAGAAGACTTGCTTAAAATTTAGGCTTCTCACTTAAAGGTTATAAAAAGTTTAATAATATTTGAAAATTTGATTGTCTATAGAAAATCAAATTTTCTAATATTATTGAAATTTATTTCAAATATTATTGAAATTTATTTCAAATATTATTGAAAGACCAAAATAATTATATGGTCAATCTGACTACTATGAAATGATTTCTACATTCAATAAAAAAAGACAAGTTTAAGACACTATAAGATTGAAAAAATGCACACAATATAATGAAAAGAAAACTTAAAGAACATGATGATCAAATCTTATTGTTGAATTGATATTCATTGATTTTTTTCTTTTGCTCTATAATCATATTATATTTTTAATTTCATGTTAAATGACTTTGTTCTACTATTTTAATGATTCTAAGAAAGGATTTAAATATAAGTTCTGAGAATATTATTTAAATTTTCCCTATCAGAAAAATGTACATAATGAAGTTTTAAATTATTCTTGGCAAATGCTTGAACATTTAGAAATAAATATGTAATATTTGAATACGTTTGCATAAATAGTTGAATATTAGATGAACAATTTATTTTGGACTGATATGACAAAATATTTTACTTGTTACAGTAAAACAAATCACTTACTAAAAACAAAATATAAATATTTTTTTGGAAATAATAATCACAAATCAATGCATTTTTTAAAAATGTTTTTATAAATTTGATTACAAGCATAATCACTGAAATCTTTATGGGAAAATAAAATTTAAGGCACAGATGCCGTATAATCCATTATTCTAAATTCTGAATTTTTTGGCGGATTTTCTTATGTAACAGGCAAACTAGATTTTATTACATCATGCATATGGAGACCTATAAGAATTATTCTGAAAATTCTATTTTGTTGACCATAGTATTTACGTTATCGGGTACATCACAAAACGTCATCTTGGCAACATTTCTTCATCGCCAAAAAACTCAGAATTTGGAATCATGGATCATACGGCACATATACCTATTATTTTAATATTCTATTACTAATCTAATGAGAATCAATCTAAATATTTATTACGTATTATATGTATATATAATAATTATTATTTTTTAAACTTTTAGAATAAAAACTGAAGGGTTTACTGTTCAAAAATATTATACATACTTGATGATTTACAAAAAATTGTGCATTCATCTAAAACACTGAGATAGAAAATTTTTATAATAATTTCTTTTCTCACACATAAAAAAAACTTTATGCTCCACGTAATCATCAAACAACTCTGAATTCACATTAGTTGCACTTCACGGAGCTCATTAAATACATTCATTCAATTCATTCACATTACCATTAAGTTTGATTTATTCAAACAACCGTAAAATATTAACAATTCGACTAAAAAAATCCCTCTGCTTTAAAAATATGATTAACAATGCAATTATATAACTGAATGGAAAATATTAAAGCTGATTCAAACAATTGCACTGCTAATTGTTCCACAAAACAATTAAAATGTTAATGAATTCATTATTAACAGCAAATCAAAAATAATGTGAAAACTTGCAACTAAATTCATAGTCGGGGGAAATATTATTTAGAGTTAATATGATAATTATTTGTGAACTTATTCATCACTTTATAGATTAATATGCTCAATGAAAAAAGTTTATGAAAGGCATTCATTTATCAAAGCTGTGTCTTTTACTTGTCTTTCAAATACAGAACGATATTAAAATAAGAACAATTAAAAATTTTGGATTCTAAAAAACAGACCTAAATTTGACAACTTACACAAAATATATTACATATTGGTAACTAATTAATTTCTCAACTCAAACAATACAGGAATGTAGTCCAATTTCAATGAAAAGAAAAATTCAATACTATATTTTCTTTTCTTTGAATCTGGTGCTTTACAAAAGTCAATTTTTATTCATTTGTTTCTTGAGGAAAATTATCATTATTCATATATCTAAGGCTATACGTTTAGTAATAAACAAATAAATCATTGTTTGAATTTTTTAATATTTTGCAGTTTTATAATCAACAATTAAATTTAATATATCTTAAACAGGAAACATTTTACAAATAATATGCACTTTGTTATACATTTAATTAATCTTAACATATTTTCTAAAATTATTGAAATAATAGCATTTTTTTAAATCTGATCGTAAAAGAAAATTAATTAAATACTTAAAGAGATACGAGAATTTTTAGCCTTTAGTAACTTAATTTCTTCAATTAATAAAAAACACAAATGGGCGAGATATTTCTTAAAAATTAATAAAGCACATAATGTTTTATATCCAATGTTTACCGTAAAAAATGTAACACAATACTTTTCAGTCTTTTCATATTTGCAAATTGCACTAAGCCCAAATATTTTGCTGAAAATGAAAAATGATTTTAAAAAAATCATTAAAACTAATATTATTGTTAAATTAAAAGAATTGTAGAATCTGTTGACAGCAATTATCATTATCTTTCCTTGATTTCTATATTTAGCTTATAGAAACAACGATTGTCATTGTATTTCATGTCGATCAGTTGAAAAAAAATATGTATACATAATTACGAGAGTCACTCTGAAACTTACAACTAGATTTTTAAAGTTATACTTACAAAATTTTGCGTGTGTTCAAAATAGTATCCTCTAGCATCAATGCACTTTTGTAGACAAATTTTCCACAGATTAAATGCCTCAAGCCCTTCATTTCTTGGAATAAATAAATAAAATGCATTTATAGCCACATCAATCTTTTCTTCTGAATGAAAACGACGTTCATGTAAGTTATTTTTTAGATTAAAGAGTAACCAAAAGTCACACATAGCTAGATCAGGGGAATACGGTGGATGTTTGATCACTTTAATTTCCTTTTGTTTAAGAAACTCAATTGTTAATCCAGCTGTATGCGAAAATGCATTGTGATTGTGAAGCATTTGTCCCCAAACATTCAGTTCTTGTAGAATTTCTGGAGGACATTTAGTGGTATACCAGTCTGCTGTTACTGTCTTCTGTCCTTCCAACTTGATAGCTTTGACCAATTCCGTGCTTCTGAAGAAAATGGCATACATCACTTTTTTCAGTGCGCTTTGTTTTTCCACCGTTGTCGACATGGAATCATCTTCAAAGACTCATAATTTGCTTTCTTGACGTGTTGGAACGTCAACAAACGGTATGTACGTTTCATCACCTGTTACAATTTTAGAAATGATGCGGAGGCTACCATCATTTAGCAATTTAAGAGTGTCTTTACTGATTCTGATAATCTCTTCTTTTTGGTGCTGAGTTAGATTATTGGGAACCCAACGTCCAAATACTTTTTTTATATGTAATTATTCATAAATGATTTTGTGTATGGCTGCTGATCCAATGTTAAGTTCCTTCTGTATCATTTGATAGGTACAGCAATTATCATCCATTAACATTTTTCGTATGGCAGACACATTATCCGGGATTACTGCCGATGGCAGCCTTCCTGTGTGTTCTTCATCCTGAAGAAAATTGCGACCTCTTCTAAATTCTCTAAACTATCTGAATACAATAGCACGAGCTGAATATTCATCACCAAATGCTAATTGCAACCGTTGAACGCATTCTTCTTGATTTAATCCTGTTTTAAAATCGTAAAAAATCATAGCACGAAAATGTTCTGGCGTCAACTCCATTTTCTCTTCTGTTTAAAATTTATGTTACGCTAAGCAAGTTAAAGTAAGTCAATAAAAAATCGTCTTATGTGTTAAAATGCTTTGTATTTTAAAACTATTTTTATTTTGTAAAGAAGTTATTTTTATTTTGTAAATTCGCATCTGCGCGTATCTCAAAAATTTCCGAGTAACCCTCGTATAAATATATATATACATACTTACATACGCATTTTCTCCTACTCGATACAAGGGTTATATATATATATATATATATTAAATTTTATAATAACTATTTCCGCTATATTATGCCATAATTATTTATTTAATAGTTACTAATAAAAAATAGTTGAAGTGATTGTGCCTATTTTTTTATAGAACACTAACTGTTTTATTACTAAATATTTTGCAATAAGACAGATCTCTTTGCATTGAAGCAAATTCGAAAATCCTATTTTCTTTAGTTTATTTTCTAATTATTCTAAATAGAAATTTGCAAAAAGAAAAAACATGAATGTAACCATTATATGTATCAATATGATCTAAAAATCGTAAACTATATTGAAAATATAATAAATAAATTATGATTATTTATTTATTATATAATAAATAAATTATGATTATTTATTTATTATATTTTCAATATAGTTTACGATTTTTAAAGTGGTAAAAGCAAATAAATTATGATTATTTATTTGCTTATTATGTTTAATTATATTCAATAAATTATTTTCATTATAAAATGCCCATTTCATATACTAGTTAGTATTTTCCTCATTCTCTATAGAAACATGATATATTTTAAATTAGTTTAAATTATAATGAATAGTTCATTAAATTTAAACTAATTTACAATATATCTGTCTTTAAAAGTATAAAATTGTACTGCGGTATCTTTATCTAATATAGAAATATTCTATGCGTGCAAAAAATGATTGTAATATCTAAACATAACAAGCTAAGTAAAAATGTATTATTTTTACCACTATATTAAATTTTTAAGAGTGATCTATTATTTATAATTTAAGTTTATGATGTAACAAAATTTTAGTGAGATGAAAATTTTGTAAGATCTACAGGAGACTTAATTAATTATAATTAAATTTAATACAAACATTTGTTTCTACGTGTCTTCATTTATATGCATGTTCTGTATCCAATTCATTTTTGTAAAAATATAAAATACTTATTAAAACCAACTGTTTAATTTTTTAATAAAAATATATGATTTTCAAAAGGATAAAAGGAACTGAGATCATATGATTTAATGTCAGAATGAAAGATGAAACACGTAATTTAAAAAAGCTGTAACAAAACGGTCTACTTAGATGAAATTCTATTCGTGTTCTTTTCTACAAATAGATTTTTGTAAGGAAATGTATTCATGTTATTAAGTATTTTTTAAAAACAGCTTCTCTTCAGCCAAGACTGTTTTCAAAGCTAAATGAAAGCACAACAAAATTCTTTGTTCCTAGAATCTTGTTCTAAAATAATTTTTTCCAGAAATAGTTTCTGATTCAATGTAAAATGAAGTAAGGATAGAAGAGGCAGAGAAATATTTTCTAAAACAAATTGAAAAAATGCATTCAAAGTAAATCTGTTCTTTTCATTAATGGAATGTTTTACTCAAAATTTAAAAGTTTGATGATTTAGTGTTTTATGTCTTTTAGTAGTTAATTAAGCATTTTTCAATCATTTAAAATCAGTTAAAATTAAGGATATTTATTTTTCTATCATTTCTTTCTTATAACTGATATAAGTTAATAACATGTTTGGGGTATTCTGATATAAAAATATATCCCCATTATTTTTAGTAAAGTTGAATAAAATTCAAAACACCCTAACCTTTTCATAAATTAGGTACATCGGCTTTCTTTCATGTAATCTTTTCAGTTAAATGTATTATAATTTTTGTAATCTGCATTTTAATTTAAATCTCAGATAACTCATAAAAAACATATAAATCAATTAGAAATAATTTAATTTGAATAATAAAACTATAAAGTTTAAGTAATATAGCTAAAAGTTAAATTAAGTATTTAAAATTATGAATTCTCTTAGAATTGCTTACCAAAATAAACTATAATATAAGCGCAAAAATTAGACATGTTTTTAAAAACTAGAACGTTTTTCAGTTAACGATGTATATCATTTAAAATACAAAAAAAAATTCATTTAATTTAAAAAACGAAAGTGAGAAAAAGTATGTATAGAAAAAAATTTCAATAAATGATTGTTATTTCTCATCACGGTTATGGGTAGTAAGAGGAAAAGGTGGTGTTTCGAATTCACATGCGTAAAGATTCTAAAGAACAAAAAAAATATGCAAATGAAATATTCGCAACGTTATACAAAGGAAAATTGGGAAACTAATACAAATTAAAAAAAAGGAAAATAGAAGTAAGGTATATCTCATATAATCACTTATAAAATCCTGATTATATTTTGTCACTTATTGGTTATCTGCGTGTATATACATGTATATGTATATATGGTTCATATACAGAAAATAGCGAAAACTATCCTCAATTTTACAATACGTTAAGTATATCGAATCTGCAAAAGAATAAAAATAGGTAAAAGTTAAAAATATTTGAACAAAATTATTTTTACTTTTGCTTTTTTTTAAAAAAACTATTTTTCCGAATAAAACTATTTTATCTCTTTGCAAGTTAAACTTTACATGCAATTATATGACAAACATTGATATGTAAGCTATATCTATTTTCTGTCTTAATTTAGTGCTATTGTAGGTCTTGTATCTAATTTCTTCCACAATGTAATAAAGGTTATAGAAAAAGTGACACATTATTTCACAAATAATTTCATTTTCAAACGTTTCATGTAAAATAACTAATTTCATATTTTAAGCATACGAATCGCATTTTTTGCAGATTGATATTTATTTTACTTTCAAAATTTAGAAACCATACTTTCAATATTATTTATATGCAAATTTTTATTAAATAATAAAATTTACTGAAATCCTCATTTATTTATAGTTTTCTTTTAATGTCAAACTTATATCATAAGTACACTGCTGGACAATTGCTAAGGACGAATAACACTATCATCCATAGCAACCACAAAATGAAAGGAAGCAAAATGTGGAAAATTAGAATAAGTGCGCGATATAGTAAGAAGATGTATGCGTATGCAATTTTTTTTCCACGTCTGTTCATCACATGATAGCGTTCATAAGAGCTTTACAGATTTTGACGCGTGTGGACAGTTGTTGTTTCAAGTCAAAGTTTTACAGGAAAGATTTAACAGACGAACTTGAAATTTTTGGCATGTCTTTCCGACATCACTTAGATGATTTTATGCGTGGCCAAATTATTGGAAAGATCAAAGAAAGGCAAAAAATACCAGATTTTGCCAGGGATTTCGACATAGCTCACAGCGTTGTTTCACGGCTGTGAAAGTCATTTAGAACTACTGGAATTTGTAGTAAGCGGCTCTGGGGAGGTCGTGTTAGAAGTACGACGCCTGCAGAAAACAGATATATCGTCCTATCAGCAAAACGTAGCAGCACTCTACAGCTCAGCAGGTAACAAATAAGTTTCTTGCTGCCTCAGGAAAGCGGATCTCCCGAAAAACTGTTGCCAGACCTTTGAGGGGAGGAGGACTATACGCCCACAGACTTGTTATGTGTGTCCCATTGACCAGACAGCACTGTACTGCCCGTTTGAAATGGTATCGTGAGCAACGCAATTGGACTGAACGGTCCTGTCGGATATCGGTCCCTTTCCTGGATATTTTCTGGACGATAAACAGTATCACTCTCGCGCCAGATCAGTTAACGTCTACAATCAGACGACAGACAGAACCTACTCTCATCTGAGAATAATACGCATGCCCAGCCTGTTCAGTCCAATTGCGATGCTCACGACACCATTGAAAACGGTGCTGTCTGGTCAGTTGGACACACACAACAGGCCTACGGGTGTATAGTCCTGCTCCGCTCAAACGTCTGGCACCAGTTTTTCGTCAAATCTGCTTTCCTGAGGCAGCAAAACACTGATTTTCTACCTGCTGAGCTGTGGTGCGCCTGCTACTTTTTGATGATAGAACGATATATCTGTCTTCTGCAGGCGTCGTACTTCTAACACGACCTCCCCCGTGCCGCCTATTACACATTCCAGTAGTTTTAAATGACTTACACAGCCGTGAAACAACGCTGTGAGCGATGTCGAACTCCCTGGCAACATCTGTTATTTTTTGCCCTTCTTCGATCTTTCAAATAATTTGGCCACTCATAAAATCATCTAAATGATGTCGGGAAGGCATGCCAAAAATTTCAAGTTCGTCTATTAAATCTTTCCTGTAAAACTTTGACTTGAAACAACAACTGGCCACACGCTTCAAAACCTTTAAAGCTCTTATGAACGCTATCACGTGATGAACAGACGTGGAAAAAAAAATTGCATACACATACTTCTTATTACTATATCCCACACTTATTCTACTTTTCCACGTTTTGCTTTGTTTTATTTTGTGGTTGCTATTGATAAGAGTGTCATCTGTCCTTAGCAATTGTCCAGTAGTGTATTTTTATTAATACAAAATTCAGCAGATATTAAATAATAAAATGGTATTCAATAGGTTCCAATATAACAAAAGAAAATAATAAATTAAATAAATTTTGCTTTTCTATATCACATTTTACAAAATTAACTTTATTTATAACAACATTAAAAATGCTTGATTAGTCTATTTACATTTTCAGACACGTGTTTACTTTTGAAATTTAATTGGCTTGGTATGTAAATTAGTTTTAAAGCTGGAATTTTTTCTCAATTTTGCTCGGTATAGTAGTGCTTTAAGTGAGAAAAATAAAATGTTGGTATCATTTTCAGGATATTTTTAATTCATTAAGTAAGCTTTATTTTGACAATTAATTTTAAAATGTTCAGTGACAAACTTTATTGATAATTGATCAGCGAAAATAAGATTAAAATTGTGTTGAATAGGAAATTTTTAAATTTTATGGAAACATTTACATATTATTAATTATCATATTTTACAAGAAGAATGGAGACTTTTATAAGTAAATTATAATTATTAATATAAATAATTATCTAGAAATTCTTAAGCAAAAAACTTAATTAAAATTTTATTTATATGACAATTATAGATTTTAACAAATTATGGCTTGAAGCAATTCTAAATTATATTAAATTATAGATTCTAATAATAATTATTTTAAAAAAATGTGCATTGTGCAAACCAACTTATGCATTAAGCAACACTAAAATCAAGTAGTTAATAACTTATAGTATTCCAATTATAAATGAGGAAGTTTGTCGGAAATTTGAAAGCTTATGTTTATTGACTAGAAAGCATTACTATTGATTATGTTTGTTAGTCAAAACACATTAATGGGTAAAATTCATCTTTTCTGATACGTGAAGAAAATCTGTAATAACGAAACAAATTAATATTATAATTAGAATTTCTGTGCTTATATTTTTCTAGTTACAAGTATGAAACTTGTATGTATACTTGAATACATATAAAATTTCTCTATGCGTAAAAAAGTAATTTTTAAGAGATTTTCTCAGTATTTCAATTATTTATTTGGCTTAAAATTACTATATCATCGTAACTTAAGTGTTAAACATATTTCGTAGATCGATTTTATACAGTCCTTCACCATTGCATAAAGAAAATATTTCTCCAATGTTTTGTACAAATAGTTTGTTATAGATAATTCTGAAAATATTTTTGTGGTGTTTTTATGATGTGGTCTCTATCCACCACACAACAGTTTCAATTATATTTCATTACAATATGTATTTTTGGTCAAATTCTACGAAATACTTGAAAAATACTATTCAGCACATCCTCATATTTCCTTTCAAATTAAAAGGACGATTTTACAAAGTTTTCTTATTAATTTTCCAATTGGATGATTTTGTGTCTAAATATAACATGAATTCTACTTTCTTTAGGTATTAATTTCTTAAATTATATTAAATTCGTAAATTTTAGGTTTTAATGTGTTATTTCAATCTATTTAAAGTTCTGATAAACAAAATTTATAATTGAAATATAAAATGAAGGAATCATTTTTTTTTCTTAAATTCATGTATTCAATGTTTTTCTTTAAAGTTAATAGTCAGTTAAAAATTCAGAAAATTAGATGAAAATAATATGATTGGTCAGTATTTATATAAGAATGAATTTCACATCTCTATTTAGAAGATAAATCCTCAAGTCCTAAGAGACTCTGCACTTATCATTTTCTAAGTGCAATATAGTTATGATAAAACAAGTCCTTTTTATCTAATAAATAACATCTTAAATAGCCACATTTATGTAATAGTTCTAGTAGTAATAATGATTCAATGTAATATTTGTCCATTATTATTGTTATTCCATAACTAAAAGTAATTATTTTACATATAATTTTGATATTAAGTGTGCAATTATATTTTAGGAAGTTTGATATATTTAAAGTATTACATTCATTTTTCAATTAATAAAATTATTTAACTCAAATTACCAAGAGAATTTCTTTTAAAATAGGATTTATCAATAATTATCAGAAATTTAAACTGCATTAAATACATTTTATAAGCATGATACAAATACGAAATATACAAATTTATAATAACATAAGCATAAACACATTTTAATTTTTTCTGTACAAAGTTTAAGTAGTATTTTAATTTTGATTATCCTTTTGGTTGGATTTTTTCTCAATTTTAATCAGAATATGCAACACCCATTATGGAATCATATTACTATTTTAAAATAATATGATTATTATCAGAGAATCGATAGAAATTTTTAAATTGTGTTATAATTTATATAAAAGTGTCATTAAATTACTCTTTTAATAATCCTAGAAGGATTACCTTTCAGACATTATTTTCATTTGCGTAATTTTTTAAATAATGTATTGTAAGAGATCTTATATTTTGTGTAGTCTTATATTTTGTGTAAATAATATTTATAACTCTAATTATATATATAAAATATTTTATTTTTAAAAATTAAGTCCATATATCTATATGAATCTTATTTCATTATTTTAAAGAAAAAGTTATTCAAGCTTAAAATATAAATATACTATTAAAGTATATTTTTACTATATTAAAATGATTCAAAGATTAAAATAAACATATTTCCATAAACAATTATCCAAGGACTCACACAGATTATCTAAAAAATAATTAATTTAAGGGTTGTAAACAAGAAATAATGAAATGCATCTTTCACATAAAAGAATTTCATAATTTAGCCCTCAGATAACTACAAAATGACATATTAAGTTTCATAGAAAGAAGAAACATGATATGTCGGTACAACGACACGCTTAATATACCTCATAATTGACATTCATAAATATACCTCATTTTTATACACATAGAATATCTATAAGCGAAATTTATAGCTATATGCAAAGTTAAAATATGTTCCCTGGATGGTTAATCGTATTTTAGTTCCTTTCAATCTAGATCATGTATCCAAATTTTCAATATGAACAAATTCAAAATGGTGATCTTAATTTAAACTATGCAGATGACTTATAATTTAAATTTTTAATTTAAATTATACAATAAATTTTAATTTAAATTGTGCAAAAACATACAGATATTTACATTGTAGCAGAATTTTACCAACAGCTATATTAGCAGATTTTCTGTAAATAATTTTACAAATCTTTTTGCTCACGAAAATTGGAAATGGAAGTAAACCAAATGAATATTTCCAAATATGCATTCCAAAATAAATGTGTACAGAAAATAAATATTATAATCCATTTCTTATAATTCAACAGTGGCTAGAGATAAATAATTATAATTCAGTTGTCGCTATAATTTCTTATAATTTAGTTGGGACTAGAGTTTCTTGTAATTTAGTCTGGTCCAAATTATTTTATGTTATGTTGCGGACAACTTCACTGTAAAAAACAATATCGAGATTTTGAAGAATATTCATATATTTACCTTCCATGGAAAAGTTTTAATAAATAGGGGATTAAATTTATATGCCTTAATGAAAAACTCCTAGTAAATTCTTAAGAATATACTGAAATTGACGTATACACATAAAACAAAAGCAAAATATATTAGTGTTTTAAGAAATTCATGGCTCGAACCCGGACCATTTGACTCCAAAGAATGAGGTCTTTTCACAAATCCAGTGATGGTGTAGACCTAAAATATTTTAATACCACTGAAAGATTAATCCAACGATTAAAATTTATTACCGCTTCTTTAAAATATTAGTTGCTTTGCCTTCATCAATACGTTTGTGGTTGCATTTTTCATAACAGCATTTCTAAAAAATATTTATGAGTTCAATGCAAGATATTGCTTATAAAAGAAAATATTCTGTATAATGCATTAATATTAAAAGCTAAAATTAAAAGCATAAAAACTGCAAGAAACGATGAGAAAATTTTGACACACTTATATAGTTGAAATATTTTCAGTAAACTATTTATGCATTGTTATTTTCTACTCATTGTTTCATTAACAACAATTTTAATAGTTTTCTGCAAAACTTATAGAGTATTAAATAAAAATATTCCTGGCAAAATCATTAGTTTATATTAAACATTTAATAAATAATTAAATTTCTCATTCAGATTCATAGAGGTATATTTTACCAATTAATGTTAATGGATATTTACTTGTTATAGAGACAGAATTTACTTCTTATAGTTAGTTATGATTCTACAGTTTTATGCAGTTCTTTCTCATTTACGTATGTACATCATAAAACTACATAACTTTAATATTTATATTAATCTAATAAAATTGCTTATTTCATTACACACTGCCAAGCAAAAGTTTTCGATCAGATTCAGTACGGAGAATCAAATGTATAAAAATATCTCATTTTCATTAATATCGAGCATTTTTTAAACTGAAATTGAAACACTCTGCAAAATTGAAAATACTTTCTGAATGGTTAATCGTATTCTAGCTCTTTTCATTCAATATCATGTAATTGCATTTTCAGTCAAATTTCTTTTCCTATTAAACATTATTTCAGTTAGGTTTATTTACAAGGGTATACTTAAAACAATACCATCTGAACTTCAAAATAATAAAAAATAAAAATATTATTTTCAAAAATATGTCATAAATGTTTTTCAAAGAAAACAGTTTCTTAAAATGATTGCTTAAATTACCTCCTCTGTCAAAAGCCTAGAACACTGAATGATGTTTGAAAATAAAACATAAATTTCTCATCAGAGGAAAACTGGAGTGTAGAAAGCTAAAATAAACTATGTGAATGAAAGTTACAAAAGAAATTGTTAGTGCGAAAGTAAGATATCATTCTATTTCCGGAAACAGTGAGGAAAAAGTTTATATTATTTGTTAAAAAGGATTTCAATAGATTTCTCCATTTCTCATGAGAATTTATTGAAGACATTGGAGAAGAAAACTGAACATGGGTTTCTTCTGGAAAGATATACATTATTTTTCCGTTAAATATAAATTTTTAAAAATTAAGCAGTGAATGAAAATTTTGGTTGCCAAATTAAATTACAATTTTTTTAAAAAAAAATTAATGAACCACCTTATAATTTATGTATGCAATATAAGCCAAATTTTGTTAAATACCTGCTGTAATAGTAAGATAGTAAGTTTAATGAATGGGAATAATTTTGCTTACATACCTAAGTAAGGTTTTAATCAAAGCCAGAGAAGATTTTTCTCTGGTAAACTTAGTAAGGATACATTGGTAAAAATGTATCTGGAATAAAAGTACAACGTCTATTGGTTTTTTCATTAAAACACTTACAATGGATAGTTATAAAGCAAACATTGCACGGTAGAAATCATGGTTCAAAGAATTAGGCAGCACATTTTTCGAAAATATTTCTGACTAAACTTATTTTTGTAAGTACAAAATTTGTAATAAAAAAAGCATTTAAATAATTTAAATTTGCAGTTCAATAAAGTAGGGATTTGGTTTCACGTTGTTCAAAAATCACTTAAAAAAACTTACAGTCACTTAAAAGAAAAACGTATTTATGTATATTTATACGTAAGACGTTGGTAGTTGATTTAGATAAGTAGATTACTGAAATGAAAAAAATATTTTCCATAGAATATATCAAGATGAATATAAACTTGTTTGGTGTACCTTAATCTTTTATCCTAAATGAAATAACTGTGAGCAATTTATTAAAGTTTATGCTTTATCAGAAACTTTTGCTATTCACAACTCATTTTAACTTATATTTTGCAAAAATATTTTTAAAATAGGATCTCTGATAAATGAGTGATGTTCTATAAAAAGTTCCAGGATTATTAATAAAGTTTTTTAATTACTATAACGCTGCATTTTTCTATCTATACATTATTACTTAACCATTATCAGTATAAATATTTTTCCTTTTGCAGAATTATTTACGTAATTCATCAGAATTTTTCATTAATTAGAAATTTTGAACTAATTAACGGTAATGCGTTCGATTACTTGTATGCTAATTTAAGATAATATTTTCTGTGTAGACGTTTCACTTCAGATTAATCTTGACTGTTAGGAAGTTTATATATCTTCTAGGATAAAATAATAAATTAAATAAAAATATTTTTTCGTTAATTTAAATAACTAAAAAAATAAAATCGTTAATTTCTTTTTATATTCTAGATGAAATACAAACAGCTTAAAGTCTTCATATTACTTTTAAAATACTCTACATTTCTGAAATAAAGGGTTTATATTGAGCAAAGTAAATAAATTAAATAATGAATTGATAAATGAAACTTCTCACAAAATGTGTAAAAGAATCCAAAATTATTGATGTCCTACTGTACTAGGAGAAGAAATTGGAAATCAAATTAAATTTGAATCATGTATTTACAACGAATAGATATCTAAATCATTAGTATTGCAGCGCATATGGACATCACGATCATTTGCACTGCTACTTACACATGATACTTAATGCGTAAGTAGCTGTGCAAATAATCGGGTGGAATGAAACAAAGCAACTGGGATGTGGATCTGAAATCACTGGATGTAGGAGGGAATGGCAGACTAATAGCCTCCATCTTGTTGAACAACTGCAAGTAATAAAAATCAAATTGTGCGCATGACGATGGATACTTCAACCACCTCATAAGCTATACCATAACAGAGATTCGATCTATTAAACATCATTCAGTGTTAACTCATAACATTCGATGTCGTCTGTACCTGAGGGGAATATCCGTTCGTTGTCCATTGCTTCACATACGTTTGACTAGGAAGCCAAACGCGTTTGCGTCCCCAGTGGTGAAAAGAACGACAGACATGGACTACCTTATGGATACAGGGCAACAACGTTATGGATGAATTTGAATCTAAAGACACCGTAGTGAGAATGTGCTAACTGTTGCGTTTTACATCGTCAAACTGACCTGAACCAAATATTATTATGTAACGGTAGTATTGTATTTCAATGCAGCATGTCTCTGATATACGTTACCCATCCTCTGAAAAGCAAGATCTGTCTCAGAGGTGTTGGTCCCAAATGACCTCCAATATCTTCAGTGCTTGCTTTCAGTCATATTCTATTAGGATAACTCCCGATTACATGTGGCTGGTAATATTCCAAAGATAAATTTTTCTCATCAGAATGGATTGCTTCTTCAGCCAGTTTGTTCCTCCTATCTATCATTAGTTCAAAGCATGTGGTCCTTACCAACACAACTGGCTTAGGATATGCTACCTGTTGCTATATTGCATCAACTTTGGTAACATTTTGAAAAATCAGTGACTAATATACTTTTAGAATACAATTCTCACGATTCTTCAAAATTCTCACGATTTTATGCTGAGGTGACTTGACTTCAATCTCTGCACACCCATCCTTAACATTTAGAATTTTAACTATCCGAAAAATATCTGAAAATCAATGAAATACACATCATTTGCATGTGTTAGTAAAGTTCAACTGATTGAAGCCCATTTCAGACTGATTGGTTAGAAACTTTTAATAGTATTACCGAAAGAAGCAGCATTTGAAGCTGAGTATCGTTGATATTCGAAATGTTGTTCTTAATACATCAACCAACATTGATGTCGTAGATCATTAACTAACTCTTCCTTGTTGATGTCGAGATATTTTCTTCGAATCAATTGATCAGTTCCAAAATTACTCTTTTTACAATAGTATCTGCTATTTTTTTCTTTTGCTCAGGTTAAATTTCCCAGAAACCATTAACGGTATGTATTCAAATAAAACCTTATTATTGAGACATTTTCAACTCTACTATTTCAGTAAAAACTACGAAATTTAGTTTAGATTTTGTTTTGAGACCAGGAAATAACTGTTCCAGACAATGAAAATGCTGCTTTTGTTTGAGTCAATGGAAATATAACCAATGAAATCGTAATAAATATAATTATTTAGCTTTATCACAGAAAGAGTCCAGCGTTTAAGATTTAATTAATGTGATATTATAATATGATTTAATGGATATATAAGTATATTAATATACCATATTTGTCAGTGATGATTCACGTGTATTTTAATACTCTCTTTTACAGTATCAGTAAAATAATAAATATATTTATTTTAAAAATTAAAACTTAAACTACAATAAAATAAAAGTCATGTTAATAAACTTTGTGAAACCACCACTTAAAACTATGTGAAGAATTAAGTAATCGTCTGAACTATAATCATATTTTTTCTTAACTACAAAGTTATTTAACGGATTGAAGTATTACCTCCAGTTTTTCCCTCTCACCAAATGTTAATCCTATTACTTTCGGATAGATGTGTCACTTCTCTTTATGACGAAATGACAATCATATCAATGATCTAGAGGGAAAATTGTCTTTTCTGAGTACATATAATACTTAGGAAGCTTATGAAAATTGTATTATTCAGAGAACTTCGTGGTAAAATTAATAATGCCTAAAACTGAATGTTTGAATGCGTTGCTTTCAAATATAATTTCGAAACATGTGAAATATAATGAACTAATCATTTGCTTCTATTAATCTTTTTATGAAAATAGATAGCAAGTCCTCTCTAAATAAAGATGAGAAAAACACATTATCAAGTCTTTAACTTAGGATATCTTAAAAATAAAACACTAACCCTTCCAATGTGACTTCGCTCTAAATTTAATTCTTGTCGACTTGAGTAGAGATTATTGGTATAAAATAAAATTATTAGAAGGTGAAAAGATAATTTATGATTTTTTATGTTTTTTTTTATTTAGTCAGTGACAGTGTATATGTTAATGTTTCGTTATGATAATGTAAAATGTGTATAAAGTAACTTTAGTTGACTATAAATGATTTTAGTAAAAGATGCTGTAACAGTATACACAAAAAAACCCTAATTAATGGTAAATTCAAAATTGTTAATATCACCAAAAAATAATGACATAATTAATATTTTTAAATGCGAAATTACCTCTCAACGTTAAGGGGATTCAAATAGAATGCAAACAAAAGAGCCTGAAATTACCGATATAGGACTTGTGTCTATGATTTTTCTATTTATTACATCGATTAACCACGTTTCTTAAAACATTTAGGATAAAAATTATTACTATTTATTTTTTTAAAGTATACTTTTTGAATTACTAATAGATAAATATGTTAAAATCGGCCTTTGAAATTGTATCATTGTCAAATTCTCTGCTATAAAGTTTATTAAAATAATAAGTTTAGATCACATAGATAACAATTATAAAATAGTTGAAGAATACACTGTACACTAAATAATCGAATTTATTTTCAAATATAAAATAATTGTTGGGAAATCCATAAAATGTACCCACATGAAATCTCAAATCAAGTTCTTAAAGCATTATAAATATATTTTAAGAGATAAGAGTGATTAAACTTTAGTTTTTCATACATTAGATAATTAATTCTATGGTTTACTTATAAGATTGATTCTGTTTGCTGCATTCCACTGAATATGTCATTTGAATCTGGTTAAATAAACTTGGGCACAGCCGCCGTACAATCCAGAGTTCCAAATTCTGAATTTTTTTGGCAATGAAGAAATGTGACCAAGGTAACACAATCTGACGTACGCGATGATGTATATACAAGGGTTCCCAAAACAGAATGTTAAACTTAATTTTTATAGGTCTTCGTATCTATGACGTAATAAAAATCAAGATACCAGATACATAAGAAAAATCCGCCAAAAATTCACCAAACTCATTATTTGCCATCCTGGATTATATGGCACCTGTGCCTAAATTTGTATTTTATAAATAACTTACAACATGTGGTTATTTAGTTCAGATTATATATATATATATATATATATATATATATATATATATATATATATATATATATATATATATATATATATATATATATATATATATATATATATATATAATATATTTTTGGCTTTGGAGATCTTGAGTATCAAAAAATAAATGTAAAAATCCTTATCACTGTAGAAATTCAAAAATGCAAGTAAGTAATAAAAGACAATTTTTGCATTTTTTTAACTAAGCTGTAACTCAATTGAATTACTTACTGAATATATCAATAAGTTTAATCACTTAATGGTGAATCAAAATATTAATAATTTTCAAATTAGATGTGCTGGAATCTAACAAAACATTATACTTTAAAAATATGAAACTTGATGAGTATTTAAGTAACATTTAAATGAAAACAATAGAATGAAATTTTGGATGATGAAGTAATAATTCACGATTTAATAAATTATTCGAAATAAAAAAAAATGACCTAAACACAAAGCTCTCTATATACAATATTGTTGAATTCTTTAAAGTTTATTGTATTACATTATAAAGACAGCTTATAATGAATACTTTTTATTTTAATATGTTTATTTTCGAGTTGATATGTATAAGTCGAAAATCATTCCAAGAAACATCCAAAACAGGGCAGATTGAAAATAGCACCATTAACTGTTGAGCAGTTATTAAAAGGAAAAAAGCAACATGTCAAAACAATATACTTTTCTTATTTACAAAAACATTTAATTGTTCATTATTTTTAAACAGTCAATATTCACTTTTTGAAAAAGAAGAAATTGTATGTGTGATAAATATTATTGCAAGTGATACTAATTGCTTTTAAATAACATTAATGTAGGGAAATAATGTATACAGAAACTAGTAAAAAATGAATTTTTTGTAAAATAAAATGCATACAAACTTTGTAAAATAAAATAAATAATTTTAAAGGGGCACGTTCCCTAATTACATTTCATACATTACAATCAGTAATCAACTATCATTTCTAATAACTCAAATATATATATCTTCCTCTCATCACACTGCCATTAAAGATGCATATTATAATTATATTTCTAAATAATAAAATTAATATTTTCAAAATACATTTTCTACAAAATGGAAAACAAATATTTTAGTACTCTTGCCGAATCAACATCAATATCGAAAATAACCATTCACGGCAATTTGTTATGTTACAAGTTTCTGAAGCCAAATATAATTTAAACACGTAGGCACTACGAGTTGCAACTATGATTGACCTCAGAAATTGGTTGGAAACGTCCATTAACTGACAAGATCTCCAACGTAGTAAAATTCTTTTATGGCACCATGTTGCAATAAAAAGTCAAGTATTTTATAGTAGAGCTTGTTTAAGAAAGTTTAGAAATCTGGCATTTAATCTCTGCACAGCTACTTTAGACATTTATTTGTTTCGACAGATACTCAAAATATTTTTCTGGACGTTTCAAGTTCTTGGAATTTAGTGTAGGACTTTTGAGTTTAATATTGTATACATTTTTACTTAAGAAAATTTCAATAAATTAATAAATATAAGTTTATTCGATATAGCATTATAAAGAAAAGAATTCAATATATTCGTACCATGAAAACTAATATTTTTAATTAATATAAGAGATGTGCTTAACTCAATTCATTTATACTTGAGGCATTGCAAACATTGTGAATTGGGGCAGATAAAATACATAAAAAGCACATTTTCTTTGAAAGTGTTTTGCAAATAATATTAATCTTTATTTTTCATTCACTAAATCATTTTGTATTCTAACAAGCAACAAATATGTACTTTTTAAAAAATGTTAAAGTTTAGCAAAAGTTAAACATTTTCCTTTTAAAAAGCGATTTTTTAAATTCAACCATTTTGTGAAAGATTATTCTTTTTATATTTTCTAGAATATTAAAAATTTTTAAACCATTCTGATTCAAGAAAATTACAGTATATTTTATTCTCAAAATAAAACCATAAAGCCATTTATTAAAACCGCATAGTTTTAAAAATCATGCATTTTTGAAAACCCCTATGTTTTGTTCAAAGTATACTTTCATTCAGTTTCATTCTTTTAAAAAGTCAAAACTAAATTCGAAGTGTTTGAAAAATTTTGGAAAAAGAATTGAGATGGTTTTCAAAAGAAAGTAATTAATAATTTCAAAAATTGTCGTTTTCAAATGCAACTTTTTAAAATAATCGTATGAGTAAACTTTCGTCTTTTAAAGTAAATTTAATAATTTTTCAATAAATTTCATATTTTCAGAATATAATAAAACCTGTTAAAAGAAATATTTTTATTTTTGAGGTATACACGTTAAACTTAAAATATTAAAAATATTACAAATTATAAAATATAAATATTTCAATTAAACTGTTTATTAAAATACTTCACCACAAAGTGATAAGAATAATTTTTCTAGAAAGTTGAAAATGTATGAATTTATGACAATATAATTCAATCGTATATAATCTTTAAAGCATTTTATAGACATAAATTTCATTTTCTAAAATGCTTTTATTTTCAAATGTTAGATTTTTGTCTAAGAGGGTAACATAATCATAATTTATTCTTTATTAAAATCAAATATACACAGTTAATACTTGTAAGTTAAAAGTCTTATTATGTCCATTGTTTACATAGCTGATGATTGAATTAAAACAATTCACTCTTCTAGAAATTCATGTAAAAATTTTCAAACATTTTGTTAGTATGAATTAGAAGTAAAAGAAGAAAACAATTAAATAACATCACTGGTGAAAATAAATAATATATAATTGATTTGAATGTTATACGAAAGTCTCACTAAATATTTCAAAAATAATAATTTCGAATTTCTGATAAAAATAATTTAAAAAAATTGGATAAATTGGACCTCAATACACAAATAAATATTTTTCTCGTTTGAGTTTTTTTTTCTTGACGTATCAAGAAGCTTCAAAATAAAATAACTTTCATTAGAATATTTTTTTTCTTTTTTCGTTTCATGACAGTCGTTATGTAATAATAATTATTATCATCTTAAAAAAGTCATTATGTAAGTTGTCATTTTCTATATTTTGTGTTTTAAATGTGTTATTATTCTTCACATATTTTAAAACAGTAAATTTCAAAACTACAAAAATATATATTATATCTCTGAAATTTTCTGAAAATACAGCAAGTCAAAATAAAAAATATTTAATTGCAAATAATATTTTTTTAAAAATTATTTCCATTTCAATTAGTGAAATAACAGCTCTTCTCTTCTTTAAATAATATATTATAATCAAAATAATAAACTAAAAACTGAACTAAACCTGTGGCATGACAGCGTATCCATATCTATTTTCTTAACCGAGGGCCCCTGGGGTGCCAAGCATATGTTCCAGTTAAGTGATCCGCCTAATGTGAAACTCCCTTTGTTTAGTTGACAAGTATGCTTAATACTTAGTTTATCGACTTACAGAAGGACTAAAAATCTGATTTGACCTTGACTAGAAAGAGGATCAGTCCTCGGAACAGTGAATTCAGAGCGTGAATCCTTATTATTATTCACAGCTTAGAATAAAGCCTATTTTTATATCAATGAAATACAAAAATCTTGGATGACAAGTAATGCCTTGGGTTCCCCTGAAGAAGTCCACTGGGTAAAGACGCATAAAATTTTTTAGGAGATATTTTATCAAAGGCAACTACTCGAAAGATGATTCTATTTGTACATGCTCGATACATATTGTCTTATAAAGTATTAAATCCTTCAACCCTTCATGTAAAAGAACAACCCCCCCTGTAAACTCCAAATAATTCAGTTTTAATAGTTCTTCTTGACATTGCATAAAAGAAAACAATATGACTGGATGAAAAATATTTATCCATGTGCTTATGTGAATTATATAACATGTACCAGTGTGTTTGAAATAATACTGTATTCCTTGCTTTAACCATATTAATAATCTTAATTTATTTTAAAAACGAAAATAGAAATCCCTTTCCAAAATTAAATGCCTTTATAGAGAGGAATGCAACTTAAAATATAAATGCTATCTCAATTGTTTATTTTATTTTGTAATGCGTGTCATATGTGTGTGATGGATACACACATAGATTGATGTTCTTCAAGTTGCCTTCTTTTAGTGGTGAATCTTTCTTATGATTTTCATTAATACGGATACCAAAACAGTAAATGGTTTTGAAACATGTAGAGTTCATATTTACATCATTAAATCACTTAAGATTGATTATAATTAACTGCGAATACTGTCAGCTATAGAACTCTGATTTGTAGCATTATTCTAAGTGGGTGGAGGCTAAATCTGTCCAGAAAAAGTGATCCCACAATTAATGAATAATGAATATTAACAAAAGATATGGAATATTGATATACCAATATATAGCTATACCAAAAGTTTATAAGATAAGTTCTACTTTGTAAAATATGTGATCGCTTGTTATAGCAGACCTATTATCAGCAAACTTATTACCTAGTTATCAGCAATATTTTATTGAAGCACATCCATTTTTATCTGGTACCAGATAAGTATGGGACATTATGTATATTTTGTGCAATTTTTTTAGAATTGTGTTAAAGTGTATCGATTATATTTTTTTATTTTCTTAATGTTTTTAAATTATTTATATATGTCCTATACTTTATTGATTAAATTCATATGTGGTTAAAATAATTCTGTTCATAATAGAATAAATAACTATACACTTGGTAGACTTCAAAATATTCTTCAATTCAAGAGAGATAAATTAATTTTTCTAAGGATATTGCAGATTTTAAACCTTGTTATTTTCATGATTGAATTCAATCATCCTATAAAATATTCTCAAAAGAATAGTATTTAAGTAAACTGTTTATCATCTTAAAATATGTCTGCACATTAAACCAAAAGAGAAAATAAATGTTGAAAATAATCCGTCAATTCTAACAATAAACAGCAATCTTATTTTTGAGAAAAAGGTATTTTGTAGAAAAAATTAAAAATAACTAGAAAAGCAAATGATATGACTCAAATATTGCCATTTATTGCCAGAACATTGCTTTAGAATACAGAAAAAAGGAGTTATTGGCTGAGAAAATCTTTTCTTATAAGAAGCTTTATTGAGGAAAGACAGAGGAATTTAATACGACGTCCAACGAAAGATAAACATGTTTGTATGAAAAATATAACCCCGATATCATTTTAAGAAATAAAAGTTTTTCTATATTTCAAAAGAAAATGTAGTATAGTCAAGTTATTTTACGGGATTGTTTATTTGATATACAATTTATTGACTTTATAATATTAATGGAAGAAATCTGTTTTTGATAAAAAATAAATAAATAAATAAATAAGATCTCTGAAAGAGAATATTTTTGAAAAAAGATGCTATTAATATTAATACTAAAATATAAGGACATAAAACAAAATTTAAAACATGTACTAAAGTATCATAATCAAGTCAAAATTGATAAGAATATTCTTTTGAATCATATGCTTTTTAAACATTTATTTCTCTATAAGAAAACAAATCTATTAAAAATATTTTTTCTTACGTAACTTGCAGTAAAAATGGAAACTAATAAATGAACCTTTAGAAATATGTAATGCATAAAAATGTATTTTTACAGAATAAATTGAATGCATATCATAAAACATTTTGAACAAAATTTATTTCGCTGTTTAATTGAAATTTACATTTTTGTTTCTCATTCATTTATATCCCCCGAAAATTGTAACCCCCGGTTCAGAAATCATTGACACTCCTATACAAATATTTTAAAAACATTATTAAAAAATAAGCAAAAGTATTTATAAATTATTTTGTATTGTATATAATTGTAATTTTAAAGTGTTCTGTATAACCTAAAGATTCCTTAGTAAACTTTTACAATTTTGATTAAAAATAAATCCCCATCCTAAATTCTATTTGCATATTCATTAAAGTAGCATCTGGTTGCGAAATTGTTTTTGTTATTTAGAAGTGAGTTATTTTAAGTCATTAATTTTAAGGTTTAATTAAAATTATTACTTAACTTGATAAGTTATGTTTGATTGTAGTTCTGACAATCGACTTGAAACTTAGACTACAAATTCAAGATAACAAAAATGAGAATTGGTTTGTTTAAATCTATGAATTAAATATTTTAGCATGAATATTAGTGAGAATAAAAAAATTAATCTTCTTCAATTCAATTAATTATAAATTGGTGTTAATTGTAATTATTCCTTTTCTATTTTGTACTCATAATTTTTTTTCATTTTCAAACTTTTTGTGTTATGGAAGGACGATATTAAATTTAATCTTATTATTTCATTTTTATTCGAAAATAACTAAACTTTACTCTGTTTCACTTAAAATAAGCAAATGATATAATGGGTTTCATTAGTTATATAACTTTTAATAAAAAAATTAGTAAGAAAAATCTTTAATTCAATATCATTAAAATTCTTATTTTGATTTTATGAACTTCAGAATATATTGCTTAGTTAAAAAAATTAAAGCATATTATTTTATTTTATACTTTAAAACAATAATTTAAAACTAAAATTTTTCGTAATAATATGCAAATAATACATTTATAATAAATGATGTAGCAGTCAAAGTAAAAACATTATAGTTAGAATTACAAAGAATAATTGTGGATGAATCAATTAAATTTCAGAAGTGAAACATTTAACAAAAACAATTAATTTTACATTTCCAACTATTTTTATAAATATTGCTAACATTTTTTGAACTGATGAAAAACAAATAAAAAATCATCTTCTAATTTGACGTACATGCACTTGCCATTTCATTCTATATGTCATAATGAGAATGATACCAAAAACTTATTTACGTTTATTTTCTTACTTTTTTCAAACATTTTCAAGACATTTTCAATACCATAATTCATACTGAAATAAGAGAAATGTATAGCAAAATTATATGACCCTAAGGGACCAATCACACACAAATGGGTTTTTTATGTTTCTCTTCATATTCTTATGTGATATCATGTTATAAAAAAAGTAGGAAAAACTTTTTACAGTATTTTCTGAAAAAGAGAATGGTGGATATATAAAAATATAGAGATATGACTCACACCGTTATGGACAAATAATTTTACGACCATATTTCAAGAAAAGTATGTTAATGAAAAAAGGGGAAAATGTATAAGGAAATCGCACTGGTTAGTAGCAAGTAAATTATCTTAAATTAGAATCATTTTATTATTTATGAGTTTAAAAAATTGTTTTTTATGTTTCTTTCCAAATAATTCAAGGTGGGGAAGTGGTGACATGCATATGTCATTTCCATAACGTTATCTATAGCAAATTTCTATAATTTTCCTATTCTGTAATATAATTTTATGCTACGATGATACCACTCCTCATACAAGAAATAGACATTTCTCTCTTCCCATCTATTCTAGATTTAGAATTTTTCCTTTATCATCTAGACATCAATTGGAGCACATCATTTCACTTAATTTTTTTATTAATGACTTAGATATTAAAGCAATAGAAGCTATTTTGATATCATTGTATTAGCTAGTCTTGAAATTTTTATAAACTTGTCTCAAAATTTTCTTTTGCTGTACTCTTAAAAGTATATTCAAGTAGTTTTAGTCTATCAAGTTATACTTTTATTTCAGATTTGCATAAAATTTTAAAAATATTATATTTTTTAAAAAAAATAATTACGTCTAAACTTTAATGCATGACTGAACAAACTGGAATACTTTAGATACATATCTACATTCCTTAGATATATTTTCACAATGCAAAACATTATATTTTAATGGTTGTTTTATTCATCATTAAAATATATTGTTTTGCATTGTGAAAATAGTATTGTTCAACTAAAACTGATTCTTTATATATGATACACTTTTTCCATTAGAATGTCTTTTTCTAGACAAATGCTTCTTTGAAAATAGAAGATTATTCAAAAATTCTATTGAATTTTCAAAACTGTCAGTGATCACGTGAGCGTGAAGCTTTTTTCATTTAAGCAAAATTGTGTCTTCATTTGCATCAAAATTCTCTTGCATGCTAGAGATGCCTACATTAACATATTCCAATCATTTTGCCTGTGGGAATAAAATAACATATCAGTAAACACACAATCATGGAAAGTATATATATATATATATATATATATATATATATATATATATATATATATATATATATATATATATATATATATATATATATATATATATATATATATATATATATATATATATATATATATATATATATACAATACTCCCATCTTGTGAAAACATTCTTTACACCTTGACAAATTTTGTCATATTTCACATTTCCCCTTACGTATTTTATCCTCTTTGTAAAGAATTCTATTTAATGAATATATCCTGCAATTTTTATAATGCACTCCCAAGGGAAGGAAATATAGGAATTGAAACACTCGTTCTTAAAAGCTGTTTTTGTGTAAGATTTATTCCGCATATACTATATAACATAATAGTGCATTTCATGTTTTCTTAAGGTTTTTTTCACAAATAAAAAGACTAAAATGTCTTTGTATAAGAAAAATAGGATATTTTTCATTCATTCGACGGAAAATAAACATTCATTTTTTTATATTTTCCAAGAGATTTTATTTTTCTAAGAAATGTACATAAATTTTCTCAACTTATAGTTTTTCTAGAATTATTCATGTATTATATATCAAATTTCTTATTTGATTTTGAATGAAAATTATTGACTTAAAGTTTAAAAGTCTGGTAGAAACATGTGTGTATTAATTTCAGACTTCGTGAATTGCGAAGCATTTAATTGTGTGACACACTATACATGTAGATGGGAATGATGATTAGATTCCGATAACATTATCACATTAAAACAGTTTTATATCAGAGGCTTCAAAAATATCCATAGCAACTGAACCTAACCAGTCATATGCTTTAAAATGTTTGAGACATTTTCTCAAAGTTGAAAAAAAAAATTATATAATGAATGAAATTTCTGCATCCTTCATGATCAATCATCTTTTAGATAAAAGACGTGACTTTGAATTTTGGGTTTTATTTATTATTTTTTAATATGTATTTGCTAACAGTCTATGACATTGCTTTTTGCTAATCTAATTCATCATCATTTAATAATAATTTTGATTATCAATGTAGAATTGTTTTCTATCATCAATCAATGCTAACCAAACTCTTTTTGCATGCTTGTAAATAAATGTTATTTAAACCATATTTTAGTCAAGTTGTTTTTGCTTAATTTTATTTTTTAATATATGTTATTAATTTACACATATTATAGGCCATTTCCAAGCAATTAAAATGTCAACGATTATTTTGTAATTTGAAAGATTGTTTTGTAATTTTTTACTAACAGATATTACTCAGAAACAATTAATTCAATTTTAATTTGTTATTTATCATATAACATTTGCAGCTTCAAAATAACTTTAAATCTTTATCTTTTAATTACAGAAATCAAAACAAAAGACAGCAAAACAAAAATTTCAAAGTTCCATACATATTCTATAATGATCGAAATTGAAGTGCAGCTATATTCGGTAAAACTAAATATTCTTAGAATGTAACATTTCTTCTTTAAAAAAATTATTTTATTTTATAATTTCTCTTAAATAAACATATAAATATTAAAATTTTATAAATTCTCTCATTGTATATTATCGATGCCCATAAACTGTTCAGTAACAAGTTCTCATAATAAATTTATGTTTAATAAACGTTGTAACTTCTTTGCATCCTGATTTGTAATCAATGAAAGTGTAATCAATAATTCAATTATAATTTAAGCTTAGAGTTTTAATCAAATGTATGCAGATATCAAACACATACATAAAAAGGAAAAAAGGTAAGTAATTCATTCGTCAGAGCATTCGTTATGAATTTCCCCAAGGAATAATTTATGAAAAGCTTATTAATTAATCTGATATTTTCTTATTGACGAAATCAAATTTAATAACAAATGTAAATTTTAGTTGTGTCCTCTTACAAATAATAATTTTGATTTTAGCGGTCAAGAAGGAATCATATACCACTGAAAGTTAGGTATCAGGATTTGCAAACATTGTTCATTGAAACAACTGTTCATTTCAAAGCAATTCCTCAAATACTAGGACTATCACAGACAAATGATTTATAATCGAGTTACTGTAATGCTTCAGCATACAAGATAATAAGTGTCGCAAGCATTGAAACAGGTAAATAGAATCGTCATGGACGTGTACGTGAATCTATGGAGTAAGCAACACAGAAATGTTTCCTTTATAAATTTATGGTAGGAAAAAAATTGATATATTATGATAATTCAAAGCACATTCACTGGTTAAATCCTGGTGAATCAGTAATATCAATATCAAAATAAACTATTCACCTGAAGAAACATTCACCTGTCCCTTTCGTAGTATATGAAAGAAGTAATCTATTACAATCTATTGCAGCCTGATGTAAATGGAAATTTTAAAGGTTATAAGAAAAACTGCTGTCGTTGAAACAAGAAATCAATAAAAATTATTCCTTTAGTGTTCAAGATTTATCACCTGTGAAATTACTCTGTAATAATTCTAGTAACATTAGATAGCATTTAAATAAACTAATCAAGCACCCGACTAATAGTAGCGACATAATTCTTTTTGATTATCAATTGTTTCTATTGATACACACATTTTCTATGTGATTTCAGACAGTTGACAAAATACAAAAAATGAGTTGATTTCATGGCATGAAAAATTTAATCACTGTACATTGTTGGGGCGCTCGTTACCTTTCCAACTCACGGCGGAAAGTATTGGTAATGAGGTACTGATGCATATTTTTATGTGAATGAAAGTAATATTCTAAATTCTCAATTACATATTTTTATATTTAAAAACTTCTTTAAAACAAATTCTTATATTCAAGATAAATTTGCATAAATCTGATATGTTAACAGTTACAAGAAATGATTTCATAAATATCATAAACTGAAATGTTTAAATATGCATGCTAATTTCTTTTAAATGAAGTAAATTTTTTTAATATCCAAAGTCAAACCTTTTAGAAGTAATTACAATAGTTATTTTAGAAGTTTAATTTATTCCAATACCTTATTAAAAATATTGATATATACATACTACATAGGCTTAGAGAAATGTCCACCGTATATATCTTTTTAAAAAGACATCTTTTAGATGGTTAACTTCCCATTTTACTTCTTGTACATTGTTACATTTTTTCTTTATTTACAAAGTGTATAAACTTTGACATAAGCTCAAAATATATGTAAAGAATATATAATACATAAAATGTGTAATTGGTATTTAAAAAATATATAAATATATAATTCAGTAGCAACATTAAAAAAAAACTATTATTCAAATTTTATAAATCATTTTTCAGAATTTTTACCAAGTTTAATAGTTATATCCTTGTTCTTTTTAAAATTTCATGTGTTCTTTTTCTTTTAGATGCATTAATATTTGCCTGCAAAAATTCTTTCTATAAATAAATTTCTTGAAGAATGTTCATAATCTTAAGTATGCAACACGTTAATAAGAAGAAATTGCTTTATTTATATCCTTAAAATAAATTTAGCATTAAATTAAATTGTCTAATTTATTAAAAATTTGGTGATTTGTTTTAATTTTCTTATTTTTATTCATGGAATTATTGAATTTAGCAACAGTCTAAAACTAGCCCAAAATATCTATAAATGAGATGGACCTATAATAATATAATAATAAGAATATTAAGAAATATTTTCTGTGCAAATTATTATGTATATATTAAGAAATTATTATGCAAATTATTATGTATCTGTATATATTAAGAATATGTATATATATATATATATATATATATATATATATATATATATATATATATATATATATATATATATATATATATATATATATATATATATATATATATATATATATATATATATATATATATATATATATATATATATATATATATATATATATATATATATATATATATTCAAATAAATCATTAACAGCTGCCATGTTAATGTTAATTTTCATCAATTTTAACTAAGTTTCTCCAATTTGCTTAAGTTGATATTTGTTTCTACAGAATATTTTCGTATTTCATAGCAATTTCATTAAACATGGAGGCGAGAAGGAAATGGCATCTCAAATAAACTCTTTGAATTCATATTCACACCACTATCAATAAATATTTCGTTTCCCTCATCAAGTCTTTTCCTGGAAGTTATTGAAAGGAAAAGACAGATATTGAATTTTATATAAGGATTGTCCTCTCTTTATTGGATTTTGTGAGTTTATTTTTTATTTATCTTTCATAATTTATCACAAAAAATCTTTTAAATCATAACATTCATATAAAATACAAGCTCTCTCATAAATGAAAAATATTTTAACTAATCATCCTATTTGAGTATTAAATTAAATTCTTTTGTATATTAATAAGAATAGCTAAATGTTTGAAAAATTCTTTTTATTTATCTTAAATTTAACAGTTTACTTCTGTTAAAATCTCTTTTATACTAAATATATAGTATCAGAAGCATAACATAATTTGAAAATAATTGGATGCATTGCAATATATTTAAGGAAAGGTTATTATTGATCAGCAAAAATAAATTTTAATTTTAATTGAAAACTTATTAACTGGTAGCAGTAATTAATTGTGATATTTTTAAAATATAAACTGTGTGCTTCATTATTATACAGATTAAATAAAATATACATAAACTTTTAAAAAGAAAACTTTATTTATTTTTTAACTTTATATAAGAAAAAAATATCAGAAGAATGGAATTGGAAGATGCATATTGTATGCAACAAAAATTATTTCAAATATAAATATCGTGTATAAAAATTCTCTTTATGTCGATGACAATCTTATATGTATTAATTATAAAATAATTCATTATTTTAAAAAACAATAAATATTTAATTTAAAAAATCTAAGAATATTTCCTTACATTCATTACTAACTTTAAAAAAGAGTTTTTTGCTTAAAATAATAGAAATTTTGTTAAACTATCAAGTATTCTCTCTCCAATTGTTTGTGAAAAAAGCCTCTACCGATTTTTCATAAAAGCAAATCCACTCAAAAATTTATTGCGTTTAATATATTCCTACTCTTTATTATGATAGACGTTTTCTTTGAAGACCATAAAAATGAAAAATATTCTACTACAGTGTTTTATTCTTGTTTTGTCTGGAATAAGGTGCACATTTTCTGTGTTTATATTAAGTTTCACAGATTACAAGAAACAATTAATTCCCTGTGTGATCATTAATCCATTTGTTAATAGAATGTGATACAAGTTTGGTTTAACTTGGTTGCTATTGCTCCATCAGTTTTCAAATGTTATTTTTTATACACTTTTACTATTCAAATAAAAATTTAAAATAGTAAGATGTTCTTAAATAGACATGTACTTGAATATTATTCAGATATCTGTGTACTGAGTTATATGTTAAAAACTTATTTTAAAATGTGCATTTTTTCTTTAAAATTTTAATTTAATGCATTTGTTAAAGTTATAAATGCAATAATTATATTATGTTATAATTACAATAAATAATGAAAATATTTATTTTTCATGAATATAAAATCTTTACTTATTTTCCTCAAAAAAAAAATTCTTTAAACTACAGAAAATGCAAATTTGCTGAGTAAAGCATCATTTAATTTTCTACACTTACATATCCCCTTAATGATTACAAATATTTGATATAGGTTAATATGTTTTCAGGTTAATTTGCTCAAATATAAAATGGAGATAAAAGGTAAAGGAAAATACTTAATAATCTAGTTTTAAGTTTGCAAATCGCCTTTCTTGACATTTATTCAAGAAAATCTGTATTCAAGGTTAATAAGTAGCTTCATTTTTACATTTTCAGTAACTAAACTTGCTAAAAGGAAATAATAAACTGTGTGTGTGTGAGTGTATGTGTGTGTGAGTGTATGTGTGTGTGAGTGTATCTGTGTGTGTGTGTGTGTGTGTGTGTGTGTGTGTGTGTGTGTGTGTGTGTGTGTGTGTGTGTGTGTGTGTGAGTGTGTGTGTGTGTGTGTGTGTGTGTGTGTGTGTGTGTGTGTGTGTGTGTGTGTGTGTGTGTGTGTGTGTGTGTGTGTGTGTGTGCTGGAATCTAACAAAACATCATACTTTAAAAGTATGAAACATGATGAGTAACTGTATTTGATGATGATGAGTAACTGTAACCATAGCTCAAACTGTAACTGATGAACACAACAAATGGTTGCTGCAATTCTTTCATTTATTATATTATTTTCTTTTAAATTTGATTATTTTAAAGTTAATATACAATTTATTATGGTGCAGATATTCATGTTTTGGAAAAACGTGATGAATCTGCATAAATCTCTAACATTTCTTTTTATGAAATAATATTGAAATTTGTTAAGTGTACAAAACACATAAATTTTGTGATCTGACACATAAATTTTATATTTTTAATTAAACTCTTTTTAAAAATAATAAAAGCAATAAATATGCAATATCTTTTTGCTATTAAACAAAATACTTGAGTATTTTTATATAAATTAATTTATCGCATTTTTAGGAATTGTGTATGAAACGGGTTTATTGTTGTGTTGCATACAAATAAAGTAAAATATTTTAAAATAGTTCCTTTTTAATATCTACGAACTTATACTGCATTCTTTTTTATTCACAATTTCAGTTATTGTAATATTATCACGCACCATCCTTTGAATCTAGTACATTTTGTTTTATAAATTATTTATTGTCAATGATAATATAAACAGTTTACTAAATTGTCCTTTTAAATTTTGTATTTTAGACTAATTACTGTGAAAAAATTAATGTTATTCAAAATGAAAATATTATGTATATTAGAACCTCATGCACGTAGCTTCTATTGCATGACGAGAACCAATATTCTCTTAGAAATTTAATTTTGTTAATTTTTCCGAAATTTGTAAATATTATGTTTATTTGTATTTTTATTTTTACAGCCTTTTAGTATTTATAGACATTTTAAAAGACTGAGTTTATTTGAATTCTTTGTAAATTGTTCACTTGATACCCTTACTTCAGAATAAAAACTCCAGCTATTGATAAAATATCATAAGCTACCTGATCATCATTAGCTATTTCTCCATTCTAAGTTTAACTTATTAACGTCTATATTCTTCACCATATCAGGAAACGTTATTCAGAATAAAAACTCCAGCTATTGATAAAATATCATAAGCTACCTGATCATCATTAGCTATTTCTCCATTCTAAGTTTAACTTATTAACGTCTATATTCTTCACCATATCAGGAAACGTTATTCAGAATAAAAACTCCAGCTATTGATAAAATATCATAAGCTACCTGATCATCATTAGCTATTTCTCCATTCTAAGTTTAACTTATTAACGTCTATATTCTTCACCATATCAGGAAACGTTATTCAGAATAAAAACTCCAGCTATTGATAAAATATCATAAGCTACCTGATCATCATTAGCTATTTCTCCATTCTAAGTTTAACTTATTAACGTCTATATTCTTCACCATATCAGGAAACGTTATTCAGAATAAAAACTCCAGCTATTGATAAAATATCATAAGCTACCTGATCATCATTAGCTATTTCTCCATTCTAAGTTTAACTTATTAACGTCTATATTCTTCACCATATCAGGAAACGTTATTCAGAATAAAAACTCCAGCTATTGATAAAATATCATAAGCTACCTGATCATCATTAGCTATTTCTCCATTCTAAGTTTAACTTATTAACGTCTATATTCTTCACCATATCAGGAAACGTTATTCAGAATAAAAACTCCAGCTATTGATAAAATATCATAAGCTACCTGATCATCATTAGCTATTTCTCCATTCTAAGTATAACTTATTAACGTTTATATTCTTCACCATATCAGGAAACGTTATTCAGAATAAAAACTCCAGCTATTGATAAAATATCATAAGCTACCTGATCATCATTAGCTATTTCTCCATTCTAAGTATAACTTATTAACTTCTATATTCTCCACTATATCAGAAAACGTTATTCAGAATAAAAACTCCAGCTATTGATAAAATATCATAAGCTACCTGATCATCATTAGCTATTTCTCCATTCTAAGTTTAACTTATTAACGTCTATATTCTTCACCATATCAGGAAAAGTTATTCAGAATAAAAACTCCAGCTATTGATAAAATATCATAAGCTACCTGATCATCATTAGCTATTTCTCCATTCTAAGTATAACTTATTAACTTCTATATTCTTCACCATATCAGGAAACGTTAGTCAGAATAAAAACTCCAGATATTGATAAAATATCATAAGCTACCTGATCATCATTAGCTATTTCTCCATTCTAAGTTTAACTTATTAACGTCTATATTCTTCACCATATCAGGAAACGTTATTCAGAATAAAAACTCCAGCTATTGATAAACTATCATAAGCTACCTGATCATCATTAGCTATTTCTCCATTCTAAGTTTAACTTATTAACGTCTATATTCTTCACCATATCAGGAAACGTTATTCAGAATAAAAACTCCAGCTATTGATAAAATATCATAAGCTACCTGATCATCATTAGCTATTTCTCCATTCTAAGTATAACTTATTAACTTCTATATTCTTCACCATATCAGGAAACGTTATTCAGAATAAAAACTCCAGCTATTGATAAAATATCATAAGCTACCTGATCATCATTAGCTATTTCTCCATTCTAAGTTTAACTTATTAACGTCTATATTCTTCACCATATCAGGAAACGTTATTCAGAATAAAAACTCCAGCTATTGATAAAATATCATAAGCTACCTGATCATCATTAGCTATTTCTCCATTCTAAGTTTAACTTATTAACGTCTATATTCTTCACCATATCAGGAAACGTTATTCAGAATAAAAACTCCAGCTATTGATAAAATATCATAAGCTACCTGATCATCATTAGCTATTTCTCCATTCTAAGTATAACTTATTAACTTCTATATTCTCCACTATATCAGAAAACGTTATTCAGAATAAAAACTCCAGCTATTGATAAAATATCATAAGCTGCCTGATCATCATTAGCTATTTCTCCATTCTAAGTTTAACTTATTAACGTCTATATTCTTCACCCTATCAGGAAACGTTATTCAGAATAAAAACTCCAGCTATTGATAAAATATCATAAGCTACCTGATCATCATTAGCTATTTCTCTCTCCATTCTAAGTTTAACTTATTAACATCTATATTCTTCACCATATCAGGAAACGTTATTCAATTCCAAAAGAGCAAATTATTATCTGATATTTCAACACCAGTTAACCATCCGGTTTTGGAAACTTAAACCTGAGTTTTCTTCTACATAAATATAGTGGATGTTGTGTGTATCGTTTGATTCTGCTTTGTCAAATTATAATTGAAGTTTTTCTGTAACATGCATGACAAATTTCGTTACCTAATTGCAAGTTTTGCATGAATATATAATGAGTATATCTTATTCATAAAAAAACTTTCCAATACATGTACCTGGTTAATATAAAGAATTAAGCAATTTGCCTAATATAGATCACCGAATAAATTTTTTCTTTTTTAATTTATTAAAATAAAAATATTTTGGGATTTTTCAATTCATTTATTTCTATTAACTAATTTACTCATATAATTATTAAATGTTTTATAAGTAATAGCAGAGTTCTTTAAAAATATATATTATCTTCACCAGCGACATTTTGTCTTATACGATCTACATGTTCCGTGTAACTGTGAGTATTAAGCTAAATGACAAAAATTAATTAATCCTTAATCTCTTTTTTATGCATTTCTTAAAATAATATACACTTCAAATATCATATGATTATTTAATTTTTTTACAATCATTATATAGGTTTCATTATATTCTTTTAATATTCTTATCATATTACTTCCATTTAAAAATAAATATTAAAGACAAACAATGTCATTACATTCTGTCAGAAGTACAGTAAAATATTTGGTTATGGTTATCGAAATCTTGGAAAAACGTAATGAATATGATGATTGTCAAGTAATTTTATTACTGTGGCAGACACTTCATAATTACTGATTCTTTAATTCAGGTAGTAGATTACTCTATTGCCATTTATTTGTTATGGAGTTGTAAGAAATATGTTTTGTTTTTTAAAACAGACAATTTAAGTAACAAAAATTCTTGGAAGATTCAAGTTTTAGTTACTTATGTTTCTGGGGTATTTTTTATTTGTCCACTATAAATATATAAAATATCTTTCAGTTTTTAATATTGAAGCAAAACTAAAAGTATTTAGAATGTAAAAAAAAGATTATATTTAAAGAAAAATTAAATAAGAATCTGAATAAAATTATTCATTAATTAAATTCTATTGCACATCTTCCTAAATTAAATTCCATACAACAATGAATTAAGTTATCATAATATTTTTTATGATTTCCATTTAAAAGGCACAGCATAAAATTATCTATAATTTTAAATGTTATTTTAAAAAAGTTATAAATGCATAAAAATTTGCAAAGATATTACTGTCAATTTGATATTGTGAATATTGTTTACATATTTTCCTTATGATCAAATACATACAAGAAAGTTTATGTTATTAATATTGATGAGAAATATAATTAATATGTATCTTATAAAGCACAAGGGAAAAATGTGAATAAAATGGAATTCGTAAATGAAACTTTCTCTAGAGAAATTCTTTGTCTGATATTTCTGAACACATAATTTTGTTTCCGTCCAGTTAAATTACGGTGAGTTTCGATAATTTTCTTTTATATATTCGCTAAAAATATTTAATTTTCATGTCATAGAAAATATGCCAATATTTTAAATTTAAATTTGGTTGCACTTATTTCATATTTTAATAATAATTTTAGGTGATCAAATAATAGTTTTCAGGCGCGATGGCAAATCATTCTGAGAAAATATTATTAATTTTTCTTTGAAAATTTAGTTAAATCTTTATACAAAGTGTAAAATATTTAGCTGAGCAATGCGAGAAAGAAATAAAATTATATTGAAATTTGTTATCATATTTAAAGACAAAATGTATCTGAGAAATAGAAGCTGTTTGTAAACATAATTTCCAGATTACTTTCACAATAAGACTTGATCAAATGAAGAATTTATGTTTAAACATCTTTTTTTTTCAATGGGATTTTCACTCCATTATATATATTAGATAAAAACAGTTTTAAATATTATAAGATGAAAAAATTGCATTAATATTTATCCAATGAGTATATAAAACAATGAGAACTTTGAATAACACCAATTTAAAATTATACAATATATAAATTTCATTATTATTTAGCTATTATTTTTCAAAGTAATACAGAAGCATGTTTGCATAAATGATGAATATTAAATTCATGTATGATTTTATAATACTCATATCATTATTTTCATTGGATTTTACTTTAATCACAAAGTATAACATAATTTTCGTTTCATTTCTATCGTTATTATAAAATCCGATGAAACTATCATTCTCTGTGAAAAAGGGCTTTATATACATTTCCTCTATAAAATAAGAAATAGTTTAAATAACACAGAATAAAAAATGCATGTTTTTATAAAATGTTACAAAAATTTTAAATTTCACTATTATTTAGTTATTTTCTAAGGCAGTATATCCGAACCTTCTAATATATGATTTTATAAGAGTAATATACATTGCTTTAAAAAATCTTATAGAATTATTTACTTTAATTGTTTTAAAGTAGACAATATCATCAGATATTGTAAGCCTCTTTAATATGAAGCTTAACCATCTTTTGTTTATTTTTATATAAAATAATGCTTATAGTATTTGACAATGTTTATTGGATTATGATCATTATTATATTGAAATATATTTTGCCACAAATGTAGCAACACATAATACACATATTGTGCTAGTTGAAATCAACGTGCATTAAGTGCAATCCAAGTATAATTTTTTACTGTAAAATCATATATGATTCAGGAAAAAATTAATATTAGATTATTTACAGCTTTATTTTAAATACACACTTTACATTATAAATAAATTAAAATAACATCTATTAAAATGAAGGAAATAAAATAACTATAGGATAATATGTTATTAAATATATAAGTATGAACTATTCGGCAGTTTATATAACTATATCAAACTATAATTACAATGTTTTTAAATCTTATTATATAGATGAATTATCGAAGCAAATTTTAACTCGTTTTACAAAAAATATCTTTTTGAACCGCCCCAATGAATAACAAGATCTAATAATTTAACCAAAACGCTCTCTCATTTTACACTATCGGATAAACTAGATAAATAGTTGTTTCAGGGAAAATGACAAATTCCACCCTTTTCAGTTGTAATTTAAAGAAATGCCGAGCTGAAATTCCTTTGTTATTTGTAATCCTATTAGTTTCAGGTTTTTCTAAATTGGAGAGAGAATTGCGTCTGCATTTCCTCTCATCATGTGTTTTTATATTGCTTTGAAAAGTGCATGTTATTTTGCTAAATAAATAAAAACTGTTTTTTATGAAAAGCAATAAAATATATTGCGCTGCATGAAATATTATGAAACAAACAATGTAACATATTCATTTATTTCTGCATGCATATATTTCAATAATTTTTTATTTTATCAAATTTCAAAAACTTTAGAGTTATATACTAAAATAATATGACACATATTAGAATAAATGTCTTTTTTATTTAAATTTAAAAGAAAAATATAAATTTATCGTATGGTGATAAAAGAAATAAAGAATCTATCATAAAAATTTAATGATAACAATAAAAAATATCGTAGCACTAGAAGAAAGATATCTAAAACATAATTTATGAAGTACTTAAGGAACAGAACTAATAAATTTTATTTAGGAATATGTTTATAAAATTACAATCAATAAATTAGATAATGTAATGTTGTAGTTGTTCCTCATTTACGTGACCAGCAGTGCTAAATCAGGTTTATGAATCCATTAACCCTGCAAAACTCCAATATTAATAGTGGTCTTGAAAAAGATCTTGCCTGGTAAGTCCCTGAAAAGATAAAATGTAACCAGGGAAAGTTAGTGCAGACGATCACCTACAGCAGATTTCGAAGTGCTTATTGCTTCCAACAAAAGTCAGTGGTCACAGGTGCCCGCTAATGAAACAGGTAAGAGCAGTTTGATCGCGTCTCCTGGTGCCCTGAACTAAGGAGTCATCAGGGCACTACTCTCATAACGTGAGTGTACTAGTGGGACCATCCAAATGGATTTATACATTGTCTTATATTTAGATAATAGCTCCAAGTAAGTATAAGAAAAAGCAAGTGTTGTGACCTCGCCATTACCAGCTTTAGCCAGACTGTCCGCAATTTCATATCGGGCAGAGTTGACATGGGAAGGAATCCACTGAATGAGCATCCGAAGAGAAAGTGTAAATTGTTTTAGTTTTCTCAGGATATCTGCACCTTTACCATCTCTCAGTTTATGTCAATCAGCCAAGTACTATGTGTGTGTGCGTGCATGCGTGTGTGCGTGCATGCGTGTGTGCGTGCGTGCGTGCGTGTGTGCGTGCGTGCGTGCGTGTGCGTGCGTGCGTGCGTGCGTGCGTGCGTGCGTGCGTGCGTGCGTGCGTGCGTGCGTGCGTGCGTGCGTGCGTGCGTGTGTGTGTGTGTGTGTGTGTGTGTGTGTGTGTGTGTGTGTGTGTGTGTGTGTGTGTGTGTGTGTGTGTGTGTGTGTGTGTGTGTACTTATGCAATTAACTTTTAATCGTCAATATATTTATTTACATTTTTAAGAGAATTAGAATTTTCCTAAATATTTATTTAGGCAATATATGTTATTTCAATAATAATTTTCTTATTATGTGTTAAAATAATAATTTTGGTGAATATGATATGTTAAAATATATTTTAAATTTTATTGATTATTTTTATTGTTTGTTTGAAATTTATTTTATTTCAAACAAATATTAAAATCATTATATTAAAATTATCTGAGAAACAAACAAGAAACATTCATTTTTTTAATTTAAAAAAAATCTTAATTTACACTCTTTTATGTATTTTACTTCTTTTCATATCAAATGATATTTTCAAAGAGTAAACCTTTTTAACGCTTTCCATAAAATAATTCAATTGCGCAGTAACGTATTTCATTTACACACTCAAAAAGCGCCTTAATTTAAAATTATTTTGATGCTTGCTACTTCTCTGCTTTTGCTGGAATTGCTGTCTGCTACGTAGATCTTCTTTATTTAAATCAAGAAGGAATGAATTTTAATAATTCCAACTTCCAAGACTCATATAAAATTAATTCTGTTTTGTTTTGTTTTGTTTTTTTTTTCGGTTTGAGAAATACGAATTTTTATGACTCTGAAATATATGTTCGTATTCACAGTTTTTAAAATACATTTTATTGAAGAGCAACAGATATTTGTTTTTATTTGTAACAACAATAATTAGGATATAATAAAGAATTTTATTTGGATATTTTTACGGAAACTTTTTTTAATGCCTTATTCTCATTTAGTTTACAAACACATATTTTTTACTTATTTAAGAAAGGGATCATTGGCTAAAAGTAGTTTTGCATGATTTTCTTATAACCATGCAAATAAAAATATCACTTTTAAAATAAAACATATATTTATAAAAGAATGTACATTTTACATATTTTCATATAATTTTGAAAAAGTTTCTTGAATAAATAACTAAGAATGAATGAAAAATTAATTAAGATGTTTCACAAAAATTTAAATAAAAAACGCTTTTCATATTTTTGGAATTTTTTTTAAACATTTTCAGTTGGGTATTAAAATTTGATTGAAAAATAAGTTGATTTAAAATAAATTTTGATATTTTTTATAAATTGTAAAAAATAAGTATAGTAGAAATGATGAAAATTTTATATCGATGTTCAATAATATATATATAATCTGTTTCAGAATATTCGTAATAATAGTTGATGTTAAGATCATCTTCAAAAAAATTTTAAAATGTATTTTCTCTTAAATGATTACTAATTATTAATCTGGATCATCAATAGTGTTATCATAGCGTATTTTAACAAAAATAAGTCATAAAAATCTCGTTTTAAATAAAAAGGACATCACCTAGGTATATAGAGTCAAATGTAATAATAACAAATTTACTTCACTATATATTTATGGACACGTTAAATATACATTTCGTTAGTAATATTGACTATATGTAATTTTAGTGCATTTATATGGTGTAAACAATTTTGAATTCTTCAAATATTTAGATTACCTTTGCAAACTTTCTATAAAACTCTATTCTAAACGTGTATATTGAAATGTATGCTCAATTGGTTTTCAGGCTTTATTTTTTCTTTTATGCAAATTTAATAATTTTGATACAACATTTTGAATTGATATTAATTATTTTGATAAATGTTTTAATCACCTAAATTTAATCATTATTTGTTAAGACCTATCAGAAGTTTCAATATACTCGCGTTTCATTTCATTATTTATAAAGCTATTTTTTTATTTATATATTCCTACTTATCAGATTGCTTAAATATACTAAAACTATATAGTAATTAATGTTAATAATCAATTATTTTTAACTATATTTACTAAATTCACTCTGGTATTTAAATTTATTTTTTTATTCTTATAAAATTTGTTTTATTCAGACTGATTTCAAAGAATCTGTTCAGGAATATTATTATATATAATTTTTATGAATGGAATACATACATTCTATTTCGTAAATTTATAATAAAGTTTGCAACACATGTTTTATCGTTTTAGTTTTTCCCTGTTCACTGCACATATGCAATATTTCTAAGAGCTATTTTCAAGAATGCATTTATTCTACATATATATATTTCTTTTTAACTCTTAATTCAATTTAAATATTAAATAGTTATTGTCAAAATAGTTATTGTAGTACTTCATAAATCTAAAACTATCAAATTTTAAAATTTGTTATTCGATTTGGAAATAGAATTTTCATAATCCAAATTGTATGTAAAATATTGTCTGAGATACTTGAGTTCAAAATACAAAGTCTTAACTAAATTTCTTTGAAAAATAATCTTTTTATAAGAATAATAAAGTGCAGAGACATTCAATTTTTAAGCAAAATGAATACATTTTATGAGTTTCTCTAATTATTTATAATGATACGTTTTTTATTTAGCTTTTCATACTATTTTTAAATAGAGTTGTATTTGCATTATTTTTAAGTACAGCAATCATTTTTCCAATGATTTTAGTAACATTTCATTATTTGAGTACAAAATATGTAAAAATTGTTTAATTTAATAATCTTTTTAAAGAATCATTGGAAACAGATTTATAAAACTTTTTTTCAAATGTATTTAGTGATAAGGATAATTTTTGTTTCTGTAATTGTAATTATAAAAATATTTCATTTATTTTTAAGAAAGGATTCTAATGGTGTCATATTGTCCGTGTTTTTGTACACATTTTCTTTTCATTTTCTTTTATTATAGCAAAGGTATATTTGGTTAAATAATTTAAAATTTATACTATAAGAAAAATATGATTTATTTACATATGTTGAGATTTTCAGAGCTGAAAACTAATTTTTCATCAATGTACAGGATAATAATTTAGTATCATTAATTAACAACATATGATTATTTATTATATAAATTAATATTGACTTGATTTGAAAAGTAAAAGCTTTTACAATTGCTCAAGATACAGAGAAATATAAAGAAATATTTTTCTATTATTAATTTCTACTATTTTTATATCGTATGAGATATTTGTAAGTTTTACTTAATATTTTATTATTGAATAAACTCATTTTTAAGCGCTCTTAATACAATTTAAAACTACTATTCATATAATGTAAAAAATGCAATATTTTAGTGAATCATATATAAAACTTTTTCTACTTTTTAAACATAAACATGCTTTTCTTATTTTTAAAAAGCTTATACGACCTAATATTAATTTAATTGAACGTGAATAAATCAATAATTCATTTCGATTACAATATACATTAAGAATTATAAATATAAGGAAGTTAAAATATTTAAATGTATATAAGATTTGTTTTTGTAATTTGATGAATCAGTGTTAAAATATATAATAGCTACAATAAATTGAATATTCATGTATCATATTAGTCAGTGAAAATTACTCATCTTAGTTTTAATTTTACCAAGTTATACGAATTATTACAAAAATAAAATTTAACTTTGTATGGAAATATAAATATTGATAAGCAATTACCTTACGAAAATTTTGAAGAAATCTGCCTTAAATTTTGTTGAGGACAGTCAGTTTCTAAATACTGACAAAATCCCATTTTTATTTTTAAAAAATGAATTTTAAATTTATATGAGCAATTTCTACTTGCAAGCATTCATGAAACTTGGAAATCAGCTGAATTAGTAGCACACTTAATCAAACTTAACTGAAATATTTCTAAATTCGCAAAATTTTGCATTCCAATTTATTCAAAAAAATTAAATTCTTATCCCTAATGCTGAGTCAAGTTACTAAAGCTTATTACAAGAGTTTATATTTTTAGGAAATGAGCTAGATTTTGGCAAAATAAGAAATTTAATATTTCATTCGAGTGATAACATTAAGGCCTGAAGCATAATGGAATTTTTTTTCCATTTCTTTCCTTTTTAAAATTTAGAAAATATTTTCTGTATCTGTGGGTGTAAATAAAAGCATCACTCTAAGAAAACATTCTTTTTGCCTTTTTAAGAATGATTTTGAAGAAGTAGTTACTGTAAATTTTTGATCTAAGCCTACTATAAAATTATTTTTTTAAAAAAATCAAATTTTATCAAAATGCATATTGCTGAATTTTTCTTCAGTATAATGCTTAAAGAAAAATCTTTTAACTTGAGTAAAATAGAGATAAAGCAATTCAGAATATTTTCGTTATACAAAGAAACGCATATGAAATGTGAAAAAATTGCTGTCAGAATTATATTTCAAAAATTACATCTTTATAATTTTAAAATATACTATCTATTCTCATATTTAGCTTGCTTATACATCATATCTTTCATATATATTTGCTTAAAACTTCGTACTTATCTCAAACTTTCTAGTTTTTGTTATTTATCTTTCTTTAAAGTTGCAGTTTTATTAATTTCTATTAATGATGATTTCAGACTTATTTTATTAAAAAGGATTTTTGAGTTTGATTTCATTTTTCGATTGCATTAAGTTAAATCTGTTTCACAGTTTTAAAAACTCTAAAAATATCCGTTTCCTTTTTGATTACTTAATGAATTCTTAAATTTATTATTTCAATATTTATCAAGTTATGTTTTGCTTAAAGATGAATATCCTTAAACAGAACATATTTTGTTCATTTTAACGTGACTTATGAATTTTGTAATACATATCATACTTTGAGAAAATTTAATTTATCTTTAAAATCCATCCTTAATCCAACTTTAAAATTAATGCATTTAATTTTAAAGATGGCATTATTTATTGCTCTAGACGGTTAAAAATATTAAATCCTGATAATGTTTTTGACGAATAATCACAGGATTTATAATATTGTTTTGTTATTTTTTTCTGTCTGAAATAGTTTTATACTAAAAGTTAAAAATAACAAAAATCTAATATATAAAACAAACATAATACGAAAAACAAATCACGAAAGAAACTTTTCTATAATTATTAGATTTGTATGCAATTAAAATTTTTAGGAGCGGTAGAATATTAGAAATCATACGTCTTGGACTTCAGATTTACGGCTACATATTTCTGACTATTGCAATTTTTGTAAATCAATATCTTATTCTGAAAACAAAAATTTATTATTGCAAACATTTTCACAATAATAAAGGAGATTTATGAAGGATCCAAATGTGTTACTGAACTGATTATATCCCATAATGTTAGGAAATTAATAAAAATAAACAGTAAACATAAAGAACGCTTTTACGTTACCTTATAAAAATAACAGTATCTTCCTCATTTCATTTTCTTAAGCAAAACATACTGTTCAATTCAACATTTATTTATCACAAAAACCCTTTAGATTTAATTACCACACCTTTAGACATCTAATATTTTAGAACTTTATAGCTTAAATACATAAGTGTAGAGTACGATTCAAAATGAGAAGATAAAAAATTGATGATGTCCGCACAGAGGGAGAATCATAAAGTCCAAGCTGATATAAATGTGTTGTCAAATTGTTATGACATGTAAATAAGGCGGAAAAGTAAGTATCACAACTGCACTTTTAGGAATATTTAGATCAACTGTGTATCAGCAGGTTGTGAGGTCCATGCCTTGCCGGAAGAGTCACACACTGATCAGTGCTTTATACTAGAAGTAAATCTTTTTTTATCAGGAATTTAAAATAATAAAATGAAAATCCTCTCAAAGATTTGTGAGGGACACCTGTATCCTTTTTTGGCTAAAAACAAAGTCGGCAGCCTCGTTTTCAGGAATCTCGTGATGAGTTTGAATCCACTGGAAAGAAACAGAGATTTACGTTGACAACTCTTTACAGTCCAATATACGGTTATTATCTGTGTATTATTTTTTGCAAGAGAGAAAGCACAACAAGAAGTCTCAAAAAGAACTGCTATACAGAAGGGCGAAGGGTGGATAGTCATTTGTTCTAAAGCATCCATCGATTTTGCAGCGTCAATTGTGCTTTCTTAATGAATAGAATGAGTGCCTACCTGTGAATACCAAGAAAAAGGATCATAACCATAAGCTCCTATATTATCATCTCTAAACATTGATCTACCTGCATAAATATGTACCATTGCTCTTACTATCATTGAAAACAAATACCCTAATTATTTGTTTTCAGTTATAGTAATAAAAATGGCACAAAAATTTTGTTCACTTAAATGATTCTTGCTAACATGCATATCCAGAGTATCAGACAAACGCAGATCCCTTTATACTCCAAAGGGAATTTCTATTCAATGTAACAATGTCATTTCTAATTAATTGTGTGTTATCTTTTTAACATTTTAAGTTATCATGTATGTCTTTTCTAATAATACATTAAGCAACACTTGAAGGAAATTTAAATACTGCAATCGTTAGCAATTTATTAGAATTATAAATCAAACACATGTGTGTGCCCCGAGAAACGCTTTCTCAAGATTGCCTGAAACCTATATAAATTAAAATGAAACATGAATAGGAACATAAATTACTGATAACGTGTCAAATTGATTCCATTTATTACAATTTGTCTGTACCAGTAACTGACATAATTTATATAATTACTACGTGACTTTAGACTTCCACTTTTCAAAATCTCCATTTGATCTGAGAATAATGACATAGCTGAGTATGTTTAAAATAGATACATAAGAATAACTGAATTTATAAAAGAAAAACACTATGGCATCAAATTGATAGTATCATCACTTGATGACATGATTTTAATGGCATGTTTTAACAAATGTTGCATTTTTACTGTGCATTTGTACAACATTAGATAATAGATGTTTTTTAGGTTTTTAACCCGTATATTTGTGGCAATTCATGATGACTATTGGAATTGATCAAAGTTACATTTATTTCACACTGAGAAGTCGTATGCGGGGGTGGTATCTTCTATCAAAATATTCAACCAAACATTTCGTAACATGCAAATTGGCCACAAGACTTCTTCACTATGTGGTGAGTCTTTTTTCGCTTTGTAAGATCGTTTCTGACTATTATATTTAAAATCCTGTTAAAGTGCAAAGCATGTTTTATATATTTTATCAATGTACAAATTTTCGTGAATTCTGCTATAATTCTTATTACATACTTCAACTAATGAGATTATTTATTTAAATGTGTTTGTAAAAGAAGCATAGAAAAGGTCTTATTTATTTATTTCTAATAATGTTTTCGTGATTATAAAATTTACATGAATTGTGTTATAAAAGAGATAGATTTATCATTCATTCTACTAAATTTTTAAAATAATGAAATATAGAAAAAAAATCAAATTTTTGTATCTTTTGATGATTATTTCACAATGTTAAAGTTTATATGAGTAAATATGTATGCATATATGTTCACCATTCATTCACTCATATTTTGTAAATATAAATGATTTCAAATGATAATTTATGCATATTTAAATTTGACTACATTAAAGAAATTATTATATTTAAATTCATAAATTTAGTTCATAAATAAGATTATGTGTGTATAATTTATAGATTTTTCTTAATATATTATTAAGAATAGATACATTGCTTGCACTATGTCTGAAATTTTCAAGATAAAATAAAAAATTGATTATTTTCAATTAATTTAAATTTAAAAAACTAGATATCAGTTGTAAACATCTCAAAACTGTTTTAAATTTCATACATAATTTACTCTTTTGAAGAATTCATAAATTAAAAACTTATTCAACATACTTTCAGAAACAATATGTATCTGTAGCAAAAAATAAATAATATTAATCAATCTCTCAATAATATTAATCAATTATATTACTTTTTTATTTAATAAAATAATTTCCTCTTCTACAGTTGGCATAAAAGGAAACATTTGAAGAATAGTTAATTTGAATTTCAAATTTAAAAATAAATTCTTTGTAATTATGGTTTAAGAAAAATAATACTAATTTTAAAGTAAGAAATCCAAATACCCTAAAATTTAATTAATGAATTAATCCCCGAAGATGAATATTAAAAAGAAATAACTTAATTTCTAGAGATCATATTTTTAAAATAATCATTTTTCTGTTAATTAGTTTATGAAATGAGCAGCTAATCAATCTTTTTTAATTTCTACAAAGATTAAATTTTGAGTAAAGGAATTATTTTTAAGCTGATTTTTATGAAAATCTTTTGTATTCTTCTGCAATAAACTGTTACTGTAAGAATTAACTTCTACGATAATTTCTTCTTAGAAAATGTTAATTGATTTAAGTTCAATGTGATTAATTTAATCAAAGGATTAATCATGAATAAATGCAATTTCGAGAGCTTTATTAAGCAGCAGAATATATTTAATTCAATAATGAAGGACATTTTTAAGAAAATATTTTTTTCACAAAACGAGAAATAAAATCTTTAAAGTTAGAAAATAAGTTAGAATTTATATTACGAATGAGTGCTTAAAATAAAAGAAATATTTTATGGAATTACACAAAAATACAGTAAACTGATTTAAAAAATATTATATCAAGAAATAATGTACATTTTCTTCAAATTGACTCATTCTGAAAATTCTGTAACAAATTGAATAACATTTGTGTTAATTCATTATTTATATTATTTTCTTGAAAGGAATTCAAAAATTTAAAGCTTTTACACAAAGTATAAATATATGTACGTAATGCTTAAATAGAAATCACTATAAATGGTGAATCCACCTCCTTCAAAGAAATTAGTTATCATGTTAGACTGTAGACTAAGTAACTGTAGTAGGAATCTGTAATTACTCTGCAGAATAGAGAAAGGGCAAATCCAGATGGGAAAGTGCAAACATTTTTGTCAGTCAGACCATAATGTTTGCGCTTAACTCATTGCACCACTGCAGATGATAAAAACCTTATTGGGCGCATAGCACTGATGGATCACTCAGACACATCATGGACCACAATGCAACAGATTCAATGTAATACGCTTTATCTGGAACTATTTTACTGCATTTGCAACAGAGTGGAATGTCTGAATTGCGTCCATTGCTTTGTTTTCCTAGACTCAAAACAACAGACGTTTTTGCCACCATTAATGCTATGAACAATAGGTATGATAACGATATAGAAAGACATTGCCTTTAATGACGAATCCTGCCTCTGCTTTAAACAACAACATAATCAGATTCCAGTCTAAAGAAATCATGATGACAGACTGTTAACTGTTGCATTATACATCACCAAATTGGTCTTGCAACCAAAATCATGATTAAGGTGATATTGAAATCCACTTCCAAATTCCACTAGTATGTATCGCTGATTCCCCAAAAACCCATCACTACATCTCTAAGGTGTTGAAGCCCCGTGGTTCTTTCATAATTCGTATTTCAGCACTTTAATAGGCTATATTCCTTTAAGATACACATGGCACGCAAGCAAATATTTAGAGTTTGCATTTACCTATCATATGGAATTACTTCTTTTGCTTACTTATTTTCTCGATCTACTGCCAATCGTATACGTATGCTCCATGTATGCAGAATAATTTGGACATGATAACACTTCGTATTTTTGGGTGGCCAATTAAGGCTTAAGTGGGCCAGTCAAGGGTTTTCCTTTTTCAATTCTAGTCATTTTTATTAAATTCTTTTGATGAGAAAAATATAAAGAAAAATGTAAAACATTGAGTCTTAGAATATTTCATTTTCAAGCCTTTTGATGTTTTGATGATTAGTAAAGAACTTGCTTTATTGAAGGATATAGTTTGAAGTTTAATTGATGAAATTTAGAATTTATTTATACATACTCTCTTTCTATGTTGATATAATACTAATTTAAATTAGCTAAATATATGAAAATTTTTTGTGAATATATATGAAAAATGAAAAATATATAAAATAAAGATTTAGTCGGGTTCTGTGCATTGATAATAATCCCTGTAGCTTCGGTAAAGACTGTAACTCCTATAGGGGCGATCAACAGGTGGTGGATAAGAGAATGCCTCCATTGGATTATCCTTTGTTTGGTAGAAAGAAATAAAATGCATTTCTCTAACCAAAAGGCAAAAGTACAACCTCTTCAGAGGTTCTGACAATTTTTCTCTTCCATGAGTACTCCCATACTTGTTTAGACTTAATGCTACTTTTAATGGTACTGAGATCAATGGGCATTACATAAATACTATAGAAATAAAAAAAATGAATTACGTTTACGTCTCTATACTTCTTATAGATAGATTTCTTCATAAGTAATACTGAATTTTTGAATTTTTCTTTTCGAGTTTACATACAAAATACCGTACAAAGATTTTGGAACTTCTCATTATTTTAATAATTTTTCATACATGAAACTTCCAAACTGTATAACCTACTAGATATGGCAAGTTAGTGTATTGTAATAATGAAACTTAGTGTATGGTAATAGTGCTATCAAATAAAATTTACCTGTGCACCACAGATGTAAAACATGAAGCTTACTGAACTGGGTTAACTAAAACATTCACTGTTGCAAGTATAAATAAAGCGAACAAAAGCAAAGTTTCAATAAGCCGGAATATGAAGCCAAATAAGTTTATAGGCCATACCACATCGAGCATATTCAATTTGTGCTCCTGGCATAAACTAGTGTCGTCATAAAAAGGACATGGGGAAATCAAATGCCCCACATCTTTAAGTGCTTTTTTGAGCATTCTTATAAATTATTTGAACATACTTTGAAAAGAAAATAGCTAAGTTGTAAATTTACATTCTTCACATAAAATGATGAGTTTTTTTTTAAATTAATAAATGGAAAAGGCTTGAAATGCAGTTTAATGTAAAGTAATTGTGACCTCAGAGTATTATATAGGCTATGAAAAATATACCTCATTCCATTAAGCTAAAAACTTCAGTAAAAGAATTTCCAATATTTTTTTGAATGCTGATATTGATATTTATTGCATATCAAATTATTCTACGGCTAAGAAATCATTTCTTTCATTTCCATACTATCCTTGATAAGCAAGCATATAAGCTTTCAATTAATAAAGTTTCGATAACTAGTTTATCAATTTGGATTACTAATTTGTCTCGGCTGATAATACTGTTCAAAAGATGATTATAAAAGTAACAGGAAAAACAAACAGCCTTGAATATTCTTTGTCATTATACTTGATCCATTTGAAGGCAAGATAAATACGAAAAGATTTTCCGTCTTACCATTGGTTAAAATAGCAAAGTTTAAAATTACCTCCATCCGTAAAGAAAAATTTTGAAACTTTAAATTGCCTAAGTTGAGCAAACGTTGGATGGTTAAGATCATTTTTTTCAAACATATAACAAAGAAAATTATGCCTGATAGACAATACACATCTTTGCAAATTCAGTTTCAGTGTCAAAAATTTAATGATGCTCTCTCGTACACACATAGTCATAGTTAATCAATTAATCACCAGTGTATGTAAATACATTTAACGAAAAAGAAAATTAAGTTGAAGAATATTTTTGTAGAAGATTAATTAAAACAATGCTGAAAATCATCTAAATATATAATCATAACAATATACATGTAAAAATAACTATAATCACTTAATCAAAAAACCCACCTTATTTTACAATAAGTAATAACGGTGTTGACACTATTCAGCTGTTTAAAAATTTAAAAATGATAGTTTACTGAAGAAGTTTACATATATATGCATATATATATATATGTTTATATATATATATATATATATATATATATATATATATATATATATATATATATATATATATATATATATATATATATATATATATATATATATCATAATAAACTCAAAAAAATTCGGAGACACACGACGCATTTCTGAATTTAAAATAGATTTTTGAGTTGTGACATTTAGTATGATTTAATTTAAATTCATCAGAGATATTTATGTATTTGAAATTATTATTTTCCTGTAATTATATTAGAATATATTTTTACAATTTTATTGCATAAATTAAATCAAGAATTGTTTTTTAAATTATTCTATATACTTTCAAAAATCATTCTTCATGCAAAATTTTCTCATTATGCAACTGCAATATAATTTTTAAAACTATAGAAATTCTTTATTTGATATAAAGAAAATAAACTATCTCTTTCGCTTCTATAACCTTGTGAAAAAATATTAAAATACTTTAGTATAATTTTTATCTGAAATTAAATATAAAACATAATAAACTTAAATCTTAGATTGTAGGACTTGAATCTAAATGCTTATGAAAGAAGAGGGCTGAGACAATATATGTTAAATACACATAAAAAAATTCATCAAAATTAAAAGAAATTAAAATTAATAAAAAATTTTATATAAAATATAAACTAAATAAAAAAAGTTTAAATGACGAATAAAATTCCTTTCATTCAACATATTGTTAATGTGGAAATAAATATAAAATTTAGTATTTATTGCTACATGTAGTATTTATTTGGAAAACTTTCTCTCGTATATCAAGCAGATCTTGACATATTAAAAAACGCTCTTCTATCCTGATACGTCAAAATCTTTGACATTTTTTATGCTTGAAAGAATACATAAATATGTCTCTTGGTGACAAAAAATGTCTGGTTGACTTACAGAAAAAAATTCATCAAGAATTAAGCTACAAATATAATAACAGGGATAATGTTATTTTAGTAATTAAGCGCACAAAAATTTGAAATAGTGATTCATTTTAAAAAAAAATAAGGTGAATAGGGGAGCATTGGTTATATTTTGATAAATTTGGAAAACACAACTTTAAAAAAACACGTATGTTTTAATTTTGTATATGTAATGAAAAAAATCACATTATTTCCCTCAGTTTTTTTCTTAACTTGCATTCTTTAAAATGTATTTCATTAATTTTGAATTAAATTTTTATTCTATGCTTATAATATTCGTAGACCTTTCGGAGAAAAATTTCCTTCCTACGTTTCATTACTCTAGCGAGGGAATTCTCAAAGGAATTTTTTATTACTTAAAAATTGTTTAATAGGAGAAATTTGTATTATAACTTGTTTAAAAAATTATATATATATATATATATATATATATATATATATATATATATATATATATATATATATATATATATATATATATATATATATATATATATATATATATATATATATATATATATATATATATAAATATATATATATATATAAATACAATATATATATATATATATATATATATAAAATATATATATATATATATATATATATACAATATATATCTATATATATATATATACAATATATATATATATATATATATATATAGCTACATTTATCAATTAGACATTTGTTAAGTAAAAAAACAGTTCTAAATTGTCATTATTTTACATTTTTGAATGAGAAAATCAAATATAATCAGTCACGAATTAAATATATAAGTTCTAACGATATTCATTCCAGTTTAAAGAAACATAAAACTTAATTTAAAAATAACTGTCTAAAAGAATGTCTATTTAAATTATATTCTCTATAACTTGATTGCGCGTTTAATTTAAAACAATAAATACAGATTCTTTTATATAGAAAACATTTCAAAAATCTCTTTGCTCCATTTGTTCATATTAAAAAGATAAAATATTTGTTATAAAGAAAAAAACTTGATTTAAAATTATAAGATTATATATGATAAAGAAATAGTTTTTTCTATAAAAATTTTAAAACCTTAAGAACTGAGTTTTAATTGATATTCTCAAATAATATTCATATTTAAATAAATTTTCCTTTTTTAGTTAATTTATTTTAAATCTGCGTTCATTGTATAGTATTGTAAGCTCAATAAATATAGTTTAGTTAATGTAATAATAATTCCTTTCTGTTTGCGACTTGTAAATTAAAGTTATGCCTAATAAGGAGAATTTGTAAATGTGAACTCCACAATCATTCTCTTGATGTTAACAGGTATAACCTATAAAATATTAATTAGGCTGTTTCTCCTATTATTCTGCATAATTATTAACCATCCTTTTTGAAATATTGACATATTTCAGTAAATGCGGTCTGATACGCTTGTTTTTAAAATTATTGTTTTATAGTAGGCATCAATTTTTATTAAATTTGATGCATTTTATTAATTTTCCTTGTTTTCTTAAACTTGTGAAATATTCGATAGTTATAAACTCATATTATAGAAAAGATTCCTTATTATAAGCTTGAAATATATTCAATAGTTTTTGTTTCCATCAAAAACATTATTATATTTATTCCAAGATATATAAATATCTCTATTTTTCAATATAATTTTCAAATTTTTTTTTCTGTTATATAAAAGTAAGAGAAGTAACATTTTTTAAAATATTAAATTACATACTTATTTTTTATTAAAAAGCTTTCAAGATATTTTCCTCCCTTTACTTGTATACTCCCAAAATGAAAATACTAACCTGCTATTTTCATTTTTAATGTTATTAATTTTACAATTCCTTTTTAATGCTTTTATATAGTTTCTTTCATGCTCCAAAATTATCAGTGAATAAAATAATATTCATGATTTTAATATATAATTAATAATACTAAGTAAAACATGAAAAATTTTTTCAATAATCAAATAATTTTAAATGGTAATTTTCCAGTGCAAAATATGAAGCAGAAAATAGGTTGTATGATATATCCATTTTATATTTCATTTTGCTTATTAATTAGTTATTTTTCTTTATCCACTTTATTACTCACTAATAAATATCTTATATTTTCTCCTAAAAATAAAAACAAATTGATACAGTTATTTTTTCAAGAATTGATCATTTATAATCATTTACAACCAATATTCTAAATAATTTCATTTAGTTTTACTTTTTAATTATAATAATTTATTTGTGTGTGTGTGTGTGTGTGTGTGTGTGTGTGTGTGTGTGTGTGTGTGTGTGTGTGTGTGTGTGTGTGTGTGTGTGTGTGTGTGTGTGTGTGTGTGTGTGTGTGTGTGTGTGTGTGTGTGTGTGTGTGTGTGTGTGTGTGTGTGTGTGTGTGTGTGTGTGTGTGTGTGTGTGTGTGTGTGTGTGTGTGTGTGTGTGTGTGTGTGTGTGTGTGTGTGTGTGTGTGTGTGTGTGTGTGTGTGTGTGTGTGTGTGTGTGTGTGTGTGTGTGTGTGTGTGTGTGTGTGTGTGTGTGTGTGTGTGTGTGTGTGTGTGTGTGTGTGTGTGTGTGTGTGTGTGTGTGTGTGTGTGTGTGTGTGTGTGTGTGTGTGTGTGTGTGTGTGTGTGTGTGTGTGTGTGTGTGTGTGTGTGTGTGTGTGTGTGTGTGTGTGTGTGTGTGTGTGTGTGTGTGATATGAAGTCATAGATTTTATCAAATTATTTGGTTGATTCGGTCCTTCATTAAGTAAATAATTTAATAAGAAATCAGAGCACTTTTTTTTTATTTTTTTTAATTTTATATTTTTTTTTTAACCAAAATCATGCTTTTTTTCACTGCACTGGAATCAAAACTATTAAGTTCTACTGTTTATACTTGAAACTATTACAAGTGTTTCTACAAATACAGTCCATTTAAAATTTCAGGCAGTAATTCTATAAATGTTTTTTTGCATAAAATTTAAATAATCAATTATAAAATCACCATTTTGATGAAAAATAAAAAATATTTTTTGAAGTTTTGGAATAAAAAATAGCATTTTTTCTTTTTGATTTACAGCGTGCTCTCAAATTGATAGTAAAATATTTTAAAAAGTAGAATACAACTTTAAATGTGAGTTTATTAAGTTTTTAATATTAGCAAATTCAATTTTAACATATATTTCAAAATTAGCATTCATCTGAATCATTTCATGTAATTAGGCTTTATAAACATATATTATTATTAAAATTTGTATATTTCAACATAAATTTAGGGGGAAATTATTATCAAAAGCTCACTAATGAGCAAAATATAACAAGAAAACAACTGTGAAATTTTTCCTGACTATGATATTTATTTTTATGTTTATTTATAATCAGCATAAATTTTAATAGAACCTATATAAATATATCTCTTTTTATCTTATATCTTGTATCCACAAAATCAATATTTATTTAATTTAATTTTAACACAAAATTTTTTTTCACTTGATTAAATGCAAAATCACAAAATATGCTCTGTAAAATACACTAAACTGTAGAATAGATTAAACAATTTCCAACCTATTTAAAAATGTGAAAAATACTTCATATAAGTCTATATTAAATAGGAAGTAATTAAAATTAATATAATGAATAGCTAATATAATTAATAAAAATTAATAGCAGGAAAACTAGGAAGACTATCTAATTAAAATAATAAAAAAAACGTTTTAATTGTTTTTTCATTGTCAAACATCAATATTTTTATTATTGGTTTATCAATTTTATATGAATCCAAGATTATGTAACACATAATGAATAATTTATAACTGCTATATTTATTTAAACTATTTATTTTTTAAAAAAATCAATAATTGTACACAAAAATTCCTTTACAAGGCATTTTATTTAAAATTTAGATACATATTTTCAAACAGGTTTCAAAACTAATAAATATAAATTGAGAAAAATTATTTAAATGGCTTTTTTTATTATTTCTTTACTAAAGCCACATGAAAACTATTAAAATATATATTTCATAATCATAATATAATTATTTTAGCATATAAAACGCTTTTCATTTAATTTCCAGTTATCATTCTATAAAATAAAAATTGGGCTCTTTAAATTGTTTATTTTCTCATCAAAATAAATGTATAAAATCAATAATTTTAATTTCATACACCATAACAATTTTTTCAGATTTTTGCTTCTTGCATAGTTCCTTAGATCAGGTACAAAAAAATATAGTAGAACTTCAAACTGAAACAATTGGTAAGTTTAGAAGTTAAAATAAATGCAAACAGTTTTATTTTTAATAAAATCCTAATCAAATACAATGGCAGAGTGATTAGCGCCGCTAACTAAGAAGCAGTATGTCCCAAGTTTGAATCCTGGTTTAGGCATGAATGTTCTTTTCTCTCTCACACTTTTTTTCTCTTTCCTTTCATTTTCGGGTAATAGAAGGCCCACCCATTGGATGCCCCTCTGTATAAGTTGCTATCACGTTCCCCCCCCCCTTGTAGCACTGAAGATAAATGTATACCTAAGGCAACGGCCACTGTGAAAAGAAACTATGGTCAAACATGAAAATTTGTAAATAAACTGGGTCTTCATTTTTCTTGCATATAAATAATGATTAGTTCACATTAATATTTTTAATAAGATAAGGAAAATTGATTCTTAAAATATGAACTATTCACGCGCACGCACATTATTCATATAATGTGAATAATAATTTTCTGCATTTATTTAGAATGGATACTGAAGATTATTAATTCAAAAAATCAAAGATGAAATAAACTGAATGAAATTAATTTTTCCATAATTCAAACTTAAAAGTACAGAGTCTTATTTTTGTTATATTTATCAGTGATTTTGAACAAATTAGGTTGTCTGGAAAGTTCTTGCCGTCAATTCGAAACGGAAAAGCATGAAAAGTTCGCATTAACTGTATGAGCGATCCAGTATTAAATGAAATGCTCAATAACAAATATATTCTTATTTTTTTATCATATATTATGTCTTTAATGGAAATTGATTCTTAAAATATGAACTATTTACGCGCACGCACATTATTCATATAATGTGAATAATAATTTTTTGCATTCATTTAGAATGGATACTGAAGGTTATTAATTCAAAAAATCAAAGATGAAATAAACTGAATGAAATTAATTTTTCCATAATTCAAACTTAAAAGTACTGAGTCTTATTTTTATTATATTTAACAGTGATTTTGAACAAATTAGGTTGTCTGAAAAGTTCTTGCCGTCAATTCGAAACGGAAAAGCATGAAAAGTTCGCATTAACTGTACTGGCGATCCAATATTAAATAAAATGCTCAATAACAAATATATTTTTATTTTTTTATCATATATTATAGCTTTAATCATAAAATACTTTGATTAAATCCATATAATATGTGTAAAAACATTGCTTTTCAATAATTTCTCTTCCAAAACTTTGCCTGACCTGTTTTAAATTATTTTCCCAACAAAATATGTCATTGTTTTTTAATCAATCACTTTAAGCAGAGAAAAACATTCACCTTCAAATAAACAAAATTGCTTCCATCTCCTGAAAAAAGACAAATGGTTGTTCTGAGGTTGTTATTTACTATTTTTTAGAAAAGAACATTTAAATTAAAGAAAAAAAGTTATTTACTCTCCTCAGACTTCAAGCTGAAGGGTGAATAATTATTTATCTAACAATGACGGGAATCAAGTATAGAAATAGTAGAAAAAAACAGGAAGTTTACAACTCAACTCCTCCTTATGGGAATTAAATTAATTTTTTGCATGAATTTGAGATTAGATTGTGAAAATTTGTTTTTTACATTGGTTTCGATTTTTAAAATGAATCAAATGGCAGTAGAAATTTTTTTTATATACAAAAATGATATTTTTGTTATTCAGTAGGTATGTTTACTAAAACCTGAATGAGGATTTTTTACATTCCACGTGTTCATTAAAGAGTTGAAAACTGAAATAAAAAAAATTTTTGTTCAATGAAATCATCATTTCTTTTCCATTTCCATCTTGATTGCTCTGTATATTCCACTTAGTTTTGATCAAAAAAATTACTTACATTTTTTACATACTGACAGTAATTCTTCCATATAGATTACCAATTACAGCCATTAATTGAGTTAAAAACATTAAAAATGTAAAAGATGAAGTTTTTTTGGTTTTTTTCACTGTTTAATATTTTCAAGAAATCTTCGTGCTAATTTAATAAAACATTTCTAAATGATTTCATATTGATCAGTGGATCAGTAGTTAATTAAACTGATAACCAAATAGAAAATAGAGGTTAATAATAATGAGCGAAAGAGTTAAAAATTAATAAATTAATTAATAATTAAAAGCAAATAAATGTGATTTGTACTTATGAAAATATTATTAAAATATTTTTTCATTTCAAATATCCTGTATTTTCGAAAGAAAACATTAAACTTTAGCATTTAGAAGGCACTTAAAAAAGTGAATCTTAACGGAGAAGGAAATTGCCTTTACATAGATACTACTTGTAATAATAATAGAAATGATAAAAAAATATATTTGCATCCATGATAGAAATGTTTTCTTTAATTGCACTTAAGGGAAATCAATCATACTTTTTAAGTTCAATATGTACAAACAATGTAGTACTTCGATACATAGAAGCATTGTTCTTGTTAAATATTTACTGCAAAGTTTGACATTTTTATACAAAAATTATCGATCTTCATTACTATAAAAATATAATTGCGAGTTTTGCATTATTCCAGACACATTTATTATTTTGAAACATGAGTAACGTAATGTGAATCAAAAGAGACTCAGATTAAGATGTCTCATTATTTGAATCATAGATTATTCAGGAACACTGAAACATAGTACCTATTTCTGCATTCCTCAAAAGTGAAATTTCAACATTAATAAAAAAATTGCTTTTACTGACATACGAATTTTCAGGAGCTATAGTTCAAAGATGGGTATCCAAATGATTAAATTTGCAAACCACCTGATATTCACATTTGGGATATAAACTGTTTCTTTTTCTAACCAACATCTGAGATTTTGCATGACATTTGGTACAATTGAAGCAAATCCAAAATGGCTTTTGAGACTAGTCTGTACCATTAGTTAACAACCAGGGAACATGACCAATCACCGAACTGTTGGTGTGCAGAATAAAAGTTCCTGTTAGACACAGCGTGAAAACCATTAAACGTTGCAAAAAAACACAATGGGTTCAAGAATGTCCAGGTGCGCACCACAGGAGAAAGATTGCGTAGAGATGGACGCCATTAAGTATGGCAGGAACCTAAGGAAGGCTACAAAACAATCCTTTTCATCGAGCTGCAAAGTGGTCCTGCACTGGACATCATGGTTTGAGTTGACATAATGTTTGATCATAGGATGTATCTGGTACACGTTGACGGTGGCCTGGTTGGTTAGAGAGTCGTTTTTATTATCAAAAGGCAGTGAATTCGAATCCCAGCTTGACAGGAGATCCGTTGCGTTCGTTAAAGGTGGCTGGAGCACATTAAAACTGGGGGTGGTCGCAATGTCTCCAAGAGAAATGATACTTTTAGGAATGGCAGGCCAGGTATTTAGGGTCCTATGTTTTGTCCCTGCTTCAAAATCATGAAGACCCCCCTCCCGGCTGCTTTTATCTAACTGGTAGAGACTAACTCAAGGCTGAGTACAGGGAAGCATGCGGGTGCAACAACACTAACATTCCACAAGCTGTAAAACCTGTTGTCTTGTCCTTGTTGCATGCTGCATTGAACACAGTATTTCAGAAAGTCAATGCTAGACTATATGTCGTACAGTGAACTCTTTAATAGCTTGACTGTATATGACACCTTTCCCTGACCGACAAACTATCCAGATCTGAATCACATCGAATACATATGGTATCTAACTGGATGTAACATGAAACCTTGACCACTAGCACAAATCGTAGATGATCTGCGCTCAACACGGGATGTGGTCTGACAACTTTTACCTCAGGACTTTATCTATGGACTAAATTTGTAGAATGATCAGCCGGACTGAGGCTTATATACATTGAGGTGGACACAGATACTGAATAAATAGGTTTATAATGGTTTGAATTGTCTGTTTTATTTTAGTCATTTGCATATCCATATCACCGCTATCGTTTCTAAAATTTGTATAACATTACATGTATTATTGTTTTGTGTTGGAATTCCACTTTTCAGGAAAGTATGTTATTTTCATTGTTGTCTGAAAATATCATTAGTGAAATTTTCGCAAAAATATGACTCTGCACTGATCAAAATGATGTACAATTTAAGTAATTTTAATTGATCCTGATCTTACATCATAGGTTATGTGGTTTTGGTGCCTATATTCCAATAATAGCTCGATTAAAGAGCATCATGATGACATTTTAAAATAAATTTCAGGAAATTTTTAAATTCATTGGTGAATTTACAACAAATAGAAATGTACTGTAAGAATTTGTTATCTTCAAAAAATTATTCATATAATTCAAGTCAACTTTATTTTAAAAAAAATTATTTTATTTGATATGGTGAATTTTATATGGGAAACTTTTATTTCATTTAGAAATATTTTTACAATAAAAATTGAGCATTATTTAAGTCAATATTTATTTCAATCTAAGTCAATCTAACTCAAATTAAAATTAATATAACAAATAATTTTTATGCTTCCAGGATGATTAATTTTTGAGTAATAAATTTGTTCTTTTTTACATTAGAAAATATGCATGGAGTAATCATGTAACAATTATAATTATAGTTTAAACTTCATTAACTATTATTGCAAAAAATAATGTCTTATTTATATTTGAAGCATTTTGTAAAAATTGGTTTCTTGGCAATATATTTTTTCAGTGATCCTGAAAAAATTAATATAATTGTTTTAATGGAAACTAAAACAACTCTCTATAAATTATATTTTTTCAGTGATCTATTACATTTCTTTCTTCTATCTAATATATTTTTTCAGTGATCCCGAAAAAATTGCTATAATTGTTTTAATGGAAACTAAAAACTCTCTAACTACTATAATTATTTGAGTCATTTATTATTCATCTAATAATTTGATCACAATATAAGATTATTATATGAAAATTTTAATTGAATTTATTTAATATTAATAATCATCATTTCAAACAAAGTTCAAATTATTAAACAATTATTGTTAGATTCTCAATTAAGTGCAACATATTTTATGGCACAAAAAATTAATTATTTTTGTCATAAAATACCTTTCTCTTAATTGAGAATTTTATGTAAAATAAAATAGAGAGATGGTTTTTAAAAATACAATGTGTTGTATAGAATGCAATCTATATCAATCAAATTAATTTAGTAATGCTGAGACTGATTCATGTAAAGAATAAAAACTTTCAATATTAAAGTTGAAAGGATTGATTTATTTCAATTCGTTTTAAATTATATTTTATTTCATTATATCACTTTTGTAATGTTTTAATGAATTAATACCATTCAATTGATAATTATGTTATATCATTTAAAAGACATCTAAAATTATTTCGATAGCTTTTCAATTGGAAAGATTATTTTATTCTGAATATTTTTAAAGAGAGTTTCTTATCTTCATGAGAAATATTTTGAACCCAGTATTTATAATAAAGTTATTATTATGTAAAATATTGCTGTATTTTTGTTGCTTTCTGCTCCTTTATTTTTCTTTACTTAATTTAATATAACTAGTAAAGCATTTTACGTCATAGTTAAATGTTTAATTATTATTAATCAAATATTATATTTAGATAACTTTATATTTTTAAAACAATAATGTCCATTAAATTAAATAGCATTCAATGTTTTTCATCAATTCAACAAAATTTGTATACAAATATATTACTGTTGTCCATGAAATCTAGCAATGTAAAAGCTGATGTAATTTCTGAGAAAATTTCTTACAAAAATATAATTCTTCTCAAATTTCATTGTTTTAATTGAACTGAATCTTGAATATTCATAAATGCGCAGTATTTTTTCGCAAAATTATATCCCACCGATTATATATTTTTGATATATAACGGGAAAAAAATTAAATTGAAAATTGTGTGCAAATATTTTTTATACATATCATTAGCGAATTTTGCTTTAACCAAAATAGCGCTTTAAATTTATTTGAATATTAAATGTATATTTTCATTCAAAACATAAATATGTTATTGCTAATCATCCAAATCAGTCTATCGAATTTATTTTTAACTAAATCAGTTGGTAGAAAATTTTCTGATATTTTATTACAAAAGTGCATTAAAGTCTGGAAAGTGTAAATAACATTTGGTCAGATAAGTTGCCCCTTACTGATATAAGGTTATTTTAAGATAGTTTTTCTACTAACTATGCAACTATCTATACTATGCAATATTATCTTTATTACATTCTTTTCTAACTACACAATTATAGTGATTCAAATTTCTTGCCTAAAATAAAATTAAAAATCATATACGTCAAAAGCTTTGAAATATAAAAGCTGACATTTAAGTACTATGATTTTCAGTGAAGTGCATATTGAATGTAATTTTATGCACAAGACTTATATATTCAGAAATTTATAAAAAAAAAACAAAAAAAAATTATCAGAATTTATTTTTATGATCTGTTTTGTTGTTTACTTAAATTTATTCAACTTTCATTTATTTAAAATTAAATAAAACTTGCGTTATTCTAATATTACTTATTTATTTGAAAAAAACGCTTTTTATTTACATTTTTTCTGAAATAAAATTTTGAATATAAATATATATATATATATATATATATATATATATATATATATATATATATATATATATATATATATATATATATATATATATATATATATATATATATATATATATATATATATATATATATATATATATATATATATATGTATATATATATATATATATATATATATGTATATATATATATATATATATATATATATATATATATATATATATATATATATATATATATATATATATAAAAATATATATATATATTTTGTATATATATATATATATATATATATATATATATATATATATATATATTATATTATATTATTACTACTATAAAAAGATGTCAGTAAACTTTTCTATATTTTCTTTAATGAATTTTAAAATCATTTGTTCACAAATTTAAAATCAATAAGCTCATAATATCTGAAATACATAACAGTGAAAAATTCATTTTCTATGAAAGTTAAACTTATTAAAGGAAAAGTTTTTTTTTGAAAAAAATTTTTCTACTTTTATTTTAAGATAAATGCACTAGCTTAGTAAGAACTTTAATTGAGGAAATAATTGCTGGAAATTTTTAATTTGTTAAAAAGGTAGAAGCTAAGTTGAAACTATACTGTAAGTATCTTATTGTTAATTTACTTCTTATTCCACTCCATAAAGTTAAAATATTTGCACTTAAATAATTTTTTTAAAAATAAATAATTTACAAATAAGAAAACAACTAAATAATAATTCACATATTGTTCTAAGCTACATTCTAACCTAAATAATGTACTAAGTTTTCTTTTTGTAAGTATAAATATAAATAAGGAGATACTTTGACATTTGCCTCATGTACCTCATTTTTAAAATTGTGTATAATTATTTTAAACGTCGATATGTTCTCTCAAAGTTATTTTCCCTACCATCAATGTATTCTGATGGCAAATAATTTAAACATTAAATATTTCAAATAATTCCTTTCTTGGTCTCGATGAAAAATTGCATCTACTCCCTCATTAATATCATCAATTAAATTAAAATTATATTCATATTAAAAAAAGCAAAAAGATGTGCATTCTTTGATCTAGTGTACAAGCTATTTCTACCATTATCTTGAAATGCTTTTATTCAAGAAACACACTTTTTAAAATTACAGCAACAAAAAGTGCTTTTTCATGGTCCATCATGTGTTTCCTAGTATTCATTTCTAGAAAAATTTTTGGAAAATATTCAGTAGATATTAAATAGCTGTGGTTATTTTCGATCCTTTCAGATTCCTGGTTTTGACCAATTCTGTATTCCTTAGTAAAATGGCAGTTAATACTTTATACATGGTATGCTGTCCTTTTACCATTGAGTGTGAAATCATCTTCAAGAACTCAAGCTTCATTTTAAATGCTGATTGTTGGAACGTTAAAATAGTAATAATGACTTATGATTTTTAGAAATAATGTAGTGTGGTCATCAGTTTTATATAATTTAAAGGCTTTTTTAATTATTCTAATATGCACATATTCTTAGTGATCAGTTAAATTATGATTAATCTGTAAAGGTAAAATATTGTTAAATATACAATAATGAATTTATTTATAGTGTTCTAATTTTTCTTATGGTAAAGGACGCTTTGAAGGTGTAAGCACTCATGGACCTGGTCTAGCACTGCTGACCCCGGGAGCATGCAACAACAACAACATTTATGGTGTTAATGTTAAGCTCTACTTATTTGTTTTATTCAACGGTTACCATGGATTAATATTTTTATTTACAGAAGACATATTCTCCGAGATTAGAATGGAAACTGGGAAATTCTGAAATTTTATAAGCCTTTTGAAAACAGTAGTTAGCCATGGACTTATATTTCCAAATGCATATAAATTGTAGTGGTTCGATGTATTCTTCATTTAATCCCTATATACAATCATTGAAAGTTAGATGATGATTTTCTTGTACTAACTCTATTATTCCTTATGATTATTGTTCATTCTACGATACAATTTTAACAATTATATTCAAAGAAATAGTCTGCAGGGATAAAATAGTTCATATTTTCAAGTTTAATAGTTAATTCTTTTTATCACGTATCATCAGATTTACCTCAAAATCTTTAATGCATGCATATTCCAAATTGTTTTAAAATATTTCGTTTGCACTAAATTAATTTAGTTTATGCATGAAAAGAGAATTTCTTATGCATCTAAAAGTTATATTTATTTTATTAATAAACAAAACCATGTTTTCGGTTTCACCTTCATTTTTTTGCAATTTTTATGCATGCTTTATCTTTAAAATATTTTGAATTATTCCAATTTGATGGTAATATTCTCATATTAAATAATTTAAGGCAGTGCATTTTCCAAAATCATTAAACTACATCGTAACAAAATTTTAGAGGTTATTTTAAATTAGTTTTTACTAAATTGTTTCATAGTTCACTGCATAGTAATATATTTTTTACTTTAAATAAATATTTCTAACTCTCAATAATAAAGTTAAATTATTATATAATTAATCATAATTATATTAATTATATAATATATAAATATACTTCATTTATAGTAATTAATTTATGTGTACCACATATTATAAAAATATCATAGACTATTTACCTACTGTAAATGTTCTCAATATTGATAAAAATGAATAGAATAATCTATAAACTTGAAATTTTAGTACGTAAAAATACTATGTAATATTACAAATAATTTTATATATAATATTACATAGCATTTTTACACTAAAAGCTTTAAACATATTTATTTATTCATTTGAATTTATGGCAAGAAAAATAGTTTTACACTAAAATTATATGACATATTTCACAATTCTTTTAATTTCCTTCTCTCTTTATTTCAATGGTCTTGTATTATTTCATTTTAATGTATAATTTTATAAATTTTAGAATTGTAATTCGAATAATTTTACATGAATATTACTTTCACCTTAATTAAACATTATAAAGAATTCGCTCTGTCTCATTTAAAAATAAGCAATAATATAATTCAAAATATAAAATCAAATATATAAAAATGTTCTTAATCAATATAGACTAAAAATTATGTTATGAATATTAAACTTTGTATTTACCTTAAAACATATCATGATTCAAATTTGTAAACAAAAGAATTTTAAACATTTCTATTTAATAAAATATATATTCCTAAAACACTTTTTCTATAATATTTTGTTTCAAAACTAATAAAAAACTAAACCTTACATTTAAAGAATGAGTTAAATTCATATACTTATCTAAATTCAAAATTAGGATATATAATCCTGTGAAATTTATTGAAATTTATGTTTCATTAAATTTAATCTCATTTCACTTTAAAATTATTCAAATGTAGAAGATGTTTGAACCAAAAATCATTTTGTTTTGCTCAAATTTGATTTCATCGTACTTATTAAAAAATAATTTTAATTGAAATTGAAATTCAAGAAAGTTTTTTTGTAATTTTATGCAAATAGAATACTATTAAAACATTTTTTACAACACCTGCATATGAATGTGTTCAATTATTTTGTCCTTTTATTATTTAATTTCAGAGAATTTTACTATAAGTAATTTTAATTAATTAAATATTTTGAGTTCAGTTTTCATCCCATTTTATTCCTCATATTCTAATCGAAATTTTAGTTAATTTTTTTAAACATTATTATGTTATTTACTCAATTTATTTTAAATATTTTAACAAAAATTTTCAAGCTATTTATTAAGAATTTTTTCATTTTTAAAATATTTAAAAATGTGATTATACTTCATGAGTATTAGTACAAGTTTCAAAGATATTACCAGTAATCTGACAAACACTGAACGCACTAGAATCTGTTAGTAAAACAGCTTATAAACTTCTTATTAAATATCAAGTACAATAGGAATATGTCAATTAGTTTTTGAAATCTTTCAATTATAACTTTATGAAAATATTGACAAAACTGAACATAATACAAATATTAATATAGTAAAACTATTGCACTAAGTTATTAGATACATTAAATGATCATAAATATATTTGTGTAAATCAGCAGTGATAGTAAATATTACATTCATTATAAATTGTACTGTAAGTCATCACAGAAATAAGAATCCTTGATACACTTATTTTAAGTTATGTAATTTTTTATGAATACTCTTTTAAACTCAAAATTTTGTCTCAAATAATTATTGAAATATTATTCAAAAGATTTACACAAAAATTATTATGAGAAAAATTGAAAAAGTTTATTACTTTTAAAATCAACTTTTATGTCACAGAATGTGGTGGAAACGCTTAGTATTTTATATTCTGATAATTTAACACTCTTAAAATACTAAATCTAAATGAAAAAAATGAATATTCCAAATAGATTTAGTTGTTTTAATTTGTTTTTCTAGAAATTTTAATTTTAATTTCCTTAAAATTAATTTTGGAAGTCTAAATAAAAAAAATTTTCTTCAAAGGTATTTTATAATTTACGCAACTTATAATTCACTATTTAACATTTATTGTGAACGTTTTACCTTGATACCTAAAAGACATACTTTTTAATTATCAATTTGAAAAACATTTCCAGATTTTTCTGTTCAAACACTAGAAAGATGTTAAAATTACTATCTGTGGCGTGCATGTAAAAGTAAAATGGGAGTTTTATATTCATAAATTAAGGGCAATTCTCCTTCATAATTTGCAACCTATTCAATATTCAATTTCAGGGATTTAATGCTGATTTTTTTAAGAATGATAAACTGTCTAGAATCTAAAAAGTATACAAAATAAAATAAATTTTATCGTTTGGTGTTAACATTGCAGCATCTGGCAATGTTAAAATCTTGCAATCTATCACGCGATGCGTTACATTGGCAACGGATCTTGTGGATGTTCCATAAAAATTATGTTAAGAAAATTAAAATCGTTGACACACCTTCTGAGATGAATGTTATTAATGTGCAATACTATAAACACGTACAAATGGGGAAAATATCACCATAACATCAAACTAACTGTCAAAATTTTGATTTTAATTGTATGAATTGCAAAACAATCTTTTTTACAATTTATGTAATAAGAGTAATCAAAATGCAATAAGTTAAAAGGTCTCTTATTCTGAAATTTATTGCGATAGAATTTAAAAAAAAAACATATAAAATAGTGTGATGTTCTGAGAGGAGTTTTTTGTGAAAAATATCTTTACTAAATTTCCCAAATGACTTATTTTGAAATTAAGTTTCTATAGAAACTTTCCACTCATTTTAATTTATCATATCAAATTCAAAAATCTTGTTTAATTTTCTTAACAAATTTTTAATGCAACATTATCTTAAAAAATATTTTATCAAACTTTAAAAAAAATATTATTTTAGTAATTAAAAAGAAACGAAATATTAGATTACAAGCTTCTTCAATACTGAAATCAGATAAAAGTGTTTTAACGAAATCATATAAAATACATTTAAAAGCAATATTTTGGAATATGACTTTACATTTTATATTTATAAAAATTTTGCTTATATTAAGCTTGTTTTTAAAATATTTATATTTTTTGTTATAAGAACAATGTATGAAAATAACTAAATACAAAACTTATCAAATATGTTAAAGCATCTCAGACATTCAGGAAACTCATATATATATATATATAAATTAATACTCAATTTTTATGTGAATCACATGAAATTGCATACAAATTATTTCTTATGTTAACCGAACTGTCTTCATCAAATTACCTCTTGAATTAAACACCAACAAGAAATAAACTTAATTATAAACACAATAACATTAAAAATAATGAAGCAATTACTCTAACTTTACTATCTTTGATATCATTTTGACTTTTAGTATCCTTATTATTTAAGACAATTAGATTTAAATATATAGTAATTTAATCAAACAGGAATTTAATCTTTAATTTTATATTCTATAATATTAAATTACAACAATTACTCAATACAAAAGATTTTTTGTTCTCCCTAAATATCTATTATTTTTTTTTCCTTTGATCAACTATAATCACATACTTTAGCTAAGTGTGCACTGTGCATAAATAAGAGGCTGATAAAATTAATCAAAAGTCTATACTTTATCTCTGTGAAGAAAACATTTTAAAATTTCATTTTAAGAAATTTATAAGCATAATTCAATCTATTTTTCATAGTTAATTCCTTCAATAATTTTATAAGGATTGAAAATTAAATTTTTATATTATTGAGAATTGCTGCTTAAAGTGTGTTAAATGTAAGTTAAAAATACAGTAATTTCGTGTCTTTATAAAACAAGATTTAAATTTAAAAAAATAAATGGTTTGGATTATTATATTTATAACGTTTTTCAAGTTTTCCTGCACTATTATCATTTCATTCACAGCGTAAATCTGTATTGCTCATTAAATTATAAATTTTTAACCTCAATGGATTCCACTTTTTAAAATATTTTTATGCTGTTATGCAACTGTAAGCACTTTTTACAGTTTTTTTATTATTATTATTATTATTATACGAAATATATTATTATTATTTAATCACAGTTCAGCTTATCATAATTTAACTCTTCCATTTGGAATTTGTATTGTTTTACAATATCCAGCGAACTAATGGCTGTCACTTGAATTGATAATTCAATTGACGTTGAAAAGAAAAAAATACCAGTAATGAGTCTTCTGCCTTTAATTTGGGGATCAAATCCCTATGGCCGGATTGTAATGAAAATCTAAGTGACAGTGAAATTGTTATGATTAAATCTTCCTTTACTAAAGTCTTTGTGTGTTATGTAGAATGATCAATATTGACAATATGATTGGCAATTTTATATTTCTTCTTCTATAATGAATTCTTTTAATATTGTTCTCAGGAAATTTGATTACTTGGAATAAATATTTTAATATAGATTTTCTTAAAACTTCGATTGTATTTAAGAATTAGGGTAAAAATTATCAGATGCAATGCAACATTTGTACATTAAAACAATTATTTTAAATATAATCCTATTCGAAATAATTTTTAAAATTTTTATATTATTTTTATTATATTAAATTTTTTTAAAAAAAAAATTTATATCATTTTTGGATTAACTTAGAAAATGATTAATTACTCTACTGAAAAGCTCTGTCCATTTTTTAGAAAAAAACGAAATACAAATTTTTCGTCGAGTCAATAAGGTTTCTTAAATAATATAAGTGCCCCATTATTAATGACTTCTTCTCAGTGTGAGGATAATTTGTATACCTAATTTTTGAAACATTTTCATCTCTTCATGCAAAAAACTGATACCGTGCTTGATTGATACCTTCTTCTTGGAAAAGTATTGCATCGAATATATTTACTAACCAACAATAAAGAGCTTGACGTCAGTATATTTGTAATTATGTAACAGATCTGTATTAACTCTACTTACAAGAGATAATGTAACTGATCTATAAAGTGAACTTACAAAATACTCAATATCCAATAAGATAATTAATTGACAATAGAGATAGAACAGAAGAGAGACGTGAAGAATAGAAGGCAAACCGTCCGATTCATAAATAGATTTTTTTTTATTTTTTGTACCGTATTGTTAATATATAAACTTGTTCATTATTATTGAGTATTTCCTTTTGTGACTGTTTAAATCATGTGTAATGTTGTAGCAAATGGGTTTTTTTGTATAATTCTAACTTTGATTTTTTTTTCTTACGCCCCTACAATTACATATAAATCCAGGTGTCACCCAACTACGTGTAACTGAATATTCGTAGATGCCTTGCTCCTGTTAAGTATGATGTGGGAAATGGAAACATTCTGTGTAAAACTAAAACAATATTTTGAAATGAAAGACTTTAAAAGAGATGTTATAGTTGCTGTCATTTTAGTAAAATTTTTATTTCTGCAATTGTAGTAGGATTGAAACAGGTACAGTTAGCTTTTGCAGATATAATGAAAAAGTAAAATGGTGCGAGAATCAAAACATGCGCTGCATATTTTAAGCATTCCTATAACCTAATCGAATGGAATTACTATATTTTCATGCACTGTGATCTTCTTTTCTGCCAAATGAAACACTCAGTTTCATTTTGCAGCAAAATTACGGAGTGTCCTTAGTACTTTACAGCTTCCAGTATCCTGAATATTTTGCCACAAGCTCCCTATATAAACTTCACTTCATTTAACAAAGCTGAAAGATTCACTTGGCACTTGAAGCGACAAATCTGAACCTTGAATTTATGGAAATTTGTTAATGGAGTAATGAAACTTTCTACTTATTTTCCAGTTGGATAAGCAATGCGAAGTGAACACAATTTATTGAAGTCCATCGACTCGACTGTAAAGTTCAGTGATCTTTTTAATGGATATACTTTTCACAGAGAGTTTAAAAATATTTACCTATAGCAATGATAACCAAAGAAAACACAATAGTATTTATTTTAATGGTTATCATCGTTTATCAGTTGTGCATCACATCTTCAACTCATTTCATTGTTAGCATATAATTTGATTTTCCTTACAGAATATACTAAAATAATATCACTTAACTCTTATAATCATTTAATGATAATATCGCACTTATAATCACTTATTAATAATATTACAGTATTTTATGAAGTGAAAGACATTAAATAATGTACACATTTTGATACAAAGTAATCAATAAATAAGCAAAATATTCTGTGATGTATAATAAAATAAGGAAATTCTAATCGCTAATAAAAAAAATTCTTTAATTCATTTTTTTCCCATGAATTACAGTATAAAGACAAAATCTTTATATAAAGATGGCAGTCACCCTTCTATTTTCTGCTTTGAAAATTTCACCCTTTCATGGCTTGAATATTGTCAATTAAGAAGTCTTTCCAAAAAGCAAAATGCGGCACATGTGTGATACCTCAATTAGATTTCAGTTATTAAGTTTTCAGCTTCTTGATGTCAAAACTTTAATGAATTAAAAAGTAAATAAGTAACAAAATACGTGAAACTGAAATTATTTCGTGATTGGATAAAAAATTTGAAATGAAACTCAAAATGAATTTACGCACATTTTTGACCTGATTCCGGATTATTTTTAATTAATTTTTGTTAAGATAATGATATGTATTAATGTAAAAAAATCTATTAAAAATAAATAAACCATCATTTTTTTCAAATAGATTTTCACTCATTTCAGACTTTACTAATAATATTAAAATTTAATTTTAGTATTGAATTCATTTTTAATATTAGTGGTAAAATTTTAATAATCATTTTTCAAGCAAACGTTTAACTGGTACAAAAATTCTATACAATATCTGGAAATTATAAACGAGTATAAATAAATCTTATTACATTCTGAATATTCTATTACATATTTAATTAATTCAGGAACGCATATATATTGTGTGTGCCTTTTGCAAAATATTTTTGCTTCACCATAATTAGTAATAGCTGTAAAAATAGTAGAAGTAATTTAAATATTAAAAGCATAAAAGTATTTCATACACAAGTGACCCTGTCCTTTGCTTCCTGAATGAATGACCGAATTAATGTAGTTTATATCATAGATCAAAGTAATTGAAAATTTATATTTTATTTCTGATGCTATATGGATGTATTTAATAAAATATAGTTTTTAGTACAAATTTCTCTATTCAAAGATATAAATGAATAATTTATTGTAAAATAAAAGAATCCACTTTTTCATAATTACTCATAAATAAACAGTAAACAATAATAGTAAAATATAAAAATATGTTTATACGTCAAAATATTACAGATGTATGAGAAATGTTGTTTTCTTACAGTTTCAAAATTATGTTACTCATAAAGTACTATAATGCATAAGATATCGATAACTTTTGTTTTATAATGTTTGTGTGTGTGTGTGTGTGTGTGTGTGTGTGTGTGTGTGTGTGTGTGTGTGTGTGTGTGTGTGTGTGTGTGTGTGTGTGTGTGTGTGTGTGTGTGTGTGTGTGTGTGTGTGTGTGTGTGTGTGTGTGTGTGTGTGTGTGTGTGTGTGTGTGTGTGTGTGTGTGTGTGTGTGTGTAAATGATGCAAAAAAATAATAAATTTATGACACCTGAACATTGGCTAAGCGAAAAGTCAATAGGGTGTGTCTTTCGTTTAATCAGAGCACCATGAAGGCGAAAGTATAATTGTGCTCTAAGCTCCTCGATAGATGGCGCTATTGGGGCATTTAGTCCCTCAATTTTGACATTGATCTGAAAGAGGAGGAGATTTTCTCCATACCAATGGTAACTGCTCAACAACCAACCACGGAACTTTCGATTTCACAGATTTAACGAGCGCGTATATCGCATTAACTCGTTGGGTCTTTGGTGGCATTGGGAATCAAACCAGGCGATACCGGACAGAAGGGTGATGCTCTAACTTCTAGTCTACCTCGGCCCTTAAGATGGATATTTATTCTTGAGAAATAAGTTTCCTTAATGTAATTGTTCAAGATCATAAATTTATTGTTTATATTAAACTAAGTTCTTATCATTCAAAATATTTGTTTATTGAAAAAAAATTAAAGATAAACTATTTATATATTTTTCATTAAATAACTATTTTACAAAGGCAGAAATAAAATAATTTTATTATTGTTTGTATTTTATCAGTATAAATATTAAATACAATATTTTTTAAGACATGACCTCTCCTATATCCAATACTTTTAATAACTTTCTAATTTCTTTTGAATTTGTTGCTTTTATAAATGAGGTTTTGAATTCAGAGAAAATTTGATGGTGCCACTAACATTAACAATTCCACAATAGGACTGATATTGCACATGATATTCGGCTCAGAATCAGAAAGTTATGCATCAGACTTTTATCGACAGACGACACTCCCAATTTGCCGGTAGTTAGCCACATTAGAACCAATACTTGTATCCAACAATATTAAAATACAAAGTTTTGATGTCGTTTGCCGATATATAGCCGTTATAATTACGAAATGAGCTTACCTCAATGCCGAATCATGCCCGACACTGCCAATACTGGCCCATCAGAATGCCGATAGGCTTGTGTTTGCTGGTTTCTCATTAGAGTAATTTTTCCGGGTTTTATTTTGAATTATTGGGATTATTTTTGAATATTTAAAATCATTCCCTTCACGAATTTCTAGAAAAGTATTATGTTCTCATTGAGGACTGATGATCGAAACTTTTGAAACATAATCGTAAAAAAAAACAGTATACAACTACCTACGGTATACAACAAGCATTTTATTTTCAAATAATAAGTTTGATAAACTTTAAAATTAAATCCTTTTTTAATCAAAAAGGATAAACAGTTAAATAAGCTTAATGAAAATACTAAGTAAAGAATAGCAATTTTTCATAGTAAGAAACTGTGTATTTCACGTTACACTTTAAAATAAGCGTTTTGATTGAAAATAAAATGAATAAAGTTTGAAACCTCTAATTAAAGAATATTTAGGCAGCTTAGTTATTGGTTATTTTGTAAAGACTAAAAAGACGTAATAATCTGTAATCACAAAAGAATAAATTATACAAATAATAGTAAAGAGTTTAAGTAAGTAAAAAGCTGGAAAATAGTTTTATCTATTAGAACAAACTAAAATTATTCTCTCTTTGAAAATGTTTTTATTTGAAAATGTTTACAAAACCATAATAAAATTATTAGTTCTAGTCATGATCTTGCAAGTATTATATAAATAAATATATTTAAATAGGAGTCTAAAGCTTTCTAAATCTCTAGTTTTACTTCAATAGGTTCATTGTAGCCTTCCTCAACAAGATGAATTATACTGAATAATTTAAAATTCTATGAAGCATACAAATGTACTAAACCAAAGCAAAGAGAGAAATGTGATACTCTATTTTGCTTAATGTTTACTTCAATTAGTTTTTTTCGTGAGTAGAAACAAATAACTACTTTAAATTGGATTCCCTATGATGGACTTAAATAGTAAATAAACATAGTATTTTCTATCAAGCTCATGAATACATAATCAAGCTGCGTTTTGAAATAGAATTCAAAGTAAATACCTAATAATGTAATAAGAGTTCTACATATGAAAATATAATTCTCTCAAAAGTATTTAAATATTGAAAACGTCAAATATGTTTAAAAAACATTATCAATTAGACATATTTATTTTGAATATGAGTAAACAAATATTAAGAGATTAATATTAATATTGAAGAAGAATATATTATCTTTTTATATATATATATATATATATATATATAGATATATATATATATATATATATATATATATATATATATATATATATATATATATATATATATATATATATATATATATATATATATATAATTGTAAATGAAAGTATAGTATATACACCTCGTTGCATAATGATAGAACTACCCTGCATTTTCAGCCTAGCATAGAGTAATTGGAATAAATGATTGAAATAAATATTTTTATTGAAAATGTACAAAATAAAAATGACAATAACAAAGTAAAAATATTACTCATGTCTATATTTTCATGTAATAAAATAAAAAATACAAATTTTAAGTTGCAAAATGATAGAACCACATTCAGCTAATACTTTATAAGAGAACCCTTTTTGGTTATAAGTTCATAAATTCGATTAGTCATGCTTTCGACTAAACGTTTGAGTATATCAACATTCAGATTTTCCCATTCTGTAACACTAGAGTCTTTCAATTATAGAACCGTTAAATACTGCTTGTCGTTGGCGTATACGGCCCTGATTAGAATGCTCCAGACATTTTCCATGGGTTTCATGTCAGGAGAACAAGCAGGCCATTCGATTACCTGCACTCTGTTGTCCAGGAACCATTCCCAAGACGAGTTTGCAACATTGTCCTGTTGGAAATTTTTTCCAAAAGGCAACAAATATTCTTCCAACAAGTCTTGATAGTCTACTGCTCTCATTCGACCAGTAGGGAAGACAATGTTAGTCTGCCCAGTATTGCCAAATCCAGCCCAAACCATTAATGATCTTACCTTACGCTGTCTCTTAGAAAAAATGTGTGACTCATTTCGGAGATCCCTCCAATAGAGAGCTCACCCGTCAGGACAATCTAGATAGATTTTTTTTTTCGTCGCAGAACATTACTTGAGTCCACTGTTCTTTCCAAGTCCTGTGTTCTTTAGCCCATTGCATCCTTTTTCGTTTGTGAAGACCTGAAATTCTCAATTGCGTTTTCATTTTCGTGTATTCAAGATGCTCGTTCCACCGAGCTTTTCTGGATAAAGTTGTCTTGTGAACTTTGATGGTGGGGTCTCGTGATTGTCTGTTCAATGTTTCACCAGCTTTTAACTTCTTTACAACTAACCCTTCCTGCCGCTTGGTTAACTTTCGAGGTCTTCCAGTATACTTCTTTGTTCCATATTTGGATCCAAGATGGAGAAAATTATTGATCACGTTTGGTGAACGCCCAATATGTCTTGCTGTTTACCATGAAAACAATCCTGCTTGGTTAAAAGCCGCAATTTGTCCTTTTTCCAAATCAGATAATGTTTTTTTCCTACCCATACTTAGTGACACCTTCACATCACCTTCACACTTCAAATCAATAAACTATGCGTGCTCACAATAAATGCTAGCAAGGTTAGGTTAGTTGATCGAGCGAAACTTTTATATATTTGTTGAAACTCAACTGCGCATGCTTCTCTAGGGTCGATTATTCCACTAAAAAGTATGGGTGGTACTATCATTTTGCAACCTAATATTTGTATTTTTTATTTTATTACAAGAAAATGTGTACATGATAATGTTTTTACTTTGTTATTGTCATTCTTATTTTGTATATTTTCAATAAAAAATTTATTTCAATCATTTATACCAATTACTGTATGCTAGGCTAAAAATACATAGTGGTTCTATTATTATGCAACACGCAGTGTATACACTATATGTATATACATATATTATCTTTAAAATCCAAGATAAAACAATTGACATTTTCTTACTGAAAATAGTTAAATTTCAAAAATAAATGAAATAATGTGGAAACAATATGTATTTAAATAAACGTCCTATTAATATATATATATATATATATATATATATATATATATATATATATATATATATATATATATATATATATATATATATATATATATATATATATATATACATATATATATATATATATATATATATATATATATGCCTGTTAAACATTGTCATTACAGATAAATTAGGATTTCGGTAAACTAGTAAAAATATCACTCTTGTGATCGGATAGGTTCTATATCTGATCCAACCAAAGGCCTTTTTCATACTAAGAGCATTTAAGTCAAACTTACGGCCAGACAGTATATCCCACCGTTGTCGCAGAGTGGCGAAGAGTTGCTTATAATAACTTAAATGTGTGTGTGTGTGTGTGTGTGTGTGTGTGTGTGTGTGTGTGTGTGTGTGTGTGTGTGTGTGTGTGTGTGTGTGTGTGTGTGTGTGTGTGTGTGTGTGTGTGTGTGTGTGTGTGTGTGTGTGTGTGTGTGTGTGTGTGTGTGTGTGTGTGTGTGTGTGTGTGTGTGTGAGTGTGTGTGTGTGTGCGTTAATATCGTTACTTGTCATGGGTCTGAATTCTATGGTTGTTCACTGTAATTAGTGTCCTGACTCAACAAAAATATAAAGTTAAAAATGTATTACACTTAGGAAAATAAAGATAGTATGAACAGTGAGAGATAAAAAGGTACTCAATAAGAAATTAACAAAAAATGTTGATTGTACATTTTATTAAATAAGTTTTATGTAATTTAATGATTAAGGATAAGAAGTAAGTTTGGCAACTGATTAGAGAATAAATCAAAAGAATGATGTTCAAATATTAAAAAAAAAGCATTGGGAATTATAAGTTTCCTTAAAACCGTTTTAATGTAACCATTATAACAATTCTCATTAAATAATCAAATCACATTTATTAAAGAAATAGAAATAAATTTCAAGAAATATTTAAATCGTAAAATTTTCTTTGAAACACGGAAGGATTCACCAGACAAATCATAAATATGTATCCTTAAAAGTATCACTGTAGATTCATAATGTTTTTAAACCTAAAAGACTCATTAGCTTATAAATATTAGGAAGCTAAGTATAAGTATAAGCTTAAAAATGAAGTTCTAATATTGTAATAAGCTTACACATTTTTTATTTGAACTTTATTTAAATATATATAATAAGCATAAAAATTAAGTTTTAAGAAGTATCTTAAAAATAAGTAAATGCCATTTTTAAGGATGACTTAGTTAACAATACTTACATTAAGTTATTAAACAACATCAAAGAAAATTTGGAACTACTTTTGAATTTATAATCCTAACAATCTGAAAAATGATATTGCTTGCGAAAATTTATTAAGATATTTTCTGTTCACCCGTTGAATCTAATATTATGCAAAATTTAAATTTTGCTTTTATAGCATAAATTACTATACTTATTTTTTACTTACATTAATATATTAGCAATCAACAATAGATCTTTTATATCAACAGAGCTACTGTTCATTGCAACATTACAAGTAAAAAAAAATGTGTTAAATTAAAACACGTTCACTTGAAATGTTGAAAAATCCCATTTTAATTTCAAATTTCAACAGAATGGCAAGAACGAAAAGAAAGTTTTGAAATAAATTTTATAAAATTAAAAATCTTGTGTTAAAATTATGAGTAAATTTCCTAAAATATATTTTTTATTCTAAAAATGTTTCTATAGAGCAGTTTGAAATGCTTTTCGACTTATTAAAATATGGGAAATAAGCAGAAATAGTTTACTACTGTGTTTATATGATTGTGACTTAAGAATTTCCCTTATCAGTAAACCTTAATTTTGCCATAATTGCCTAAGATAAAGTAAATAAATCGAATTGCCTGAGAAAATTTCTTAAGATAAAATAAATGCAGAATGCGGCAATCTAAATTCCTTATTTCGTATTTCAATAACACAACAAGTATTAACGATATCTTTTTATTTACTTTTGCATACAAAAGTTACATACTTAAAGCTTTCTTTATATAGTTTTAAATACTATATTGGGCAAGTAACACTCACCATTGTGGAAAAACTGGGTGAACCGAATTCTGCTGTTTTCCATCTCTCTCCCTCTCTCTCCCTCTCCCTCTCCCTCTCTCTCTCCCTCTCTCTCTCCCTCTCTCTCCCTCTCTCTCTCTCTCTCTCCCTCTCTCTCTCCCTCTCTCTCTCTCCCTCTCTCTCTCTCCCCTCTCTCTCTCTCCTCTCTCTCTCTCCAGTACATTGTAGGTTTGTTACCTGTTTCGCTTTGAATGTTTCTTTTCAGATCTTCCAAAGTTTGCAGGTGACTTACAGACACTAGACTTTAAATACCTCCACAAAACGAAGTTTCATAGGACCAAATCGGAAGAACGTCCTGGACACACCAAATCGCTTCTCATTGAATTGATGCACCAGGGGAAATAATTTCGCAGCACATACATATACATATTTCGCAGCAGGAAATAATTCGCCTTGGTATAATGGCTAGTTGCTCCTTTCTGCTGAAACCGTACTTCTCTAAATTATATTTCATCAAGTCGGATCAAAACATTCTTCTAATATGTTCCCATAACGTTATGAAGTGACTGTGATAGTCTATGCAATTTCCTCGAAAATTCATGAGCCAACCATTTTAAACTAATGAAAATCTTTCTTACTGACAAATCCACTCATATTAAAATGATCCTCATCATTAAAAAAGACTAGCGTTTCTTGACGGACATGATCATGAAGTGCTTCACATACATTTCTCCGAGCATTAAAGTCCCATTCGGAAAGTTCCGGCATAAACTTTTATGGACGAAAAGGAAGTTCATCGTTCACCTCAATGAATTATTTGAGATTCATGGACAGATGAATGTTTGTGCGCTCCCAATGCCGCTGAGATCACGAAACTGACACTCTTATTGCTTCGATGTTCTCTGGTGATTTGATGTGACAAGTGTCTCCTCTTCTTCTTCAATACACGGAACTAATTTCCTTTGAACGTTTTTTCATCCATAAAAGAATAGAATTTCAGATATATTCAACAGATTTCATTTCATTTAGAGACAAGTCCAAAAGGTGCAGTATTGAAGCGATTCCTGAAAATGACCTGAGTTGAAGTTTGAAAAAGGCCTCTATGGCAAATTCATGGTGTTCATTATTCCAACGCATGATGGTAAATGAACCACAATGTCGCACAACTTTATGGTCTCCTCTCACGAACGAAACCACCCCTTTCTCATTATTTTTACTTCTTTTTGTGTTATTGCAATTCAAAATAAAAAAGTTAGCCTTTCGCACCCCACAGAGTGAATGTATTTACATTAATAGAACTCGATGTTGTAAACAAACGCAAATTCATGTTTATTTCTGAGAATAATTAAGAATAAATGGTTTAGTATTTTAAATTTTGTTGACTTGATCAGTAAAATATATATTTATTGAAATAAATTTTTTTTCCTCCTATATATATATATATATGTATATATATATATTTATCTCAGTATATATATATATATATTTATTTATCAGTATTTATATATATATATATATATATTTATCAGTAACAAAAATATAAAAATAAATTTAAATTTAGAACAATTAGTATATATATATATATATATATATATATATATATATATATATATATATATATATATATATATATATATATATATATATATATATATACTAATTGTACGAACTTTACATTTATTTTTATATTTTTGTTACTGATAAATATAATACGAATCTTGAATACATATGTGACCTATATAAGAGAATGGGAATCACACATACACACACATAAATAAATATAATTAATTCTTTTATTTGAATTCAAATGACAATTATTCTTAAAATAAACCCTAGCTTTGATTATTACTCTGGATTTATATAGATGAAAAATAAATGCGTTTGGAGAGGATTAAATAAGTAATTTATTTTTATAGTGTGACGAATTTAATTGAATAAATCATAATTACTAAAATTGTCAACACATACATACTTTAAAAGTCTTAGAAAAATATTTTACAAATTTTGCAACCTCAAAGATTTACACAAATATATTTTAAAACAGTTTCTTTTTATATAAATAAGAAAGGCTTAAGCACAACAGCAGCAACAAATGTTCAGTGTGATATAATAATTCATTAATAATTCAACTAAAATATGTAAAACAATCATTAAAAACATATAAAACATTCAAGATAGCATTTTGAATGTTTGTACGATTACTGATTATGGAATAAAAAAATTACAAATATAAACTTTTCACCCAGAAATTTACATTAATATTAATAAGAATAAAATTAAATATAAATTTGAAATCATTCATTGGAGTATTTCAGTTCTGCAACTAATTTAAATAATTTTTGCTAGGAAAAAGATTTTAAACTATAAAACTTTTTTTACTGCCATATTCAAATTTGTAAAGTTATTTGCAATTATTGATTGCTCTTTTCAATGTACATATTCAAATTATTAAAACTTTTGCCTTATCAAAGTGGAAGTTATTTACTCTTTTTTGCCAAGTATTATCCAAATAAATGGAAAAAAAAGATTAAATTATTTTTGTTGCAAGCGGAAAAACACTTTTGCTGTAGACCTGTTTGTATTTAGTTTGTTAGTTTGTATTAAATTGAGTTCCTGTATTACAAAGCAGTAATTCATAGCCGGAAGGATAGAAAACAGTTTTCTCACATCAAACCTATTAGTTTCTTATTTTTTATCCATTTGATACTTTAAAGAGTTTGAGATAAGAAAGAGTTGGAAAAGCGAAGTATTTTTAATATAAACTACAACAAAAAGTAATGTATTTTAATGCAGAATCACTTATAACTGGTGAATTTGCACATGATACACATTTTCGTGATTATAAAAATATGTACGAATTTAAGACACATCAAAGCATCTTTTAATTCCAATGCAAATGCTAGTATATAGGAATATTTATGAATATATTATACTTGGATTTTAAATTTATTATTAGATCATTAAGCTTTTAACAGTTTGTTACTTAATCGCAAGTAAAACATTACATTTTTTAGATATTTGAAGCAAAATCTATATTTTCACTAATAAAAACAAACAATTTATAATAGAAGCATAAGGACTTTTCTAACACAAAATAAATAATTCTCAAAACTAGCAACGAGCAATTAGAAACACATGTTTTTAATTCAAAGACTTTTTTAGATATACTGGATAATGTGACATATGTTTAATATTATTTTGTATGCCTCGCATTCAAAATTTAAAAATATGAAACATTTCTTAACTGTAAAAGATAAAACACAGCACGACATACGTTGTATTACTTTCAAATGGAAATTAATCAATAATCCAACCCTTCATTTTGTTTTGCATAAAGTTTATAATTATTCATATTAGTGATTTTTGATATCAATATTTTGTGCTAAAAATCAAATTATGATATTATGACATTTCAAAATTTGATTGAGAATCATTGGTGCAACTAGTTTCATTCTTATATATTGCGTAATTTATCGAAATTTTATAGATTTATAATATGAAACACACTTACTATTTATAATGAATATAATTTACAAGCAAATGTTTAAACACGCGTATATACAAATTTGCTTGTGATTGACAAAGGATCCTTGGACATGTGTGGTCGTGCAGTATCCTATTGAAATATGGCTGCAGGCAAGCCCTGAAGGTAAGGAAAGACAACTGGCTTGAACTCCTCGAGTTTGTAGCGCTGATTGTTTAAAGTACTAACAATGCGTACTAGAGGAGTGCGAGGAGTGCAATACCGTTGCATATCGTAATACCCGGAGCAGGACCAGTGTGGCGGTGCATAACGTAGCTGTTCACCATCCTCTCTCCACGGTGTCTCCAGGATCGAATGCGACCATCATGGTGTTGCAGACAGAAGTATAACTCATCAGTAAAGACAATTAATTTCCATTCTGCCGTCATCATCCTTCTTTCATCACACCACTGACGGCGGAGACTTCTGTGATTCTGCAAACAAAAGTCGTACTTTCACCTTCATGGTGCTCTGATTAAACAAAAGTCGCTCCCAATTGACTTAAATTCGCATAGCCAAAGCATAGCGAGCTTGGTTTGTCCAAGTTTCATTAGTAACAACAACAACAACATATTCAAAAAGTACATATATTGTTATATTAAGCGAATTAAATGTGTATTAATATTTTATTGTGTTAGGCTTTACTTTACATATCATAACCATTAATAATTTTAAAGTATTTACAGGATGCTGATTTTGGTTAATTTAGTATTAAGCAAAATTTATGATGATTTGAAATTTCCTCAAAATAATATTTTGGTTTTAGATGTATTATATTTTTAATACAGCAAATAATTTTAATTTAAAAGAGAGAGAGTTTTAGGAACTTAAATCAAAATATATATAAATATTTTATAAAGTCTAATAACATAATCTTAATTACTTAAGTTTCAACTTAATCTGCAATATTCTAAAAGAATTTTGAAACATTGAACTACAAATGCAGTATTTTACAACAATTCAACATAATGTAAAAATAACAAGAAGAAAGAAATATCGGCAAATAAATAGTCACAAATTATAAAAAGTCGTTATTTGTGGATATGTTTTGAAATAATCCAATATTTGTAATCCATAAAATTAAATCAATAATTTTTATCTTTGTGGGAGAACCAGCAGTATAATAACAAAAATTTATTAGTGAAACATTAAAATATTCCCGCAAATTTTATTCTGGCAAAATACAAGATATGTGTAAGTCATCTTATTTTTTAGAATTAAGATTTATGACATAATTTGTGAAAATTCAAATGGTCGTATCATCATATCATCTTAAAGACTTTTAAGCATCTAACAACCTAATGACTCCCAATATTATACCGAAAACTATTTAAGAATACTATATGAAAAATTGTTATTTGGAAAATTTTTTAACTTTTACTGAAGCACAAATAAAGTTTAAAAGCACCAGATAGTTCCAGAAAAATTGGAAACCGATTTATAGATAAAGTAGTTTTTTCTAAATTCTCTATTTACTTCTTTATTGGAATTTATCTATACAAAGTTAATCGAAAACCCATTTCAGAAATTTCTTCAATTTCTGACTTCATTTTATATTAATTTAGTTGAAGGTCAAGTAAATAAATATGGAATTATTCGTTAACTCAATAACTTAGTTTTAAAGTTACATGTATAGTACTCCATGTGTAACTTTTTGTAAATATTTCAATACGTTTTTATGTTATAAATTATGATTTATTATATTTAAAATGAATAATGTTTTTGATAATATCTATATTTTCTCTTTCACTAAAAGTTATCCATAGCTTTATTTCAATTTCAGTTTCAAAAAAACTTATTTAAAAGCAAATCACTTGTAATGTCTTTTTCGTTTAACTGTCACTAATAAAAAAAGAGATTTCTCTCACAAATATAGCATAAAGTCTCGAATATTATTAATCATCTTGAATAATATTAAACTTTAAATAATATTAGTCATTCAATAAAACCTCGTTCTTACGAAGTCGTAGAAAAAATCAAAAACATTTTAAATTCCAAAATTCGTGAAATATGCAAATAGGAATATAATATTTTTAGGAGAATTATTTTCAGCGAATTGATATCTTTTAATAAATGAAAAGAGATGTTTGAATGTAAAAGTACTCTCTTTATAACACATGCACACTCTTTAAGCACATACAAAATAAAATATATATTTTAAAACAATTTTTACTTTAATTTTTATTGATAATAAATCAAATAATAAACTATATATTTTAATTTTTTCTGTTTTAAAACTATGTTTTTAAAAACTGTTTTCAGTTTTTGATTTAGGATAGCACCTTACTGTTATTTTTCGCATTAAAAAGTACTTCAACCATGAGCAATTCATCTAAATGTTCTGCAGATGATTAATACTTTATAATAATTCTTTTTTATTCCATAACGGACATTTTTCATTTCCTCTCATTCATAATTTTCTCAATAATTCCTTGAATTTCATTGAATTTTCTGAATTTCCTTTGAATTTCACCATCTTTCTTTCGAGAAATTTAAATAACATATCTGAGCAAAAAATCAAAAAGTCCCCGAAACAAATTTGGATTTTTTTATTAACTTAGAATTTCTTTGTCTATGTTTATATTTGTGACACAAATTTCTAATATATTCTGGTATGTTTTCAGAAGTAAAGTAATTAATCTTTGCTTTTATAAATTACGGTGGTGTCTTAAATAAAATCTGAATGTTAAACTGCTCCTTGTAAACCATCTTTTATGCAACATCGTGTATTGTGCTTAGAGTATTCCAACGCTATAGGCATTGTAATTTGAAAAACTAATCTACGATACTTAAAAAATAATCTCTTTACAAGAATACTCTAATATTCTACGATATTTTTGTTGGAAGCTGTTGATTATGCTGTGTTCCATATCATTTAAATGAAACTTAGAGAAAGCGGAAGAATTTCCATACAAATTGTTTCAATAATTTCAGGTCTTCAATGCGAGAAGTATAATTATATACAATAGAATAATTTTTACAATTCTCCAATAAAAGTTGTCAATTCAAGTTTTTTAGCCAAAATTTAAAAACTTTCCATTAACAGGAACAAAAATACACATAACTAAAAGATATTTACAGACGATATTCCAAAAAGTGATGATTTTTTTCAGAAATTTAGTTCCTAAATATGAATTAAAATTGTGTTATAGAGCTATTTTAGGGACTAGAAACTAATTCTTAAGAACGTGAGTGTTCGTAATTTAGAAGTGTTTACAAACGAGTGCCTAATTTTTTTATCTATATTTTCTCAAAAATACCTGCTTTCATTCAATAGTTGTTTTATATTTCTCCATATTTGTTTTGCAAACTTAAACATTATTTTCATAGTCTTTATTTTTGCTCCTTTTTCGTTTCATCTGAAGCGCAGTTTAAAAACATTTTTATTGCATTTAATAACAACCAAATTAATGTTCTTTTAAATCTAGAAAATACTACATCCATTACTTGCAACTCAACAATATTATCTTTACTCTGTTATTTAAGCAGATATAAAAGGGAAAGTAAACTCATATACAACATTGATGATACATAACAATCTTACAACTAAAGCAAAACTATAACCATCTTGACGATTCATTGGGTATCATAAGACTTATTAGTGATGCTACTTTACCGTGTTAAAAAAGGTATAACTTTATCTACAAATTTTGAAATAAATCCGCATACAATCATATTCTTTTATAAATAAATTAATTTTATCGTTTTAAATAATAATTCATAAAATTAACTTTAGAATTAAATAAATATGTTAAGGATATATATTTTGTGTTTTTAAATAAAAACTAAAATTTATAATTACTTTGTAAATTCGATTTTTATATAATACCTTTACTAAAAATATATCATCCCCAACGTATTGCTTTTAACAAAAAAGCATTTCTCTGAGTTGATTTTATCTCCTTTTAACTATCACAAAAAGAGCAGTTTATATACACATGTGCGTGCGTGCGTGCGTGTGTGTGTGTGTGTGTGTGTGTGTGTGTGTGTGTGTGTGTGTGTGTGTGTGTGTGTGTGTGTGTGTGTGTGTGTGTGTGTGTTGTGTGTGTGTGTGTGTGTGTGTGTGTGTGTGTGTGTGTGTGTGTGTGTGTGTGTGTGTGTGTGTGTGTGTGTGTGTGTGTGTGTGTGTGTGTGCGCTTTCATCAAATCCAATTTATTGTTAAATGCCATATTAATGATACCCAAATGGGGCATTTATTAAAAACTTAAAAATTAAGAAAATATTTCTTCTTTGAAAGCTCTTTCTTATTTAACAATTGTTTAGCTTTAAAATAAGGAAGGGTACTTAGATTTACAATTACCAGTTTATATCAAAATTAAATAATTAATTCCTTAAGGTAAAAGTTACGCTATCATTAATCAGAAAAAAATTAATATCAAAAGAAGTTTTTGGAAACAAAGTGATGGTATTCACATGTAAAATTTTCAGATATTTTGATCATTTAATTAAAATTTTAGAAATTTGATGTAAGAATGTGTCATTTTTACTACCTCATTAACTTCAATGATGCATCTCATTAAAACATCTATATTTGTATAAAATCAATAATTAATTTCGAACTAATTCCATAAAGTATTAAAATCGCAATGAATTTTCCCAGAGCCATGTTTTTCTATCGAATTGTGCCAGAAGTATTTCACTTTAATTCTAAGACAGTTTACTGAGTTCTGCAGTAAAAGATTCCAAATAAAAATACTTTTCATTTGGAATTTAACTTTTCAAAAGTTAAATAGGAAATTTTTAAAAATTTCAATATATCAAGCAAAATATTGAAAAATGGTGTTCACGATTAAAAATGGCTTTTGAATGATTGCAAGTTCTTGTAAAAGGATTGTAGGGATTGGGTCATCACCAAAAGACAATCATTAAAATCAAAACTTTATATTTACTTTAGCCCCTACATATTCCTTGACATTTTGCAGATTTTCATGAAAGTATAATATCAATAAAGTTTAAACATTAAAAAACTATTAATAACTTTTAAACCAAAAAATGAAAGAAAATTATTTTAATAAATGAAGTTATTTTATTTTTTTAAAAAAAGTTTATTTTAAATACACTTTGAAAACTGAAAATGAAAGAAGATGATAAAAATATAAAATGTGGTCACTTCTGAGTATAAGAAAACTTAAACGTTATATTTGTTAACATTTTTTAAACAAATAAGATATTGAAACCTCTAAGAGAAATAAATTGTCTCTGTTGAAAAAAATGAATATTTGAATAAGAAGATTAAGTTAATCATAGAAAAAATGAAACAATGTTGAATATTTGCTTATTTTATAAAAGTGTGTTCAATGAAACAAAATTTTTTTAAAATAAATATCATATTAAACGGTATGCATGTTTAATTTTATTTCTCGCTTGATACATATTTTTTTTAATTTGATTCCCAAAATTATTCTTCAGAAAAATAATGACTTTTTAAATTTTTGTTGCTTACTAAATAATTTGTGATATAAATGTTTTTAGTCATTGAAAGCACCTTATTTTAATTATGTTTTCAGCTTAACCTTTCGTATTTAATTCATGGCTGCGCATACACATGTATTTGTTTTAAATGCAACGAGTCTTTTTTTAATGGAATAAAGTATAAGAAAGCAATTTTTTGATTTGTTAAACATAAATATCATATATAACAAAAAATTCTTAAAAAATAATTCATCATATTGATCCTTAACAATTAATATAAAAAGATTAATACTCTAAATTATTATATAGATCTTAAAATTATATTTTTCATGAAAACGAAATCGCAATTTAATATTGAAATTCATCTTTCTAACATTTCTGTATGAAAGTTAGCATGCATTTTCGTTCAAAAGATTTAAAAGCTTATTGAAAATAAATGTTATCTATCTTCCAGAATTAATTATTTAATTCGCGTAAAAAAAATTACTTGCAAAAAATATAAGGCAAATCTTCGAACCTCTCTAAAAATTTAATCATTTAGCATCATTACTAAAATAATCCTACTCTCGTGCTACTTTGAAATATTTTAAGAAAAGGATTTAAAATCTATATTTTTTACACTTGATAAAATTAATTGCATTTCCTAAGAAAAAGTCACATTTTCGCAATTAAAAAAAAATTCTTTATGGGTAACAGAAGAAAGATTTCTCTTGAAAGTTAGTTCAAACGAACATTTCAATGTAAAATGATAAAAAAATTTTAATTAAAAAAAGCATTCCTTTTAGAAAAATCAAGAGAGTTCTTTTTAAAGTATTATGTAATATTATTGTGTATCGATGCATTTTCCAAACAATTTTATAAAGGCATATCATATAAACTTAATAGCAATTTCATTTAATTTCAATTAACTATCACGAATAAATTCTTTCTATTTGAGAGCTGGGATGTATGTAGAATATTCTCCTGAAATAAAATACTTTCAATTGTAATTTTGAGTTAAAATTTGTTACAAATTACTTTATTTTCTATCTGAAACTCCACTGAAAGGGAATCGATATTTTTGTTTTAATTTTTAAAACTCATTTGCTCCATAAATTCGTAATTGTACATAGATGAAAAAAAAAATTTTTATCTACAATCAAGCTAGAGACCAAAATGAATAGGTACAATAAAAGTTCAATAAAAACTATTAACTTCATTTAAAGCTTATAATGAAGTTATTATCTGAAATGTTAGTTTGTTACATTTTCAGGCTTTTTTGTAACGATATGATAACTACACATATTCCATGTATAATGATTTTTTTCTCACAGCAAAACATATCTACAACAATACTTTTGCTGAAATACATGTAGGCTATTCTTATAATTGTTTCTGCTATTTTATTAGAAAAAGGGTAAATTATTATAGATTATTGCCAAGTGGTGGTTATATTACCTTTGTTTTGAAATAATCTTTGATGTTTTTAGAACAGGTTCAAAGTCTGAACAGCTTACTTCAAAAGACATACACAGAAATAAATAAATTTTCTTAAATATTGACTCTTGTTAAAAGTAAGATTTTATATTAATTAATATGTTCCTTTTTGTGTGAAATTATTTTATTATGTTAAATCTAATTTTTACCATTGATTGAATTTATTCGGAGAAGCATCGTAACAAATAACTTGAATTTATTAAGGCTTTACATCTGATATTTAAAATTATATTCGATTATTTCGTTTCTAAATGAAATATAAGTAGTTAGGATTTTTGAGTTATTCTTCTTAGTTGGGAATCGTGAAAAATGAAATCCATAAGAAAGTTGCTAAGAAACTTTTTTTTCCTTATTTGGGATTATTTTAAAATTATAAATTTAATGCAATATTCTCCGTCAGAAGTTTCTTGAAAACTATTTCTTAGAATTTTTAAAAAATGTCTCTTTTTAAATTAATTCTTGAAACATTTTTCCTAGAATTTTTGAAAAATGTCCATTTTTAAATTAATTAATGTGATAGTGTATAATATCCGATTTTAAATTTAATTCTAAAATTGTAATATGTAAAATTAATAGTCATTTATTTGTTCTTTTTCTTACTTTGAAATGAAATTTTTGCAATAAAATTTGTACTTTTTTATCATATAAAGTCATAAAATGGCAAAAATATTAATATTTTACCAACAATACATGCTTATGTCTCACTTAAAAGCACATTCTAATTTATATTAAAATTTAAATTTTAAATTACAAATATTACAATAATGTATGTATTTTTTTTCTTTTGTAAAATCAAGAAGCTCTGTGGAAATCAGATTACATTTAAATATCTTCGAAAGACGTAAAATTTACATTGAAGTTTATATAATAGTCTTAATATTAATCAGAAGTTTTAAAATTCATTTTTCGAACTAACACTGTAATTTGTTATTTCAGCATTTCAATCTACTTAAATTTGTGCGGAAATTATTTCATATTTATGAAATACAAAAACAAAATTTTTTATACCATCATCCGACAAGATCAAGTTGATTTGAGCAATTCGTCGTTTAATTACACTGATAGATCATCTTTAAGTTCTAGCTTTGAAACAACAGACAAATAAAGGCATGCGATTGAGTATTAAATCTATGAATTGTAAAATATTGTCATCAATTGATTAAGATGAAGTGAGTAAGTAAATATCAGGTAAATATGAATTATATCTGATCTAATTAAAAGCAAAGAAACTGAATCTGTAGTACAAGTTCATTGTACTTTAGATTAAAATTAATTTTATCAACCATACATTTCAACGCTTTAATAATAAACTATTTTAATATCATCAGATGATTATAGTATTAAGCACAATCAATTCGTTGAATTTTGTTACATTTTTTTTTAATTTTGAAAATATTGTTGAAAGGATATTTTTTGTTGCTCTATGCTTGCATGTATTAGTCTAAAAAATACCATGATAAATATAAAAGATGCATAAATTTAATACCAAAATGTTAAGGCAGTGTGTTTAATTTTGCATGATATTAATATATGTAGATTTTAAACCAAATCAATAAACTTGCTTATTAATTTTTAGCATGTCAACATATATTCTCTCAATCAATTAATAACTCCTATAAAACATTACTTGAAATATAATTAATCAAAAACAAAATACATATAAATTTATCTCGCCATAGCGAAGTCTATTCATAATTTTTTACCTATTCATGAATATACTTTACAGAGTAGTTTGTAAGGAAATTAAAAATTATTAAATATTTTTGTAATGCTTATTTTCATTCTTCACACAATAGACAGTATTTTTAATTGATTATTTTTTCAAAGGCTACCCTAATTAGACATGGTGGATATGATGAATTTGTTTCGCAAGGTATTTTCTTTTTTGCATGATCAAATAATATTAATGGCTTTCATTTAATCTAACATTTATATTTTTATAATTAATATTTTATCTTTAAAGAAGAAAATTTTCATCATAACGAGGAAAAATATAATTAACAAAGCTGTGACAAAAAACATTTCAATGAAACTTTAAATTATAAAGATTTATTTTAATATTACATTTTTACATACACCTTAACAGTGTTCTGTTAAACAATATACATGTTTTTTTTCTTCTAGAAATGTCTCAAAGAGAATTAAAAACATGTTTAAACTGAATAGTTATATTACAATAAAAGCGTTATCTGTGCGATCAACAGAAATTTTCTATAAATGTTTTTATAAAAAATTAAGTCTAGAATGTAATGATATGCAAAATAGATTGATTAAAAAGTAAAGATAAAATGTTAAGCTTATCACATTAGCATTTCAAATGTGTGTACTAATTAATTTCGTTGAGCGCGTACGTTTTTAACTTCTCCAATTAATAACCAACATTTGAAGTAAATTTTAAGTAAATATTTAAATATCTGATATTTTATAAGCATTTAAATATTAGAAAAATTCATAAATAGAGAACTATACAGTGAAAGCACTTCATCAAACAACAATTTTAAAAAATAAATTATTATAAGCTATTTCTTACCATTTCTGAAAAGGTTTCCTTTATTTGAACAAAAAGCTATAAAATTATTCATTAAGTCACTTTTTCCTTAAATTTTATTTATACTTTACATTACATGTGTATTTAAAAAATAATGGAATGAAGCACATTTCATATTATGTATAGAATATTTTTTTGGAAATTTCAATGTTAGAGAAATTTTATATAAACAGTAATATTATATATATATATATATATATATATATATATATATAATATATACATATGTTATTGATATGTCTGTTACAATTGATTTATTAAAGTTTTCTTAAAAAAAAAAGTAAAATATCTAGAAAGTATTTCCATTCTGTTCTTTGTTATAAATGTAATTCAGTTCTCCTCATAAATTTTTATTAGCAAAGTATTACAATTATGTTAAAAATCAAAATGCAAATACTTTATAGTAACACATCATTTCATCAATTTAGAAAGAAATAATGTACATTTTACGGAATGACTAAATATTTTCAACCTACTTTTACAAAACAAAAATTATCTAGTTCAGCCCAGAATGAATATGAATCTAGTTCAGCCCAGATTATCTCCTTTATAGTGGGAAAGACAGAAGAGGTTCTGTATTGGTTTAGAGATTTATTTCGTGTTTCAGAAATAGATCTCTTTGTCTTCTGATATGGACAGGTCACTAGCACTGACTACTCCCTGACAGACAAACTGTATTCAATCTATGCAACAATTCTATAGCACAGTCATTGTTCCTGTGTGATCACTCTTCTAGACAATCTTTTGATCATATATCTGCATTCTATAGCGTAGACATTGTGTGTATCAAGATGGTAATCCCCCTTTTAATTGAAGTCAAATTGTTGAATCATGGTTTCAAGACAATAAAAAATCTCAGTTACATACCTTCGGTGGCCTGCTCAATCACCGGACATAAACATCATAAGCTCCTAATGTATGTCCTCGAAAAAGAAATAATATCCCGTTATTCATATTCAGCGTGTCTTAGTCAGTGTCAAGAAATTTATTCATTGTGACTGGTACAAGCTTCTACTTACCAGCATGCAGAAATTCTTCAAGTTGTACAGCAATGCAGAGCATGTTTTAGGAGGATTTAAGTAATTTCAACTGTCCAAAGTATTCCCAAACATATTAGGACTGAAACACTTCTTTTTATAAGAATTGTTAACTATTTTAGTCTTATATCGATTTTATATATTCTTATTTAAAGTTAAAATTTCAAGAACATAATGCTTAAGGCTAAGTTTAAATTAATTTTAAGAAAATAAGCATGTTTTCATTTATTTGTGAGACATTTGAACATTTTCCGATGTCTCTAAATTTCATTATTATTAAACATGTTAAGAGTTCAACCATTGTAGTAGTCGCCTAATGGTTAGGGTATCGATCTGCCATCCGTACGGGTGTCTTCACTTCCCAATGTCACCAAAGAACCACCGAGTACATGCCATATACATGCTCACCAAATCTGTGGAATTGAAAGTTCTGTGGTTGAGCAGTTATGATGTGATAATCATACATGGATGTAATGGTTTGGAGAAAATTTCCTCCTCCTTCAGATAAATATTAAAATTGAGGGAATCGATCCTCCTGTGGTGCCATCTATCAGAGTCTTTTAGAGCAAAGTCGGACTTTCACCTTCGTGGTGCTCTGGGTAAAAACGAAACTGACTTAAATTCGAATAACCAATTGCTGTTATAAGTAACAACTACAACAGATTTCAAACTTTGTTGCTAAAATCTGTAATAACAGCTGACGTTGATTTCTCTCTTACGATGGATTCATACATAATGGATGTATTTACAATAGATAAATAACAAAACTAAAAGAATAATTATTTATTTAAAATAAGTTAAAGAAAAAAGTATTGAGACATTGTTTGCTTTTAATGAAAAAACATCAGTCACTCTATAGAAAACATACTTTTTGTTTTCGTTGTAAAATTTTATTTTTCCATATGCATTGCCACAGAAAATATCTTCCTCTTTATAATATACAAAAGACATACTATTCAAAATTACATTATATTGTAGAAAATTATAAAAATTCACATGTAACTATACAAACAATAACGTTTAATAAAACATTAAAGAATATATAAAATTTTTATTAAATATCCATGAAGCATTATGCATTTTGAATTTAAGAATATATTCTACTATATTAAAATTATTCATGAAAATATTATAAGCATTTCTAATTCTATATTAAGGAAATTTAATAGAATTAATAATATATTATTCAGATTGAAAAATCAAACGAATAAATGATATATTAAATAAAATAATTTAATTATTTAGTTGTGTACATTAATTCATTTTCTTTTTTAAAAAGTTAATATGATTTTCATCTATAATAATTTTTTTAATTATATAAAAAATATTTTATATTATAAAGATTTATGTATGCTTTTATATAAAAATTTATATCATGTATATTAACCATTTTATAGATTTATATAATATATACTAATCATTTTAAATTATAATATATATTAAAGGCATTCAAGGAAATCAAAAATGTTTTAACAAAAGAGAAGGAAATTGAGTAATCAGCTAAAGTAAATGAGATGTGCAGAAGAATATTTTTTCACTAAAAATAAAGATTCTATAATACTTGAATTTCATTTCCTTTAATACTTTCTCCTTATTTTTTTTTAAATATTTTTCTTTTAAAAGTTTTTTTCTTCTCTACGCATTTTAAAATATAGCACATTTTTTCGTAACATTTTATAGATTTATTTCCATTCGACAATTTTTTAGTTTAATTTTAAAACTCATCTGTATATACTATGAGTGATATTTAAAATTGATTTGCAGAAGTTATGAACTTGCAAATATCAGTTTTAAGTATCAACATTACAAAATTTCAAAGTTTTTAATATCAGCAATACAAATGAATATAAAAACATATGTAGATATATTAACTGATGATTACATTTATTATGATATATATATATATATATATATATATATATATATATATATATAATTTGTTGCAATTATTAAGAATATAGTTTTCGAGAAGGAAATATAACTTACTACAATTTCTAGAGCAACTAAATTGCAAATTAGATTCATCTTACTAATATATCAATATGCAGCATTCAACATCAATTTTCATCAGCCTATCAATGGTGGAGTTGTTAGCGTCCCTAACATTGAATTAACATTAACCATTCCCTAACATTAACCAGTTCCTGGGTTCAAATTCTGTTTCGAGCATGAATGCTTCTTTCTTTCTGTTTGTGTTTCTTTTTATCCCTTCACTTTCGGGGTGAATATTGCACACCCACTGGAGCCCTCTGTATAAGATGCCATCACATTTGCTCTTTGTAGCGCTGAATAAGTATATCCTAAATGCACCCCGTCATTACTAAAAAAAACATTAAGTTTTGCCATTGGACTCTTTTTTTTTCTTTATGGTTTTTAAAATTAGAGAGAAGGTTGTTTATATCAATCGTTAATATGTTTCCAAATAAAAATCAAAATAATACTTTGAATTAAAATAAATTTTTAAATATTCAAATTTTTTATGATATAATCATAATTATTGTATACCCTATAAAAATATACTCTACAAATTTTTATCTAATTTATTAAGTTATTTACTCTATTTTTTCCATGGTACAAGACTAGCCTAAAAATATTTTTGATAATAAGCCAAGATAAATTAGCCATGGAAATCATCTTCTGAGTAGAGTATAGCCTAGGGTAGAAATAAGGCTCGACTATGTAAAAGATTCTTAAGCCTATGTATCAAGGATGAAGATGATCTTCCTCTGGCTATTATATAAAATGATTATAATCAATATTAAATTTTAAATTAAGTTTTGATTCAATTATCAAGTAAAATATAGTTATTCGTATATAAAACTTTAGTAACACTAAAATTCTAGTCAATGCATGACTTTATTGTGTGTTTATTTAGTAAGAAATAAATTTGTTATTTGTAATTTTCTAAAATAAATTTTACTACCTTGTAACTGGAAGTACAGAAATCAAAAAAAATTTAAAATTAAGTACTATCAAGAAGAATCCAAAAACATTAAAATTCAAATGAAAAGAATCAGTATTTACGAACTTATTTCATGATTAGTAGTCATGGTTATTTTCTCTTTTTCCCACTTTGATTTCAAATACTCGTTTCGGAATAAATATTTTACTTAACGTGATCAGACTTAAAATATTCAAGTCAGGTCTTATGCACATTAATGCTGTTGTCTGTAAAGGCTCTTATCTTAAATTTGAGTATTCTCATTAAATCATAACCATAATGATGAAGATGCTTATAATCTTGTTTTAATATACATCAAGCATTTGATTCTGATTCATTACTATCTTTGAAAGCAATCTTTCAAAAATAATTCATATAGCAGGATTTAATTTTTTTCAAAAAATGTTTAATTTTTTCTATTTTTAAATGTTTTAGAAAAATATTACTGAAAAAGTATTGTTTTAAATTTTTGTATTAAATCTATCATAGAAATACTTCTATAAGTAAATATAATATAATTTTGTAATACATATCAGACAATTACCAGTAATTTGGATCACTTTAGAACTTCGTGAAAGTTTAACTTGAAGCTATTTCTTATAAGCTAAATTTCTCTTAAACACAATTCAGCTTTTTTATGCATATATGTTTGACTTGAAGATACATATATACTTATATTATAACTAGAAGATACAATGTTTAACTTGAAGCTATTTCTCATAAGCTAAATTTCTTTTTTATAACAAAATTCAGCTTTTTTATACTTATATAAATGTGTGCGTGTTTGTATCTTTCATCGATAATATTTAGATAAATATATTATTCTCTTACATAGTTATCAACTTCTAAATAATCTTAATAAGTTTCCTATTTTTTTTTCTTGATTTTGACTCTATCTTGAAATTTCATGCTACAAAGATCAAATATTTTCTATAATATTCAAAAACTTTCAAATATGAGATAACTTTTTATCGTTATTAATAGACTGATGAAAAAATCTAAGTTGCAAATAAAATGTATTTAAAGTTCTAGTACGAAACATTCATGTACTTTCATTGTACTTCTAAAACTTGTTACACACTAAGAGGGGAAATTAGTACAATTTTTCATTTGAAATATATATACTGCAATTTAGGTAATAAATTTGAATTGAAAGGCATATATTAGTTTTATTGTCTATAAGCTTTTTTTTTTAACAAAACTGTTATTATTTTGGTTACCAAATTTATATACATTTTTAAAGTTATAAAATCCTTTAAGTCCTGTAATTGATTTAGTAACAGGACTTAAAGGATGTTATAACTTTTATATTTATTAGATCCTTTAATAAACAATGATGAGTTTAATAAACAAGTTAAAAGATTCATTAAATCCTTATAACTGATTTCTCAATTTACAGCATTCATTAAATCTTAATTTAATGGTTTTAAAACTCTAAATTTTCAATTAATATGTTTGTTAATAAGACAAATTGTAAGCAATTATTTACGTAAATAATTTTAAAAGTTTAGAAAGTTAACATTGAATCTTAATAAAAGTCATCAGATTTTCTATTTAATTTTCAATTTTGATTTTTTTTTTCTTTTTATGTAATTTGAAGTATTTTGAGATATTTTCCTTACATTTAACATCTAAACTCCACTTATAGGTTTTTATGCTGAATTTACAAAAAAAATTGCAAGTGTCAAAATATTTGAATTTGCTTCAATAAAGAAAAATATTTCTCATAATATATATTCATTTAAACATTTTCTGCTTCCATTACAAAAATTTAGTCATACCTATTTTATTTTTTATATTAATTTTGTATTGTCTCTATCTTATTTAATTTATTAATTATCTTTCTTTAAAGGTAATTTTTTTTTTGAAATCTAAATAAACATGAGATGATTGAAATATTTTAATAATATACAAAAAATGATTTATAATTAAGTTTGATTCACTAAGTGGTACTTTGACTTAAATATGCTTTTGGATGATTGGTACTTTCACAAAAGATTACTTAATTTTTTCTAATGAAGATTACACAATTAAAAAATTCTACACTCTTGACATAGATGGGAATGAGGGTAAACCGTGTTAAATGTAAACTTGTTCAATTTACTATAATATAATTAAATATTTTTCATTATCAGTAATATTCAAATACATAGGATAAGTATATTTGTACTCTCACCCAATGAGCTTTTTTAAGACATTAGTCACAAAAAATAAAAATATTTTAAAAACAAAATTTGGCATGTCAAATTTTATTCTTTCCTTTTGATTATATTATTGTTAATATGCATTTTGAAAATATATAAAATTTAACAGCTGGTTTTATTAATTTGTTATTTTAAGAAAAATGCCAATGAATTTAAGATGTTTATATCAGTCAGAATAAAAGAATGATTTTTTTTTACTTTTAAAATTTTTAACATGTAAAACTAGTAACAATAAGGGAAATAGTATGAAAATAGTTTGGTTTTACTTATGATTTTTTAATACTCTGATGCTTGTATTTAAAAATTATTTTTCTTTATTAAGTGATAAACTGTATCATATTATATTTGTCCATTTTATTTATGTTCTTTGTTTCATAATATAATATTACATTAATATTGTTGTCTCCAATCTGTATGATTGTTTTTATATCAGGCCTTCTGAAAGTAAAGGACTTATAATTCTGTAACCACTTATAGAATGCATTCAATTAAAGTAAAATAATTTTATCCAAATATTTAGATCAACAATACTTTAACTTAGGAACATAATCCAATAATTTCTTGTTAACTGATTTTAATAAACTAAGAGAATATTTTTAAAAAATAAACAATTAAAGTTTAAAAATCATTTTTCATAAGTTACAGAGTTTGTGAATAAACTAATTCATGTATTTTAATTGAATTTCTTATTACCGAATAGTGCCTTGCTTTTTTAAACATTTGATTAAATATTTCCTTTTATAAATAATAAGTAAATTATATTCTTATATTGTTTAATATTTCAAACTTTTCCTATAGTACTGCCTTATTTTTAATAACAAAAAATGTAATTCACATCCTTCTTGCAATGTAGTGAATATGAAAATCACACATTTACTAATTGCTCTCTAAAAATTTCTTTTATTAAAGTGTACCTAAGCAACAATAACAAGATATATGTTAAGTAATATGCTCAACTTAATTAATAATGTACTTTGATAGTTTCTGTTGTTCACTAATTTCATGCACACCCAGTAACACATTCTAAAATATTCCAGGATGGTGTCCCAAATTACTATTGATCCAGAATGTGAAAAGCAGTTATTAAAATGACAGATATATATATGAATGACAAGAAAAAATAAATTCTTCACTTTAAAAAAATTAATCTAAATATTGTAAGGAATGATTCACATCACAAAATTGATGCAAGAATTTTTAAGTTATCTAGAATGCATATCGAGTAAATATATAAATATATTTATGAAGCAGATAGTTTTAACTAAAAAATTAATTCTTGTTAAATTTTCAAAATGTAATTTTACTAACATGAGTAAAGTTTTCTTCCTTACACGAACCATAATTTTTTTAACAAAACAAGAATTTACTATTACAATTTTTACATATTTACTAAAATAAAGAATAAGAAATTAACAATTCAATGTAGTCTTAAACAGTGATTCTCAAATATAGTTAAATTAATCAAATTGTTTTATGTTCATTTTAGTTGATTCTATTCATTACGACTTTAATTAATGTATTATGTTAGATTGTAACCTTAATTAATATTACAATAAAAAGTACTAGGCAAACATTTTAAAATCAAATTTTTTTAAATAACTAAAGAGCTTGTAAAACTTTTAAGGAACTGACAACTTATCATCTACAATGGGATTTTTTATATTTTTCAAAGAATAAATTATTTTGTAATAAATAAAGTTTACATTCACAGATTTTTTACGTGCACGTTACATGTGACTATTACTTAATTTCTTTACGGAAGATTTATGTAAGTATCCTTCAGATATTTTATTTTAAATTTCAATAGCTACTTTTTAAAATAAATAGTAGGTAAATTTATATCCATAATTGCTATTTGTTGTGTAAAATTAGCATTTTTTTTTCAATTTCAATTAGAATAAACTATTTATCTATTAAATTATTTTACTAAATAAATGATTTCTCAAACTTTATATGTATACATATTATAAAATAAAAATGACGTCTTCTAAGGAGGTTATAATATCCACTGAATCCCAAATTTCAATGTATTATTTTAATCTTATTTTTCTTGTGAGTAACCAATTAATTTTGCATTAAAATGAAGAGTAAAATTTTTCTTCTGATTTTTATTTCAGCTTTTTAAATAGAAATTCTTTGTAAAATGGCTTATTATTATCTACCCCAAACATCTTAACATATTTTTAAGTGACAAAGTGTTGGGCAATTAATGGATCTGGTAAAAAAAATGCAACTTCATACACATCTTTCAAAATTTCATACTCAATGAAACTGAAAGTTTTAATCATCCTTCAAAAGTAGATGAATTCAAAAGAAAGAAATCAAAGACTTATTGCCTTTAAGACTGATGTTTGTCAATTTATTCTTTTACTAAAAAATATTTACTTTATTAAAAATATAGAAAATAATATACAAAAATATAAATATATAATATATAAATAATAAAAATAATGTTTAAAAACATAAAATACATATAAAAATAATTTATTTCTTTATATAGCTTTACAATGTATTTAATTCAAGAAAAAAAATTAAGAAATTGATATCAAAACTTTTATATTTCTTATGTGTAGTTTCTCTAAATCTGTGTATCCTATCCATTGCAATATATCATAATGAATATTGTTTCTTTGTTTGAAAGAAAATAAAAAAACTTGTTCAAAATTTCCATATGAGAAATTAAGAACAAAAAAACTTTAAATACATTATTTTTTAAACTTTAAATACATTATTTGTTAAATTTTAAATACACTAAACAATAACCTGATGCGTAAATTCATATTACGAAGTTATCACTATTATCTAATATATACTATAATAGACAAAGTTAAGGAAATACAGAATCCATCTTCCCTTTTTGATTTCTCTTAAATACCAATACATTTTCATACAGAAAGTACAATCCGAAAGTAAGAAAAATAGAGAAAAACAAGTTTTTGACTAATTTATAAATGTTTTATTTTGGAAAATATCTGTAATTCTATTCAGCCTGTACAACAGTTTAGATAAATTGATGAAAATTTCTTTTTCATAATCTCATTTTATTTAACTTTTTTATTTATAATATATATATATATATATATATATATATATATATATATATATATATATATATATATGTATGTATGTATGTATATATATATATATATATATATATATATATAAGATTTTTAAAATTTTCATACTATTATCAATAAGAAAAGAATGCAAAATCTTTACTAAATATATATTTCAAAAGTGTGTATTAATTCATCAATGCAACAATAGAGGATTATTCCACAATGTTATGTAAATTAGGCTGTATTACTAGTCAACACTTCAATCGAAAGCATTAAGTTAGGAAGTGATACTTAGAGATGGCAAGACACACAACCTAACTCCAAATCAAGGTATAATCATATAGCTATACAATGCTTACGAATCCAGTGCGTAGAATGCATATCTTCTCCATCATCAGTGTATCCAAAGATAATGATAGCTGTTTGGGTTTAACACTCATCTTGTCAATCGCTGTTTCCTCATATTAACAGAGAAATTGTGGGTTTCTAGTAATTATCATATTATTATTTTAACACTGTGAATGCTGAATAACCTACTACATAAACAAATGCGTGTAATCAATCAAATATTTTTAACATATTTTCAGTGCAATACCAATGCATCCAATTGTTAACATTTATTGAACATAAAGCGAGTTTATTTTCATAAAATTTTAATAAAAATAAATATTATGAATGTATTATTGAAATAATGAGATGTTAAAAAAAATTTTAAAAATAAATTTAACCAATAAATGTGTGATTCTCAATTAGAATTCACTTACAAATTTATTGCTTTTCAAATAAATTTCTTTGAATTCGTTAAAATAACAAACTGTCTTCATTTTCTATTGACAAGATTTAAAAAGAATTTAGGTTATACTTGAATTTCATTCGGAAAACGAATTCTGTAAGAATATTTACTTAATGAAAATTTTATTTTATCTTTTATTAGTTTTCTTTGAACTTTTCCCACATTCTTTAAAGGGCAATTAAATAGAAAATTTTTCATTTAATTATTTTTGTCTACAAAAACTTTATATAAACTAGGAAACTGTTTTTCATTTAAGCAAATTCATTTTACCTTAATATATACTTTTATTTCAAATGAATATTTATCATAAACTCCGTACTTTAATATTAAACTTTAAAATTTTTACTTACTATTTCACCTTATTTTACGTTTTTTTTTTTTTTTTTATTTATTTAAAATTTTCCATGTCTTAAATTGTGTTTCCTTTTGCTTGTTTATTATATATTATATTCATTTTATTTTATAAGCTTCACGTTGTTTATATTTTTAATTCTTATTTCTTTTTCATTATACTTTTGTAAAATTCTAATTGTTCATAATTTTTATATTATTACTATTCAACGTTTTCTAATTTATGAAGTTTACTATTTAAATCACACTAGGGCATTTCCCTTAGCTGTTTTAATCAAAACATTTTGAAAAATATCCACACTTATCTTAAATTTAAAATTTCTGCAAAATTTAATAAAAATATTGTGTTTAAATACAAAAATATTTAAATAGAGTTGTTAATTAACTTCGATGCATACTTGATTTAACGGGTATAAGAAACTACATTTATTATAATGAATATGTCACACATTTTATATAATTCAGTAGGTATTCTTACAACATGTGAATACAATTTTCACACTGTTATTATGTGTCGGAAAATTCAAAATGTTATAAGTTTAATAATAAAAACTATGATAACACATTTCGCATTCTTGAGTGTTCATTTATTCGCTATTTTGTCTTAGTATTTTATTGTCGTAATTTTATCCTGCGTTCGTTAAAAGACTCAAGTCTATAATATGATGAGATAAAACTTAGATAAGGTTAAATATCAAAACCGTAAACAGCGACATATTATTAAAATAATCAATTAACAAAAAATTCACCTATATCTTTGAGTATAAATGGTGATTCTTATATATGTATATTAAAAGAAAACTATAATAACATTTCATTCTCTCGATTATCCATTGTGCACAGTAAGCCATCAGATATAAGTTTTAACTTGGAATATTTTACAACACTTTAAATTTTAATGTTGTTGGTTCTCTAAGAAACATGAAAAATTTGTAAAACTTTTTTCAACTATGCATTTTTATAGATTTATGATATAAATTTGACTGTTCATATAAATACAAACCCCGATCAGCTTCAACATGGACAAAAGAAAATACTTCATGACAAAATTACGCGCGTGAGCAAGAGAATTCTGTATATTTTCATAATTTCCAATAAAAAATTGAAGTATAAATTTTTCTTTAATGTATTGTTTTAGTTTAAGTTTATAAGCAATTGTATGAATGCAAATATTTATTTCATAGAAATAACATAAATATTATAGTATGCCAAACTCATAATTCAGTTTTTGTGAGGAGATTCATAGCTAAGCAAAATCCTCTTCGCATTTTTATACATTTTATGGTACTATGCAATTACCATTTCTTATTTTTAATTCAATAAATTTACTTAGTTTTATTTAGTAAGATTTTAACAGCTACTAAAATATTTTTGATCTTTTTGCATACTGAGAAATCTATAATCATTTTTTCAGATTATTATATGCGGTATCAAATATATATTTCTACAGAACTGTTTTATGATAAATATAATGTATAACAGATGCAACAAATTCACTTTTTACAAAGTTAAAAAAAATCAAAATATTTCTCAATAATAGTAAGAAACAATGATTTCAATGTCATTGATTAGTAAGAATGAGCATCAAATCAATTTTAATACAGAAGGAATAATTTAAAATGCGATGCATATTTTCTCTTGCGTTATGAATGGCATTCGACCACAAAATACAATATTCTTAAAGTTTTCAGAGCACAGTAATCGATCACAGTTGTCCATCAAATTGCAATGATGTTTTATGGAAAATAATCTTATCTTCTTTAGATCCCTCCAATTCAATGTTTTCTGCCACGTTTCATGTCAGAAAGTCTTTCGTTACCTGTTTCTTATTTAGTTTTTATCTAAATAATTTGACGGAAAAACTATCAATATTTTAAACAAACTTGTTTAAAATATTGATTCCAAATTGATGAAAAAATATTTTTTTTAATTAATATAATACTCCAAATACATTGATTGATTCTGCAATACAGATAAAGTAATGACCGATCTTGCTATACAGTAGAGGGAAAGGAAACTTGGAAAAAACTTCATAATTATTAAATTGATGTCATTTTATCAAGTTTTTTTTCAAGTAGTGAAGGAAAATTTTTAATTAATAAAGATATTTATAGGTTTTTAAAAATGCTTTCCACAGCTAAATTTCTATAAGAAAACATTTTGATCAACGGAGCATTATCTAACGAGACAAAGGGATGAAATTATTAAAAATTCTTATTTTCATTTGCTTTTAGACATAATTGGCCTCATTCTATAAAGATTCTCAAATTTTTACGAATATTTTTCAAAAGTTGGAAAGATTAATCTTATATTCATAAACTATTTAATATAAAAATCTGTTTTAATATAAATTGCAAAATAAATACCAAAACCAGCACAAAATTTTTCTAAAGTATAATGTATTTTTGAAAATTTTTGAAATTCAATATTATTTATCGATATAATTACACTTCTGGCCTGACTAGCCAAATTGCAACACCAAGAAAGACAAAAAAATTCACAAAAAAATTCATTTTATTGTGAATTTAAAATTCAACATTATGATTTATTATAAAATTCATTTAAGCAGTAAATTACAAAATTATTTTGATTTTTTATAAAAACTGTTATTACTTTAGTTTAAAAAATTTCAAATTAAATATTTTGTAAGATTATAAATAAATAAATATTTTAAATTTATTAGACAATAATAGAAGCTATCATTATATATTTACATTTAATAATTATTTATATTTAAATTATTTTCATATTATTAAATTATTTGTTTTGTAAACACTTAAAATGCTTGTCTTATATATTAAACTTTGCAAACTATAAATTCTTTCACGGTGTTTTTCAAGAAATTTCAAGAAAAGATTTAGCTGTACATTCCTTAAAATATTTTGCCATACGCTATAAGAATGTACATGTTTGTTTTTAAAAATTTGCGTGTCCAGTTCCAATAACTTTACAAAAAGTGTACAAGATATGTTTTTGTTTCATAACAAGCTTTCTAATTTTCAGTAAAATATTTTTATCAATTTGTCATTCTGAAAAATTGAAAATCTTAAATATTTTATCCAATAATTAAAAAAATGTTATTTTGTAACATTACAAAATGATACTAAAACTTAATTCCGTTTCACATGTGGTTAAAATAACTTTAAGAATTAAAAGCTATAAAAAATTTCTCTAAATGTCATACAACAAAAAACTAACAAATAATAAATCATGTCCGAATATGTTTTATTGTTTTGAAAAATACCTTAACTCCATATTATGAATAATATTTTTATTTCGACAAATGTTTCTCTATTTTGAATTCGTAAGTTTTAAATCCTCCTCAAACATTATGAAAACATTTTTACTGCATTTCTTACTGATAAAATTTGAGAATTTTTTTTATTGTCATTTTACGTATTTAAGCATCAATGACATCAATACAATGATGTAGGCATTTATATATTCAATAGATATGAAAAATGAAATACTTTCTATTTTTAATTAATTTAATATCAAATGAATATAAATTACAATAGACTATATTTTACATTTTCAGATTATTTCTAAATTAACTTAACATTATTACTACTAATTAACCACTGAGAAATTATCTATTTTATATTATGTATGGTATTGGATATGATAAATACTATAGAAAAACTGATTTCTAAAAAAAATAATTTATTTCATTCTAAGTTAAATTTATTTTATTTGAATTCGATAGCCTATGAAAAAATCGTATGCAAAGTTTTGTTTCTGGTATTTTATTGAATTCTTTAGCACTTTTAATGAATTACATTAAGTATAAGTAGAAATTTTATGAAACTGATAATACATATAAATATATAATAGAAATATATGAAAGGAGAGAATTTGCACTTAAATTTTAGCAAGAGCGTATTTCGATCAATTTTCATTTATTGTTGAGCATTTAGTCTGTACTAAATACGAAATTAATCTATACTAAATAATACTAAATAACTTTAGAAGAGATTTAGTATATACTATTTCGAATTTTAAGTTTATACTAAATGCGGCAAAAAGTTAATAAATTATTCTATTTGGAACCAAATATATCAGTAAGGTTTTCTGATCAAAAAGTGGATTTTCAAGTGTTTGGACAATGTAATCTTAATATTACATCTTGGATAAGAATACCTTTCCGGTTGAATTATCTGTTGTAAGTAATTAGATTTGTTCTAATATATCAAATTATTTACAGTTAACAAATTATTTACACATCAAATTATTAACAGTTTAAAAATAGAAGTATTACCACAAACAATAATAATTAATAAACAATAAGATGAATTTACTTGATTTTATTAAATTTAAAATCTAAAAATTAAAACAAACTTTACAAATATTGTTGAAATAACTCAGAAAATAATATAAGGAAAACTTGTTTTTTAAGAAACTGCATTGACATCACGATAACGATAAAATATCTCCTCTTTTCAATGAAGTTTAATTCATGCATGTTTGAAAATAAATTTAAAATCTACTCTTTCATTAGACATCACATAATATTTCAAAAACTCCTCAAATGCAAACAAATTTCTGGAGTTATGATACAGAAATTTCATTTATCAAATAATGTTATAGCTGAAAAAAAAATCAATTCACAGTTTAAATATTTTTCATAATTTTTAATCTCCTCGTGAATAGACCCTAGGGAATAATATTCTAGTTGTAAACAAAATAATTCAAAATATAATATTTTATCGCATGAGTTTCTTAATTCTTCTTATTTACTAACATTTTAATGACAGTTTTTTTTATCAAAAATTTGCATAATTAATTTTGTTGAAGGAGTATGAATTTGTTTTTGAAAAACCTTAAGATAAAACAATATTAATGACTTTTATTTTATTTATATTTGAATAATTCATTATATATATTTCACAAGGAAAGCTTTGGTGAAAAAAACTGTGACCTGCTATTTATATTCTGTTTAATTCAAACTGTGTAAAAAATTAATATATATATATATATATATATATATATATATATATATATATATATATATATATATATATATATATATATATATATATATATATATATATATATATATATATATATATATTCTCTTTAAGCATAATATGAAACTATCATTTTAGCAATTACCAAGATTTAAATAAGGGTGATAAAGGATTATATTAAATCAGTATTAAAAGAGTTATTAATAAAATTCCCCGTTGTAATATTTTGTTAGTTAAAGTAGTAAATTCATGAATTAATTATATTCTTCATGAAGCAAATGTAATCCATGATTATTAACATAAATGTATATCTAACTATTCTTTCACTGTATTACCTTTCTTTTAACAAAAAAATAAAGAAAAGAAAAGTTATATAAATTTCCTATTATTTTTTAAACTTTATTTACATCTATTTACTTATTGCTCTGCATTATTCGGTTACGAAAAATAATTAAAACGAATTAATGTAGAATAATTTTGAATTGTTTCCTTTTTACAGTAAATTTTACTGAAATCACATAATTTTAGTGTATATACTTTAAGTAGTGAAAACTTCCTACTGACTTGAAACTACATATTTCAGAAACAATCTTGTAAGTCTTCTTGGACTATTAACTTTTACATAAAGTATACTTTAGGAATACTATAAAATAATTCACATAAAAATACATTTTTAATTATTAAAGAAGGAATAAAACACTTTTCCAATCTAAAAATGAAATTTTTGGCGTCAACATTTTTCCTTATGATAACTTTAAGAAAATTCTGCGTTTTGCACTGTATCATGTAACAACAACAATTGAGCAATGCTTTTTATACTGTTCCGCCTTGTAGGGAAACTTATCATATTTTGAACTATTTATTGAATTTTTAAGCATAATTATGCCTTTATTACACTTATTTTAATGTTATCTTATTTATTGTCATACCACAAAGTAAATAACCAGAGAGTTGCAAACTCTTGTACGATAATTGGAAATCAACGGCATATTGATTTCGGCACACACACATAAGAAATATAATAATAATAATTCAACATATTGAATTAATACTTATAATTCCAAACTCTGTAAGACTTGCCCCAAATTCAATACGTCTCAAATTGATGACTCCTGTACTTTAAATAAAGCCTGTAAAGCTTACAATGTTATATGTATATATATATATATATATATATATATATATATATATATATATATATATATATATATATATATATATATATATATATATATATTATTGAGTGCAAAATTTGTAAATTTAAATATATTGGACAAACATCTAATACTATTAATTTGCACATAAACCTACACAGATCTAATATTAAAAATTATAATAGCAACAAAAGCTTTAACATTGAATTTGAACATTTCAAAGTACATAGTTCCGATAATATTATTATAACCATTTTAGATATCGAAATCGATATTAATTTACGCCTAATTAAAGAAAAAAAATCAATATATTATTTATTATAAAACCCTAGTACCATTTGGACTCAATGAACTATTTAATAATTCGAAAATTATTTATGAAAATACTAAATCATTTATGTACTTTAAACATAATTATAAGAAAACTAAAAGATATAAAAGAGGTGGTAGAAAAATTAATAAAACATATAACACTTACAATATAAATAACTGTATGTATTGGAATAATAAACTGTTCGAATTAGAAAATCAATTTGTAAACTCTTATAACTATTCTTTTTGTAAAAACTTTATTATGAGTTTAAATAAAAAAACAATGTATTTTTCTTTCAGATTTTTTTAAATATCCTTAATTTTAATAATGAACAATAAAATTTTAACTTTTGACATTTTTAAATATAAAATAAGTAAATTAAATATAAATTTAAATTCTAATAAAAATATCAAGTCAGCTTATTTTATTATTTCTTTTAAGCATTCATTATATGATAAAATTAAATTCTCTAGTTTTATTAAAGAGCTTAAGCATATATTTCCGTTAAATAATAATGAAATTAAATGATTTTTTTTCTATATGATTCACCAATTAACAGACATATCTTTAACTATAATAAATTCTGTAGTAATATAAATATTAAGAAAGAAAATGCCAATTGCTTCTGTAATGACCGGAAAGACAATAAATTTGTAGATTTCACTTTTGGGTATATAATGACCAGAAATACTGATATCATATTGAATGATGAATTAAAAATATAGTTAACAAATGTACTAATATTCGACCAGTTAATTATTATAACCAGAAACAAATTCTTAAATTTTTCCTCAAAGATATCGATAAATTTATTTTTAAGAAATCTAATACTTATTCTATTCCAATAGAATTTTTCTCACAGAGGAAGTGGAATTTCTATTGCAAATTTAAAACAAATGTAAATAATTTAAAATTTAAAGAAATAAATAAAAAAATTCTAAAAATATATATAAAAGAAATACAAAACCTTTTCATTATTAGTCCTGTAGATAAATCATGAAATAATTATGTCCTTATATGTAAAAACATTTTACTACCAGTTACTAAATGAAGAAATATCTAATTCAACTACTTACAAAATTATTAATTCATACAAAACAACAATATTTAAAAAAAAATTTGTTACATTTGCTAAAAAACTCAAAATTAAAAATATAAATTTTAAAATTCCATATATTACTGTACATCCGAAATTCCATAAAAACCCTGTTAAATTTCGGTTTATTACATGTGGATGCAGCACTTATGCAGACAAATTTAGTAATCTATTTTCTATTTTTTTTAAATATAATTTTAAATAACATTACTAATTCAAATAATACATTGATAATTAAGAATAATAAACCTATCATTGAACTTATTTCTGCCAATAAAATTAATGTTGTTTCCTCTTATGATTTCAAAGATTTATTCACCAGTATTTCACTTGAAAAACTTTTTTATATTTTATGTTTTATTTTTATGATTTCAATTCAATATTGGATATAAATTTTTGGAAAAACCTTAGTTTACTTATTGTTTATAATAATTACATTTCTTATGGAGAAAATAATTATTTACAAGTTAATGGCATTCCCCAGGGTTCCAAATTTTCAAGTATATTGGCAAATTTATTTTTAAATTATGATGAAAAATTATTTATTATACAAATGCCTTTTGCTTACAGATATATTAACGATTTTATAATTTTTAATTGCCTGGAATTTGATAAAATTTATAATGATATTTATTCTGAGGAATTCAAATTAATTAAAACTAATACTGATAATTTAAAAACTGAATTTCTAGATAATTCAATTACAATAAAAGATAACTACACATTTACTGACATGTATGACAAAATTAATAATTTTAATTTCAAAGTTAATAAACTATTTTACTAAAATTCAAATATTTCAATTAATATTTATAAAAATATTATTTTTAATCAACTTAATAGAATATATAAGACATGTAATAATTTAAACAAAATCAATAAACAAATAAATAGACTAGATAATGTTTACTTACAATAAAAAAAGTGTCTTTTTTATTTAATCTAAACTATTAATGTTCATTTAATATAACTAAATATAAAACTAATTCATTTTAAAGGTTATTATTTATTAATTTTTTAAACTCCTAAAGATTTTCAGTTTGTATCAAAGAAATATGTTAAATAATTTTTATAATTTAATGGAATTCTTCATCTTTACACGCAATTTTCGTCAGTTTATTATTCTTCGATTTTTGAACAAAAGTTTGTTTTTTAGTACTTCTTCATTTCATTAGTGGCGTTTCTCCCTCTAAAATTATGTTCAATGATTTATATTTATTGACCACTTGAAAAAAATAAAAAATATAGTGTATCCAGTATTTCCAGTAATTAATAGATGTGGTGCAAAAATTCCTCAAACTTTTAAACATCACCATCTGCAAAATAATGAAATTCCTTTACCTAGAATTATTTGGCAACCTTTCAGAAAACATAAGTTTATTTATTACTTTCCAACTATGTAAGAGATATTCCCTATTTTAAACTGCATCCTATTTCATTAATGTCAAGAAACAGCTACTAAGAAATTTTCACTAATAAATTGCATTGCTTTTTGCATCATTTTGAGTTATAAATTTCACCTGTCATTCTTATACCAACATAAATAAGAACTGTATATTCTTTTATTTGTAACATAAATTATTTTATGAATTTTAATGTTGAGAATGTATTATTAACAATAAATAATATGAACTACATTATGCATATGCTAACAGAATATTTTATGCAGATTAAATTTGTAAGTCTCTCATTTGTCATTATATTGCGTAATTTTTCCGGGATTTCTTCTGAAACTGAAATATTTTTGTATAATTAATAATAATAGAATTTAAATAATTTATTTAACTTTTCTATATCATTTTACTTTAAAAAGCTCTTTTCAAAGAGTACAAATCACTTTTTATTTCTCTAACATTCATCTAAATCTTTTGAAAGATTTAGTGAACAAAATGTAGAATAAAAAATCCTTCTGAATATCTCTTATAATTATTGAATCAAACGTTCAAAACTAGTTATATGACACTTTACCATTTTGCGATTGTTAAAATAATCCATTCAACAGTATAACTATTAACTCAATTGAAGTAAAGTTTTATGATTTGAATTTATTCTAACTATTTAATGATTATTTTTATAATTAGTACATTGATACTTATAATTTGCTCCAACATGCATTTTAATGCAATTTTTTCTAAAAAAAATTTTAAAAGAATTTAAATAGATTCAAAGTTTTATGGTTTGAATTCGATCCAAATATATTATGATTCTTTCGAATTCTCACATTGGATTATAAATATTATTGGAAAAAAAATGAATTAGTATTGAATAATAAGGTAAGTAAATTATTTTGAATCTTTTATTGCGGTTGAAAAGCAAACGAAATCCAATCAGGTATAATTAAATTTCTTAGATTTTTCAGTTTTATTCAATATTTGTTTCTAATCTCCATGCATGCCAATAAATAAAATAAAAATTATGAAAGACAATTTTCATATTCAAACTGATATGTTAGAAAGTAAAGAAGTAAATTTAAATACCAAATATTTAGAAAATGATGCTATTATAAATTAAAAAACATTATATAAAATATTTACATCTCATTTTAATTATTTAAATTAATTACTAATGAATATCAATTTAATTGATATATTATAATCTTCTTTTTAACATCATATGTAAGCTTATAAAATAATTAATGATTACAATATAACAAATAGTACGAATAAATTTTTCTGCAATCACATTATTTTATTAAATATAATATAAATATTTCGTTAATAATAATATCCCTTCTCTTAAGTCATGTTTTATCTTATTGAAAATTAAAATATTACATTATTTTTCAGAAACTTTTTAAAATAATTGAAACACATTATAAAACTTATAATGAATAATGAGATTTAAATCTAATAGAATTTACTAAATTATAAGTTTTAAAAATAATTCGCAATTTTTATTCATATAAAAGTAAAATTTTATTAAGTGAAATTATTGAGATGAATTCTATTAAAGAAGTAATTTTAGAAAAACCTGTCTTGATTTTAATATCAAATTATTAGGTAAAAGTATTTTCATAAAATTTCCTTAGCTGAAGGCTCAAAACTAAAATTTGGCTCGAGTAAAATAATTTAACACTTAAACTTTAAATTTATAAAGGTAGGTCAAATACTAAAACTAAGAACATTTGTGTGTGTGTGAAATTGCTTTATAAATTTCACTAAAATGTTCCATTAACACTTAAATTATTTCATTTTAAAGTTAAAAGTCAGTTATTAATTTAAATTCTGCATGTATTACCTAATTTCATTTCTTTATCAATTTTCTAACTTCATTATCTATTTTTTAAATAAAATATTAAAAGTCTGTAAGGATTTATTTCATGCTACCATAAGTAAGAATTGTTATTTTCCTTTCCTTAAATAATGAATAGAATAAATGTTAATTTTCCGTTGATATTGATAAATAATTAAAAGATTAAACAAGTAAATTAAAAATAAATAGCAAACCATTTTATGAAATAAATTTTTATACATTAAATGAGAGATCTTTTTATAGTCTGATACACAAATTTCATTTGATTATATCAAATAGGGGCACCAAAGGTTTTGTAAGAAATTTCTGAAGGGAACAGTTTTTTGCAGAGTAAAGTCGATCAGTTTTTAAATTGTAAAATTACTGAAATCGATTCTAGATGCAAAACCAAAAAAGGTTTTAGAGCAACTGTGTGACACAATTTCTTGTATTTCATAGACCTCCAAAAAATTATCTAAACGAGATATCAGATAATATTTCTCATTCACTTAAAAGCTTTTTGAATAAATAAATTAAAAATTATCAAGGATATATTTGTCTATTTTAAATAGTGTCTTCTTAAATAGTGAAAAATTTTTCATTAAGTGCATTTAAATTTAATTTTTCTAAAAGTAATTTCACCATAAGCAGTTTAAAAATCTTGAAAAACATTAAATTAAAATCTAAATTTTCATGATATTTATTGGTTTAAAATATTTTTTCAACTCAAATATTTCTAGAAACGCTATATCATGCATGATAAGCAATTTGTACGTATTTCTACAATAATTATTCAAAAATATAACAATTTTAACATTATTAAAAATTGATATATAGGTAAAAAATAAGGTTTCAAAATTCCATAAAAGTAATTTTGCAGCAAATGAAAAAGTTAATTAAAATATTATAAAATGTGTTGATTCTAACTTAGTGGCAAATGTTTTTACTCTCTAAGCGCATTTAAATAGTTTCACGATAAATTTTCAGCAACTATAAAAATTGTTATTTAAACATACTTTTTTATGTAAAAATCTGCTTCCAAACACAAATAATTTAATAAAAGTAACACTTCAGAATTATCTTATAAACCTCATTTCATCTTTCATCTCGAATAATCTAATCAAAATTGAAAAGAATTTTAATTTTCTTAAGTTTAAAAAATAAAGTATTGATTAAATAAACAGAGATTCTGAACATTTAATCAAATTTTGCTTTTTTTATTTATTATAATTCATTCTTTTTACATTTTTAGGAATTTGTTTTTAATATTAATCATATAAATAGATTAATATCTTTTTTATAACTGTAAAATATACCTCTATATTTAAAGTTGCTTCATTATATATTTTGCAATTTATGAATTCAATTTGAACCTAATTTTATTAACTTTTTTTGTAAAGTTTATCTAAAATATTATTTGCTGAATACAAAAACTTGGATACATTAAAACAAGAATGACACGTTTTTATAATTATGTAATTTCTTTTCCTCGAAATAGTTTATTCAATTTAAAGCCATGTACCTTAGCGAAATCAAGAAAAAACTCTAATTTTATTTTGTTTTCAGTTCTTTTTTATATATTTCTCATCTTTCTAATATTTTCTTTTTCATCACTCAAGCATTTTTAGTTTATATTTCGTCTAAACTTTTGATGATTACGTCAACTTATATATATATATATATATATATATATACATATTAAATTTAAAGTAAACTTCTTGAGAAAAGGAAATTAAAATAAAATGAAATAATTTTGAATAAATTGAATAATTTTATGTTAGAACTATTTTAACTGTAAAATTGCTGCTAATATCATATCTACAGGTTTCAGTTTTCTGAGTAAATTTATTTTATACCATCTCATATTGAATTTTATTTAAATAAATATAATAAAGTTTATGAATTTATAAAAATATTAATTTTTATGAATATTATTAACTGATTCATTTACTTAATTACGTTAGAAATTTTTACTAACAAAAAAATTTTTATGTAACTATTTTATTGAAATGAAAAATTTACTGTTAGACCTAATTTTAAGGTATTTTTGTATTGAAACATATTATCAAAAATGTAATCAGCTATTAATTGCTTATATTAAAATAATAATATATTTATTATTTATTACTTTTAGAAATTTCCACAATATAAATGATTATTAAAACCTATTAGTGTCGAATTTCATTTTAGAAGAATTTATTGTTAGTTTATTTTAATATGACTATTTTACCCTTATATCTTTCATAATATTTACTTATAATCTAGATTTGTAATGATATTGCTGTATATGTAAACCATAAATTACAATCACAAAATATGAAACTATTATTATTTAGCAACGGAAATAATTTATATATATATATATATATATATATATATATATATATATATATATATATATATATATGAAAGAAATTATATACTTTTCTTAGAAAAATAAGGATATGGGTGAAAAATAAAAATGAAATATATTTTGTTTTAAGTTTGGAAAAGTTTTTCAAATGAATTTTTTTTAATTAAGAAGGATTTATTAGCTTTATGTATCAGAATTATTTTGGTTTCAAAGTAAATAGCTCAATATTCAAAGTAGTTCATTGAATACTTTTTTCACTTGTTGGACACATGTTTTAATCCTGGGTAAATGAATGATAGATATGCTGAAGTTAATGGTTTCTAGACTAGAAATATTCTAATAAAAAACCTTAAAAATACAAGGATAAACTCTCTATTATTTGTTTTAAATTTTTTATTACACTAACACTTTATTAAAAACTTATAGGTACTGATTTTTTCATGGAAAGCAAATAATTGTACGTAAAAAATTAATGAAAACATTGTTATATAATATCCGCCAACTAGGAGTTTTGGAACTAGTAGGATATATCCCCTCACTGGAGACCTTTCAGAATTTGTTTTCGTCCCCAAATAGTTCTAATGCTGTTTCCACTTTAAAAAAAATCATATAAATGACACAAAATGCTGTGAAACCCAAGAAAAAAACTGAACCTGGCAACAACAAAAATCCAAAATAACAACAAAGATTTAAATTGGCGACACCAAAGTGAAAACCATCAACACTATAATCAAAACAAAGGACGGCAGATTGGGGGAGATATAACATACTTATACCGTAGTTTTACCTATCAGCACTAAAAAAGGCTGAACTGATGGCCTATTATACAGAGGGAATCCCAGTGAATGTGGTATCTCATGACCTGGAAACTAGGTTGGTCTTCTTAATTTAGAAGCAAGAACCTTGCAGAAGACCACCAGACTTGACGTGCTACCTCCCTAGATATCATTTCATATAGAGAACAATGAGACCACGGCATACTTTACGTGTCCCAGAAACCATTAGGGAACACAATGGATCTTCTTCTGTGTCGTTATTCGAATTCACTAGCTTCCGATAAACAGAATGAAACTCTAACAAACCAGGCTACTGCAGTTAGTAAATAATTAAAATAAAAATAGAATATCAGTACATTTCATATATTATACTTTTAATTGTAATTTTAAATTAAAACTATAAAAATATCCGGCAGTGAATTATACACATATTTTTCGCTAAGATATATCTGCAGAATTTTAGAGAAAAAATTTAATTCCGTTGCAAACTATTTTTTATAAGGTTGTAGAATTTTGTTTACAAATACAGAGAATTACAAAAATAATTTGATTTGAAACAGTATTATATTTCTTAATAGTTTTACAAGAAAAACAAGGAGCGATGTGAATGAAGCTTTTTGCTCTCCTATCACAAAATCAGGTGGATTTTTTTTTAATTTAATTCACTAAAAACTAGATGAGTTATTCACTTCCTGCCTTTTCGATTCCCTCGACATGCCTCTCGTCATTGATAGATGAGACGAAATACACGCTTCGACCTGAAATCTGAAGAGCGTAAATAAATATCTCTTCCTGGATCAACAGCTTCTCTCGTTAAAAGAAAAAAAATAGATAACAGCATTAAAAAATTCAGCTGTCTTTTCCGGTGGGTAAAAGTATTTTTCCTTACCTGCCGTTATAATATATTTCTCACGATTTTTCTTACATCAAACATGATTGATTAAACGATGATATTATCACAAGATAAAGTTTTTTCCATTAATGTTTTTTTTTCAATAAAATTTCTGATACATAGTTGCAGCGAATAAATTTATTCATTTTTAGATGGTATTTTTCATACGTTACAAAATTTTACTTAAAGTGATTGCTTGTTAGACACATTTAAAAATAATAATAATGATAAAAATAGGACATTTTTCAAAACATTTCTTAAGCATCAAAATTATATTGGAACAAAAGTATTGAAATTTAATCAATATATGAAAACATGTAAGTCTGCATTTTAAAAATAATCATAAGTATGAATAAAACGGCTACAAGATGACTACTACTTTAGTATAACTGATAGTAAAATGACTTTTATTTTTTAAATATATCATAAAACTAATTGCTAATTACTTGTTCAACTTATTTCTCTGTAAAATCTATTTTTTTATATAATAAAATTAATAGTTGCTTTTTTTAAATAAATGTAAATAAAAACATATCCTTACTTCATGAACAAAGAATTCATTTGTTTTAATAAAGAAAAATTTTAAAATAAAATTTAATAATTATTTTTAAAATAAAATCCATTACTATACAGTAAATTCTATTCAACTATTGTATTTATTTCTGTTGAAATAAAAAATTCAATAATTCAGCTCAAAATTACATAAACAAATTTTAAATGTCTTTACAAACTAAAATCAAGTAAATAGCAGCTCATATATATATCTGTTTCAGCAATAATTCCTTATATTAAATTAATTATATTAATTGCATTGAAATAAAATCTAAAATGAAACATTTGAAACTGAATGAAAGCTAATTTTATAATTATTACCATGATTTAAGAAATATGCTACAAAAATATTAACGTTTTAAAATAAAAAATCATTGAATGTGAATATACGTATATTAAGATATATGATGAAACAGAATAAAGACCTTAATTTTAAAATACATGAAGATGAAAGTTTTGAACATATTACAATAAAATAAAATATTTGTGGCATATTATACAAGTTAACATTAATATTTTTTCAAAAAAAAAAGATTTATAAAATTTATTACCTTTTTAGTTTGGGTAAAATGATAACTGAATTTTTTTGCTTGTCACTCAGTGGTCATTTTTTGCACACGAAGGCTAATTAGACAGGGACCTACGGCTTAAAGTGGATTCTGAACCACTACAAACAACCATGCCCAAGGTGGGATTCGAACCCACGATCTGTTGACCTGAAGGCATGAGCGCCAATCATTCGGCTAGATGATAACTGAAAGAAATTTCCCCTCTTTAAAATTATAATTGTAAAGATATCAAATCACCTAAGATGTTTTAACTTTTTCTTAAATTAGCTGTAACATAATTAAATGCTTAAATAAAATATGTTTTGTTAATAATTATTTCATTTAAAATTTTAAATTAAAAAATTGTGATATAATTAAAATAAACGTTATTTACATGCAGAACATTTTATTGAATATATAAAATATTTTTTGTCACTAAAGTTTAAAATACTTGTAAAATAATTTTTATTGAGGTTTTTCTTAGTAAATTTCTAATTTTGTGTCCTATTTTCGTAAAGTACTAAGTAAATTTTATTTTTCAGGAATACAACTGATAAAATATTGGATCCATTAAGTCATTCTTAAAATGTCCAAATCCAGCTCTTTTCAAGATTCTTGGATTCTTAGCTTCCTTATCTTTCATTCTCTTTTTTCCTTTCACTTTCACCAGAAGTTTCTTTTTATTTACTCATCTTCCACTATATCTCCTTCCGGTTTCTTTATTCTGCTTTTAACCTTTACTTTCTTCAACTGACACCATTGAGTGATATCTGGATCTTTTCTTACCCGTCCCCTTTCTTTGCTTTCATTCAATTTAACTTCTAAGTAAAATATTGTCTATGAGGATAAAGTGGTAAAGTTCTAAATACTTCCAAATTTCAAAAGAAATACAATGTTTTTGAAAGAGAATGCAAAAATATCTTTTAAACATGATTTGAGTTTTAAAATAAAAATGAGTGAATTTGTTAAAAAGAAATTCACTTAGATTCTTTAGATGTATCTTTATAATAATTTTTATGAAAGTTCAAGTTTTAATTTTATAAGCAAATTTTTTAATGTAAATGACTTCCATACGCTGATATTATAAATACTCATTAAGATTTTTTAGCCAAGTAAATTATAAAAGAATACAGCCTATTTCACTAAGGGATAATTAATACTAAGCAATTCTTCGAAAATATCTAAAAATCTCAACTCTGCGGCATAACAGCCTATGTGGGCCACACACCCACACAAGGCCTACAATGCCAATCTCTGTTGTCTGGACCGAGAAACCTCGAGGTGCAAAGCATATGTTCCGATTAGGTAGTCAGCTCAATGCGAAATCCCCAGTTTTGGTTCCCAAGCATGCTTCGTACTCAGTTCATCGACCCACTGAAGCGGTATGAAAGGCTAAATCCACCTTTCCCAGCCCGAGGACAGAACTTCGAACCTGTGCCTTGGAAGCAATAAATGTTACCACTAGGCCACTGTGCTTCTCAAAAATATCTAACACTTTATATCAAACCACTTCTAACTAACTATATAGCTATGTGTTTCAGAAAGCAAAAAAAAATATATATATACATTATTTTATTATTTATCTTATTATTTCAGTATCATTACAGTAACGATTATTTAGAATACCATCATGAAATGCATTGTATTTCCATATTTAATTTCACAATTTTTAGTGAATGTTTATATTTTAAAAAGCTTTCGTCATATTTAACATATTACACAGAATTATGAGTAACACATAACTATATTTCCTGAAAATGCAAATTAATACCTTCATTTAGTTATTCCTTATGTTTATTAAATTAAAACAAATAAATCAAAGGATAAAAAAAATTAATTTTTCTAAATTTAATATAAAAATATAATAAATTTTGTTAAAATTTAATTTATTTCTTTTTAATGAATTGTGAAGTTTACTTTTAAATATATATTCTACTAAAAAAATGAGTAGCAAAATATTGAATTTTATGGAAAATTATTCACAAAATTAAATTAAATATTTTAAATTTTAATTTACCAAGTTATATGGGTGTAAATATCTTCTATGGAATAAAATTTTTTCAGTTAAATTTTTAAATAAATTTAATTAAATTAATATTATCGTATAAGATTCTTATACGGATTTTGCATCTTATATTGGAGACCGCAAATGAGTGTGTACATTTTCAACTGTCATTACTACTTGTATATTAAATTAAATTATCCAGTAAAAATTTTACTTATAAAATGTCCTACTTAAAATTTCATTTTATGGTATTTTTGAAAATATAAATTGAAAATACCAATTATTTTAATAAACTCACATTATATATAATGTTTTTTTAAAAAATTAAGGATTTTATAACAAATCTTTGACTCTTTTGACATGCATTTCGTTTTCATGATTAATAGCATTCCAATATATATTTACGTATATTAAAAATGCCTAAAATAATACAATAGCCAATTATATTAAAATATTTTTTTTACCACAAATCAGACAGAATTCTTACAGAAAGTTAATTGAGATACTTTATTTATACTGGCTATAAAATTATTTATTACAAAATAAAATTTTAAAAAAATAATAATAATTTATATTTTTTGATATTGCTGTGATTTTAAAGCAATCACTTTTTATTAATTTAATGATCTATTCAAATATATTTCAATCTGTTTTATTAATTAATGAAGCTTGCTATTGATTTCAAACAAACGTACATTTTATAAATTGAAATAAATATTCATTGTAATTGTGAACAATTGATCTTTTTTTTAAATTTCCTCTTAAAAATTTTTAAGCGTGAGAAAACATTTATAACTTATTTTATAATATCAAGTTATAAATTATATAAAATAATAAATTAACAAAAATAATATTGATTTACAAGTTACGTCCGTCATCTTTCAAAGTTTCAAATTCTTTATTTGAAAAATGAGATAAGAATTTACATTTTGTCCCCTTAATTAATCTCAATAAAGAAAATTCTTAGATTTTTAATTATTTTGAATTTATTCTTTCATCTAATAAAAATAATGGATATTTCTGAGTTTCGCATTCAATAGCCCTAATTAAAATCTAAGTCTTAGTAAAAGATTTACAAAAATGATTTTAAAAAATATATTTTTGTAACTAAAATAACATTGATGCAATTCATGTACAAAATTTTGAAAGAAAAAACTTCATTCAATTAATATTTTATTTCAATTAAAATTAAACAGCTCTTTTTATCATATAGCTTGTTTTTCCTATATCCCAAAATAGTAGTATAAACAATAATAGAGAGATAAGAAAGTAATAAAATATTTAAAAAATGATCGAAACACACAAAAACTCTCTCTCTCTCTCTCTCTCTCTCTCTATCTCTCTCTCTCTATCTCTCTCTCTCTCTATCTATCTCTCTCTCTCTCTCTCTCTTTCTCTCTCTCTCTATCTCTCTCTCTCTTTCTCTCTCTCTCTCTCTCTCTCTCTCTCTCTCTCTCTCTCTCTCTCTAAATCAAAAATAAGGAGCCATCGCTAAAAGTATTCTTCAGAAGCATTACATTTTAGCTCATATTAATATTACTTCAGCTATTTCAATTTCCTAATAGAAGCAATAAGTAAACTCTCCATTAATTTATTTTTTACAAATAGACAAATACATTTTAAGTTAAGTTATTTCAGCGTAGATTTATAACTGTTCAGTAAATGAATTAGCACATATATTTTTTAAGGAATTGTATGTAAACTATTAAGTAAGATTAGTCAGTGATATTTTCATTCATGTTAGCTAAGCATGGTTGTAGTTTGAAAATAATTTGTAATAAATATACTGTTTACCATGCAGGCTGATAATTTGTCTTATTTTAGAGAAATGTATTGTTAATAATTAATTTCTGTTTGATTTGCATGTTTCTTTAGTATTCTTTAGAATATTGTGCTTTTCATTTTATTTTTAAGAAATAAATTATAATTCCCACAGAATCTTACTATGTCTCTTTGCAATCGATTATAATTTTTAGTTTCAATAATTGCATGAATTGTCTGCAATTAATTTAAATACATGTAATTTAAGCTGTTAATAAAAAAATAATTAAGTTTAAGAAAACAAATTATTTACTCAGGTTATAAAATATTCTAGTTATCTAAAGTTCATAAAAGTGATTATCGTTTTTCCTTTCAAAATCAGACTTTTAAATAATTTTTTATTAATACAAAAAGTCATAAATATAAAAACAAACAGAATTTCTCAATGTTATCCCACCACGCCTCTTTCGTGTTTGGTATTTTTGATCTATTTTGAAGAAAATGGAGATTATTTGTTCATACAACTTTTACCTTTAAGGTTTATTAATACTTAAACATGTTTATTTTAAATAATAAATTTGCTTTTAAATGTATTAAAAACCTATGTAGTACATTAACTGAATAATTAATTTTACATTACCATGGAACAAATTTTATATTTTTAGTCGTTAAATTATTAATAAAACAATATATTATTTCTGTAAAGTAATTTTCTTTTATCAAACTTTCTACTTTTGTGTTATATTTTTTATAAAAGGTTTTTTTGGTCTCTCTGTTTATGAAATTCAAACTAAACTGAACTAATCTTTCTCATATTTTCCAAGAAATAAAATTTAATTTTATCTCTTTGTGATATTTGTTAATTTTTGTATTAAAATATTCAATTCTAAATTAAAATGGATTTTCTTAGTTTACTATTTCAACTTAATATTTTTTTCAAATAATGTTTACTAAAAATTTTCTGCAAATAATCCCTTTATAGTTGATGCATAAAATCAAGTATACTATTTTATACATAGCTATAAAGGGATTTATCTATTCATATTTTGAATTTGAGATCATTTTAATTTTTCAAAACTTAAACAAACTAAGCCATAAGAGTTTAAAAATATAAATAAATTGCTCATAATTGTTAGGTAATTCTATTTCTCGATCATTTTCCTTTTTGTCACATTCTACCAAACTATAAACTTTAAAAATCGTGTGCTTTTTATATGAATGTTACAAACAAATTTTTGTCAAATATAAATTTAAAAAATTCCAAAAATTATGAGAAAAATTCGAAATTTTATTTGAAAGTATATAAGTATTTATCTACAAAGGAATTTTGTTTTGATATTTTAAGAAATACAACAGTAAGCTTTTCTTTAATTAGAGAAATTCACTGAATATATAAAAGAATAATTTGACTACACTCTTGCATTTAAATATAAAATGTGCGTATGCAAAATAGTATAAAATTTGAGAAACTGTGCAATCAAACACTGTAAAATTTTCAATATTTTATATTTATTGCTGATTTAAATTAAAAAATATAACATTAATTTGGTTTCCTTAAAAGAAATTGAGTAACAATACCTAAAATGTTGCATCGAATACCAGAGTTCAGTAATGGTTGCTTTTTTGATATTTTTAAATTTAAACAATATTTTGAGAATGAAAGCAGCAATTTCAAAAAACAAATAAATATACGTAAACCGTAAAATAAAATAGAAGCTATACCTCCATTTCATTTTTAAATAATTGCATTTCCCATTAAAACAGTTTTCTTGGCAAAAATGAAATTGGGATACATTTAATTGTAAAGACAGCGAAGAATGCGATATAGGCATTTGTCTACAGCAAATCTCTTTGTGAAAAGGAAAAATAATTTAGCAGTTTACGATGTAACAAAGGAATATTCGGTTTTGTTTTTATACGACGAATGGTATCGGAATTTTTCTTTATTCAACAAAGAATAAGTAGTAATTCACGAGATATGAAATACTTTGTTCTTTTTTAAAATGTATTTTGTCATATACAAAATTAAAAAATAGATTTTTTTTTTTTTTTTTTTTGTTAAGCCAATAATTTTACCGATCTTTTAAAATTTTTTATGTTTTAAACATCTTTAAAATGATAATATATAATTGCGTATCAAATTAATAAAAATAGCATTGTTGTTCTTTTGTAATGTTTTTTATTCTCTTCTTAGTTGTTATTGTCGTGTACCAGCTAGGCTGACAAAATGGGATACGCTGCTTCACTTTTCCCACTGAACCATATTTAAATGTGGAGTCGACTTCCTCAGTACATACATGCCATAGGTACCCGTTTATAGGAGAGGCAACTACTCACAACACATTCATGCAAAGAAAGGACAAAGACAGGATAGATAAAGTACATCCATACCCGGAACCGGAATACGAACCCAGGACCTCCCTATCGGCAGTCAGGCATGCTGACCACTAGACAAGTTGGGTGGCTCTCGTCTTAGTACTCCTATTTACTAATATCATTAGTATACTTATATTATTATATTATTACTAATATTATTTTATTATTAGCATTCTTTTTCTTAGTAATTTATTATTGTAGCAATATTTTTCTATTAATTGTTATACTCACATATATAGTTCTATTATTAAACTCGTCTAATGATCTCGACTAATGGTCACTAATAAATTCGAAGAAAATTTATCATATTCGCCTAAATTTACTAGATGAATTTTCTGTTCTAGATAAATTAGTAGAAATTATACGAAAAAATTTTACCAAGAAATTTTGATATTAAATAAATAAATATATTTTAAAAGTTTTCTGTTTGAAAATAACCAGAAATCGTAATCAAAAATTAATCATGACTATAAAAGTTCTGTGATTACAATAATAAGGAAATTTTCTTGCTACATGTACGTTCCAATGATTTAAGAGTTTTTAAAGGTCATTCTATAAAACAATAATTCGTATTTTTCTTAACTTATTTAATTCTTTTTTGTGAAATCTATTATATTTTTAAATAGTTAGCAGTTCTTACTTCTTTTAAATACCTAACCTTTTTTTTTTTCTAATAAGCAATTGTACATATTAAAAACGTAAAAATAACGAAGTTACTTTTATTTAGCATCAAAAATATAGAACAGAATTTTTCAACAATTTCTTCTATAATACAACCAAATATACCAAATAAATGCATGCTGACAGGTAAAAACAGTGAGCAATATATTTAGTAATACAATATTTTAAAAAACAATAAACAATTTATGTATATATATATATATATATATATATATATATATATATATATATATATATATATATATATATATATATATATATATATATATATATATATATATATATATATATATATATTTCAAATATTAATATTTTTCTTCTTTTAGGATACAAAACCCATTATTAATGTTTCTCATTTTCTTCTAAATAGCAGATAAAATGAATTAATTTATTATTTAGGAGTTTATTTTAAAAAATGTTGTTCAGGAAAAATAATAAAGAAATATCTAATGATTGAAAAGCAATTAAAATATATTCTAATTCCCTTTATTAACTTAGATAGTCATTTTCAAAATAATAATAATAAACTGAAGCAATAAGAAATCAGATAATTTCCAATTATTAAGTCAAAGTATTTTGGCACAAACCTTACTAAAATATATTAATCAAAACTTTCAAGTAAGCATTATAAATTATATATTCTGTATTCACTTCATTTCCCTCAGTAATATACTTGATAAACTTACAATTAAATCTTCAATGACACAATAATTATTAAAATTAAAAGTCAATTACACTTTGGATGATCTCTCCAGTGAATTTCCAAAATTATCATTTAGAATAAAACTGCTGATGTAGAAAAAGTATTTTAATATAGATATACATTAAGTGGTATAAATTTCGAATCAAATTAACTTACCACGCCTTTCTGAGGTCCACAGTTAATCTTCTGTTTCTGAACTAGATGTGATTTTATTGTCTTTCCTCTTAATTTAAATATCAATGAAATAATAAAAATTAGTTTTTAATGTAATTTTTATAGCTGCTGCTATATTATGAAAGTCTGAAATTCGCTAACAGTACTAACTATATAACTTTCTAATAAAGTGTAAATAATCGGTTCTTTTAAAAATCGTCGATAATAGTGCAACAGTACAATAATAATGTCTACATTTTTCAAACAAATAAAATTTTTATAAAATATATTTTTACATTTTCAAAATAATTTTACTTTCCCACAATGCAAATCTTGTCTTAAAATTCTCGATCAAAAAACAATTTAGGAAAAACTAGTAAACATCTATCAAAATGTCCTTAGCAAATATCTTTCTCGTTTTTAAATTTAATTGAAGAATGAACTGAGCAAGAAGGTAGCTTTGTTTTTTCAATTAGATATATCAGGCAAATTAAGTAAGTTTTATTTCTTTTTTTCTGTAATTATGTATCAATAAGTAATACAATTGGTGTGTGGTCTTTACGTAAAAAACTAAAATATTTTGTTTACACGTTTATTATGAATACATTTTGTAAATTAAGAATAAAGGCTATATATAGATCACACACAATCATATACTACATTAATGTAAGCATGATTCAATATTTATTCAGTATAACAATATTTTTTTAAAAAAACAAGCACATAGGTTACAGCAATTTGCAAGCAAAATAAAAGTTTAGAACTTATAAATTAAAATTTATCAAAAACAAATCAGTTAATAAAATAATTAGTATTTTTCTCCTATAAGTATTACTAAATGTCTGTTTGTTATTTTTAAAAACTTCTTACATATTTAGATTAGGTATAGATGTTACAACGCAACGGATGACTGGGCCATCTCTACAGAGTGCCTGATGCAGAGTTTACCAAAAAGGTGACCTTTTCAAAGATCGAAAGAACAAGAAATGGGGAAGAACACCCACACAAGATGATATTTAAAACGACCTCAAGATACTGAGAGTTAACCGATGGCCGGCCGTCTCCCCTGAGAAGGTAAGATGGAGGAGGATCTGCGAGTCAGTCTTGACTTGTTATACTTGACTTGTTGACTATATATATATATATATATATATATATATATATATATATATATATATATATATATATATATATATATATATATATCAATGACATAAATTACTATTTTAGTTAAATTCATATTTATTAATTTTCTGGTATCAATTATTCCAAATATCAAATATCTTTGCTAAAATTACAAATTAAATAAATTATTAATTTTAAAAAATTTGTGTGTCCTCTTAGAATATTAATCACAATGTAATGAGTAATTCATGAAAAACTCCAAAATTTATTTTCAGTGACAAAGTAATCCTAATTGATGGATTGTTTCAAACATAAATGTATAGTCCTTGTTACAAATATAACTCGTGCACCGTTGACAGTGAAAAATTTAAATGTAAAAAAATTTGTGTTTAAAGATTAGATAAATGTTGCCTTATGAAAAGCTATATATAGATCACACACAATTTATTGCATTTTCTTTTTTTAACTGAAAATAACGTTGTGTTTTATGTATTTATCAAATGCATTGCAATCTTTCGGACAGCACAATTTTATAGAAAAGCAATCTTTAATTTTTGCTAACTTAAATAGATTTCTTTTAACCAATATTTCCTTTTCTTGACTTGTATAAAACTGGAAATGACAGAGAAAGATACAGACAAATAGGGTTTTATGTTAATATCTGTGTGTGTGTAATAACATGCACACAATTTTCTTTAAAATGTATCTTGGTTTTACACAAAATGGAAAACCAACACTCATTAAAATGTTAACATCAACAGACTTCTGGGTGTATTTTTCTCAGATATTGTACCCAAGTGCTTGCCATGGAAAAAACAAATAAAATACCCAACTTCTACAACCGATGTGTATACAAAAAGACAATATGAAAGTTATCAACAGAAAATGAAATCTAAATTGATATCTACCTTTCTTAAGGTCAAAATCGATACACTAAGAGCTAAGAGCTAAAAAAAAAAGCTGTATATATATATATATATATATAAATATATATATATATATATATATACAGCCTTATTTGTCTGCTGTAAGAAAATAAGAAAAAACTTCCCAAGTGCAAACAGAAGGAAAGAAATCTCAACAACTATCTCTCGTTCTTCAACTCAAGGTAAGATTGAACTTTTGAATTAAAAATAAATTACTAATATATCCAATAAATATAGAGCTAATTTATCCACAAATGAGTCTTGACTGCAATCTAAAAAAATTAATATTATTTAATAAACATTCAGAATATCATACATGCTAAATTCATATATTTAATTTTATAAATTATTACAATATTATTTGCTGCATAGCCATGTTATTATCATGTAATTACAAATCGAATAATCACATTAGGGATTTTTTTGTACGTTTGTTAAAGTAATATAGTCTTTGTGGATTATTTACATACGTTTAGGAGAAGGCTATGAAAAATAATGACCTTCAAATTGGAATACACTGTCTACCAATAAGTATTTATACACCTATGCAAATGACAATATCAGCGATCCTGAGATATGTCACGGCCTCTGCCGGTATATATCGTGTAGGAAACAGCATCGGCATTAGTTGAATGCAAGATGCCTCGCAGATTGGAGCTCTGTGATTTCGGGAAATGTATAATTATCGGACATCACAAATGTGGCCGATCCTTAAGGGACATATCTAGCGATCTGAAGTAACCAAAATCGACAGTGGCCTATCTGATTAAGAAGTGGAAGGTGAGCGGTGATTGTCGGTATGTGCCCCAAGTCGGCATATCAACGAAACTGGGAGAGAAAGGCCGACGAGTGCTGTCCAGAGAAATTTGGAAGAACCGCACCCAACGGATGGCCCTCATTCGCGAGGAGTTTCAACAGGTATCCGGGAGTATTGTTTCAATGAATACTATCCGTAAGGAAGCGCATCTGCTTGGTTTTCATGGTCGTGCTGCTGCCCATAAGCCTTTGATAACAAAGTCCAACCTCGCTGCTCGGTTAATGTGGTGCAAAGCACATCGAAATTAGAGGTAGAATTTTTAATTAAATGCCTCTCAAAAATCTGAAATATACTCTACTCTAACTTTAGCTATTAAAAAATATTATAAGAACCTTAAATTATCATGACTTAAGAAGATATCGTGTGTGTGTGATTTGGTGTATTATGAGAATAAAATATCATAAAATGTTCATCATCATTTTATTGATGGCTTAACTCTATAATCATATTTACTCATTTCATGTTATAATCTATCTATTTAAATTCCTTACAAACATTTTTCATTATCTTTTCTTTGTTATTCTATAATCCAAAAACATTACACGCTATCAATTTTAAAATAAAGTTCTTTAAAAGATAGCATAATTTTCTTAATGTGTCACTTCCCCAAATGGAATCTGGCGAAAGATCTGGTAATCACGGTGGTCAGGGAAGCCGCTGTATATATTGCAGGGTATGTTGTCTGAGGAAAGCAACCTGCGACTGGCCGTTATTCTCTTGATAAAGGCCATTGGGCACCTACTGAAGGTAGGAGATTGTCAACGGCCGCAACACAACATCCACGTAATGTTGGGCTGTCGTAGTGAATACGAAATAGAATTGACCTAGAATCGTACGCAATATGGTGAACCAAATCATGATGCCTCGATGTCGTGAGGTCCACAATTGCTACAGGATTGGACCTGTCTCCACGTCGACGTCACACTCGTACGCTGTAACTATCACTGAAAAACAGAAGAGTGACTCATCTGAGAAGACGATTCTGTGCCACTCCGTCGACCACATCTCTCTAATCCGGTACCATTCCAGACGTTGACGTATATGCTTTGAATTCAATGGCAGTCTTCTTAACGGACGCCATGAGCGCAGGTCACTAGCAACCAATCGACGATTAATGGTTCTGCTCGATATGGGAGTACCCAAAGTGTCTTGCACATGCTGCAGAACTTCGGTAGACGTGCTTTACAAGGTCACCACCTCCTCCCGTCGGACGCTTTGATTCACGCTTGCTGACGTCACTCTGGCTGCACCAGCACCCTGCAAACGTTCAATTCCTTGTTTCAATAATCTTCGTCAAAGTCAGGTACACTGTGTACATAACTAGATGTCTATAAACTGCACTTTGCCATAAGGACCAACCGACACTTCTCAGTCCCATTACTATACCCCTCGTAAACTCGTCTGTCTGCTGAAACTGACTCCGCTGATGATGATCTGGCATTCTCGGCATTACAGGTGTCCTTTGCGACAAGTACAAACTTTCAACCATTATTTTAAAAGCCACAATAATGGTGCAAATATAGCCTACTTTACCGATTCTTCACCCTTACGTATGCTTGAGAGCTGTGCCTTTCACGTCATTTGCATAACTCGGTAAGTTGCATCTCCCCTGAAACTTCCATAATTTTCTGATCACTCCTTCTTGGTGTTGCAACTTCAGTGTTGAGCAGTGTACATCACAAAAATAGCTGTCATAAGTAACGGCTCCAACTTTTCGAGACATTTTTTAATTCTAACATTATTCACCACCATGATGAAAATGCGATAAATTTCAATGAATTAATGATTTTATGGTGGTTCATTAAAATAAAGTAATGAAACTTTATCTCTAAAGGTTTAAGTAAATTCTATAACCCAATTGACTTTACTGCTTTTTATTTTGATACTATTCAATTTATTTTTACTATTTTTTATTTATCTTCTGTTATTTAATAGAATATGGGAACATACTCAGTCGAATGATAAGCGTATAGGCATGTACGAGCAGTAATTAAAAAAAGTGTTTCTTTTATGTAAAATTATTTTGAAGTATTTTAATAACAAATTATATAAAAAAAACATTTTATATTTTCTACATCCATTTTTAAATTAATTTGAATGTTTCTTTATATTTTTAAGGTCACAATTTAAAATTTAAATATAATGGATTATCATCACTCTCATTTCCATTCTTAATTATTGTTTCAAATTAATTTATAAAAATAGCATATTAAAAGATAACTGATAATTATATTTGATCGGTATTTTTAAAGTAGTTTTGAATAAGTTTTGATGATAATCTATGAAATGAATTTTCCTCGAGAGATTCAGAAAGTTCTGATATTAATGTGAACGACTATTTCTTACTAGAAACTCTTAACTTCTCAAAAATTTAATAACTTTGTACTTGCAAAGCCTAAATTCAATCTTTTTTCTATTTCTATTCAAAAGTTAGCCAACAGCTGTTGCTTTAGAAATAGTTTAATCAATATAAACATCAAATAGGAGGAATAGTTTATAGTAAATCAAAATGTATTTCTTGTTTTTATCACCGATATTTTTTATAACGCAAACATAGCTTACGCACTCAGTTCTTTTATTGATTCTAGCATTAAATGTCTGAGCTACATATTTTTTCCACAGAGTCTTTATCACATTTTATTCCGGAGTTTGAATTTTTTTTATTTAAAAAACAATTTGAATTAATACATTTTTGTAGGAGGTAACAGTTGGAAAATTATATCAGTAAAATACGTGTGGGAGACCATCTTGACATGGTGCCGACCGAGGGTGGAGTTGTTAGTATCCTTAACTTCGAAGGAGTAAGTCCCGGTTCGAATCCAGGTTCGGTCATGGATGTTCCTTTCTCTATGTGTGTTTTTCTTTCGAGGGAAAGATGGTATACCCCCTGGATGTCTAACTGTAAAACATTGCCCTCACCTTTGCTCCTTATAGTGCTGAATCTGATTAAATTCTCTAGAAAATGCAGTCTCGGGCGCTAGAAAAAATCTTGACATGGTTACCTAAATGTTATCTTTTTCAAAATTACCTGAAAACTCCTAACATTGTACCAAAGCCGTTTTATTTTTTACAGTGGAATTATTACAAAATTACAATTTTAAACTTACAACATAAAAGTTATATACCATGAATTCTGACAAGCAATCAAATTTATTCGTGGTTGCAAAGTAAGGGAATTATATTAATATAAATTAAAACTATTACAACAAATCTAATTTTGGAATATAGAAAATAATAACAATATGTTTTCTCTGAATGTCATTTTATTAAACTAATTTAATAATTTCACTTTTGTGCTTTTTAAATTTGATTACAATAATAATTTTAAAAATATATTTAGAAAGAAATTTCTATTTTTAATTATTTGTGAGTAAAATTTTATGATTAAAGTTTAATTTTTAATTTATGTCACACACACTGTATTAAAGATTGCATTATCTCCTAAGTGCCTAAGGAAAAAAATCTATCTATACAGAACTATGTATATAAAAGCTATTAAGTTTATCTTTGTTTCACTTACTATATATTACAATTTTGCTCAAGATCACATAAAATAATTTAACTATTGTCATTAATTTATTTTTTTAATTTATTCCCCTGCATTAAAATGTATGTTTTACTAAAAATGTAAAAATACATATTATTTTATGTTCAAGCCAAATTTTTAATTTTTGAAAGCATTTGTAAATTACATTAAAATTGGAAATGAATTATTGGCACTTCGTAATTAAATGTAAGTGGTCATATGTATATTTATAACGCACACACACATTACTAATCTTAAATAGTATAGTTTTTCCATTGAATTGTTTTGATTCAAGAAATTAAATTTAAATTCAATTTCTTAACTTTTGATAAGTTAAGTGATTTTATAGAATGCTGTTGTCTTAAAATATTTCAAATGCATATCCCTTTGTGAAATACAATTTTTGTAAATAAATTTTTATAAATTTCATTTTAATAACAGTTTTATACAATTAAAAACATTTCCCAAATCATTGTAAAAAAGATTTTGCATGAAATTTATCAGATGTATTTTATAAATTTCTGATAAACAACAATTAAATAAATTAAAAGTTGTGATATATGCAAAAAATTGTAAACTGTTTATTTATATTTTGATATATAAAATTAATAACTATTCACATATAACATGCTCATAATAATGTGCTTAAAAGTTTAATTCAGAATTTCAATTAGCATTGAATCACGCATAAAAAAGCATCAGACAAAGTTAAAAAATAAAGTATTCACAACATTTTTCTCAAAAGTATTAAATTTTCATTCGATTTTCTTTACATTTACTTAACATTTCCAACTTTCTCTACATTTACTTTTCTAACTAATTTCTTCCCAAAGAACCTTATCTCTATTGTAACTCATAAAAAATAATAATAATTGAATATTTTTGTAAAGAAAAAGATTTATTCAACAAAATAGAATACTTTAAAAACAATTAGTTTTGTTCATTAATAAAAAGCAAATTTAAGTTCTCGTAATATATGTCTAATACAATAACCTATAATGTGTACATATTATAATAAAAAGTGAAATGGCAAACTTTTAAATGCTCTTTTATTTTGTCATGAAATAAATCTCAAAAAATATTTAGTACTTAGAATTACTTCAAACATACCTGAAATTTTTAATCTGTGCCAAAAGATTTGTTAGATAACTGCATTTGTATCAAAATATTAACTCGTTACAAAATTTTTGAAAATTAAACACTATTTCAGTTCATATTAAAAATGCATTTTTACATTTTCTACATTTCTTAAGATTTTAAATTTCGCAAAGAATATAAATTTCGTATTTAGTTATATGCAGTTTTTAACAGGGTTCGCACAACTCCTGGAAACTCCTTAAGTTCCAAAAAGAAAATTTAATTGCCCTTGAAACTCCTGGAATTACGACTTGACTCTTTGAAAATTGTGAATTCTTCCTGGAATTTTTTCATACCATGATGCATTTATTTTTTTAAACGAAATTTTATAATTTTTTGAATTTTTTTAATATTTTAAAATTTTTAACAAAAGAATCAAAAAACATTAGTTTATAATATTCGATATTAAATTTTTTGTGCTCTTAACTGTTAATTTGTTTAAACATTTTCAGGATCTAGTTCAGCTACAATAATTTCATGATAACTCGGTTAAGTAGTATTTAGATTTATGTAAAGTGAAACGAAGTGAATTAATTACTAAACAAAAATGAATGTGTTACACAATTAAGACCTAGATTTTAATTGATTCTTTTTTTATTTGCTACTCTTTTTTTTTTGTATTGTATAAAATTCTTTGAATATTATATAAATATAAAATGTTTGAGTTAAAACAGATTTTCTCCATGTTTCTCTTGATGAAAATTACGTATAATTCAATTGGTAAAAATTTACCAATTGAATTGTATCCTATGCGAAATTTTCCAAAAGTCGCCAAGGGTTGACGCCAAGTATGAGGAATTTCCGATCGGTAAAAACGGCGGGAGGGAAATGACTGAACTAGTAACAAATATTTCATACTTTGTTAGTATCTAACAATATGTTCAACTAATTTTACAAAATTAACAAAAAACATAGATTTCAAATATCAATGGTAAAATAATAAAGTTGATTTGTTAAATTATCCATAAAATGTTTTGATTAAATTTTATATTAATGAATTTAAATCGGTAGATATTCATGAGAAATTAATCACAAATAGGGTATCCAAAATACTAGTTTGCTTGGTTTCCCGTAAAAATGTTCACCAAATTTGGCGCCAAAAAATGTGCCAAGGGAGACCGTAAAGTAGATCTGATCCATTCAATTGAATCCGGATAAATTTGTTTATTAATGAAATAAAGATTGAAATAAAAATTATTTAATATGCCTGGTGGAAAGTGTCTTTTCAATGACCAATGGACTCTTGAAATTATATCTAATTGTTGTATTTGTTTTGAAAAAGTGTATTATTTGAAAAGAAATTGTCACACACATCTTGAAATACTCAATAAATTAATAGACAGGAATCTATTGGAAATGTCTAAAATAACTCATTATTTTATACAATGCATGATCCAGTATTATCTAAAAGGTGGTTTATATATTTAAATAAAAAAATTTGCTGTTATAGATGTAAATTCACTGAAGACTTTTGAAATAATCATTAATGATTTTAACTTAAATAAAAAATAGTCTCTTTCATGTTTGTAATTATTTATTTTTATTACTTTCAGAAATGAATGAAAAATATTGCATGTACCTAATTATATGCATATTTGGTTTAGAATAGTTTTTAAAGTAAAATAAAAGGTTATTTAACGTGAATGTCGATACCTCCTAGAATTATTTTAATTGACTCCTGGAAAATTCCTTAAAACTCCTGGAATTTGATTCTTGGAAATCTGTACGAACCCTGTTTAAAGATGTTCTTATACATACAGCAAAAGCATATCATACATATAGTTACATTAAAATCCTATTGTTATAAGAAATATTTAGCTATATTTAAAGTTAAGTGTGGAATGCTTAAACTTTATAATCTTTAAATAGATTCTAAGACTTGAATTATGGTGGTTTTATTTTGGATACAAAATTTCAAAATCCTAATCTAAAACTACCATTTATGCTTAATCGCAAAATTTTATCTCAAAATGCTTTCATTCAGTCAGACAATGGAAGATAATTATACTTTAATTGCCGTGGGAAACTGATTGGTATATGTAGCTAATTTGCTTTCTTCCATTAATTGCTCCAGTCTTATCATACTGATAAAGACTACGTGATGTTAAATTAGCAAGTTTTTTAATTCAAGATACAAAGTTAAAAGGTCACGAGCATTCGAATTATCTCAGCATAAAAGCTGAATACTTGAATTGAATGTGGTTCACAAAATTATACATTGTATTGTCATTTTGAATCTCATAAGAAATATAACACAAACAATATTAATATTTTTAATTAATATTAATTTTTTCTTTAAAATAACGCTAATTATGAACAGAACTGCCTATTAATTTTAGTGTTTATAAAATTATAATTTAAGTTACGTTCATAGAATTCTGCTATAAAAGTTCTTTCATAGTACATTATATTCATATGAAAATATTACATTTGTAACAAATATAATCTACACTTTTTTAGAAAATTTTAGAAAGAATTATTTTTATAAAACCTAGAATTTTTAATTATAAAAAGTATATTTATATATACATTTAGTCTATACTTTACATATTTTTATTATTGAATGATATTGGATTTTTTTATATATTTCATTAATCACTATGAATATAGCTCTTTTCTCTTTTATATTTCAAAAAAGAAAAAATATTTATAAAAATATATATACCTTATCTTTTCTGAATATTACAAAGCATTAATATACTACAATACATACTTAGAGAATTAAATATCTTCGATTAACTTATAGTTCTTCTTAATTTAAAAGCTTTAAATAAATTTTGAACATTTGAATTTTTAATTAATTTGAAAGCGAAGTCTGATTGGAATTTTAGCTCTATACGAATTACTTAAATATTAAAATTTATTTATTTATTTCCTTTTTGTTGTTCTTTATTAAAATACCAAACACCATAAGATCATTGTAATATTGTTAAAAATGTCATGAAATTGACAATATTCACGAAAAGTTACTTTTACCTTCGTTTATATTATGGATTAAGTACTTTAACTTTGTTTACAAAATTAAAGCTTTATTTTTTATTTTGAACTCTCTTGTCTATAAAATCTGAGAGTGTTATTGCATCACAATTCCTATTGGTCTTAAAAGTCCCTATTTTATTCACTTAGATAAAAAGTCAATCGGCATAAAATAGGATTTTTGTAGTTGAAGATCCAAACTGCTTGAGGGCCTGTTGACCGAATAGATTTTTATTATTTTGAGCCCTTTTATGTCAATCGTCAAAATATTATGATATTGTTGTTTGAAAATAAAAAAGATATTTGAGATTAAATAAAATTAAATAAAATATGACTAAAAAATGCCAATATTCACTTTCAGCATGTTATCGTATTTTTCCATTGAGTATAAACTACCTTTAAAATATCTTTGAAATAAACCATTAAAATGAAAAAATTCTAATGTATTTTAATTCCTGAATTATAATAGTTACATTTTTGTACCTTAACTCGATTTGAAATATAATTTAATTTAATAAATTATGTGTTAAATACTTCATACTACTCCAAACATTTTGTATATATCCGACTTTATAACACACTTAAACTACAAGAGAATTATAAAAAACTAATTAAAATATATCCTAAGATAAATATTATAAGATAAGTTTTTCGTATTTTAATCAGTAAGAGGTGATGATACTTTTTGATAAATTTTACTAAATTCAAATTTTTCCAAAATTTTTCTTTACTTTTTTACCAAAATTTACAATTTTACCAAAATTTTTCTTAAAAGTACTAAAAGTACTTTTAAGAAAAATTTTGGAGAAATTTGCTTTTAAAAGTCTAATTATGGCATCGCGTGGTTCAACAAAATTTAGTTTATGAAAACAACTAGAAATTTTCCGTTTTTGATACTTTTTCACAGTTAATACACGCCCGTTTTCAATAAATTAAATACTAAATATTTATATTGCTTATGTTAAGTTTAATGAAGATATACTTCAATCTTATATGGAGCAATGATTTATAGCTTAGATACAGCCCCATCAGTCGCGGTTATTCCTAATCATTAATTATATAACCTTGTATCAAGGGTAAGATTATTAGTAAAACTCTTTTAACAAAATTTAACACTATATTTTCTCATAGTGGTTGTTGAATCTGACTCAGGAAAAACGTTTTAAAGTTCAATTTGTCTATCAATAAAATGTGTTGTATAAAATCATGTAAAAAAAGAAAAGGAAAATAAGAATAATTTTAACAAAAATGTTTCAAACAAAATTATAATCTGCATTTTATTGTCAATGAAATTTTACAATGAAACATTTTTAAATGTACTAATTCCTGTTGTTATAAAATGTATGTTTAACTTGTGACAAAACAAAAATGCAATTTTAATCAAATAAATAATTTTCCATGAGCAACAGAATATGAATTCTTTTCTTTAAATCTTTTATAAAATGAATTTTTTTTTAAGTTAGAAGCTCTAACTCTTCCTTTATGTATTATTTTTGTAAAATACTTTTAACACAAAATTCCTTTTTTACACCCGTTATATATAACATATATGTTTTATAACTTGTTTTATTCATATAAAAACATAATTACTTTAATTTCAAACTAATTATGTTTAAAATAAATTCCTTTGTATGATATTGACACTCTTTTTTAAAATAGATAGATTTTTAAAGTATAAAACATAATTTTAAAATGGTAAAATACATCAAGACACTGGAAAAGAAAAATACCATGTTCATGTGATTTCTGTGTAATAGAATCCAACAAAAACTTAAATCCTAAAGGGTTAAATGGAACATTTGCTCTTTCAGAAATTAATAAAAAATTTAATCTTTTTTCATGGTAACAAAAATTTACTGTAAGAATGGGAAATATGGTTCATTTTTATTTCATAATGCAAAACCTATTTTTTGTCAACTTTGCAACTTAGTTATTTTTATTTATTGTCCAGTAAGTGTATTTCATAGTTCTTTTCATCATAAACTATATTCCAAATCCATATTAAATTTCAGCATTTTTGCAAGTGAATAGTTAATTTTATTGAATAGGCATATTGTTAGTACATACAATGATAACAGTTTCATTATATTTTTCTAATATTTTATTCTTTTAAAATATGAAATCATTCTGATAAATCTAAAGGTTAATTAATGAATTAAATTTCAAAATTATTTTGTGGAATCTGAAGGCTCCATAAATCTAACATATACATCATTTTGAAACTTAATGAGTTTTATCTGATTATCAAAAATATTTTCAATAGATTTGATTCAAAATTCAAGAAATCTATTGATAAAATTTCTATGAAATAGAGGAATATTTTTTCTATATTTTTATAAAATATTTTAATTTTTCATTTGTTTAAAATTTTACAATAATTAAAATGAAAATGGTTGAAAAATGTATTCTCTATTTACATCAAATACACAAAATTGAGTAGATTTGTAATGTATGAAATAATTTGAACATCATAAATAAATTAATTTTCGTAATTATAACTTTTTTCTAAAATTAGAATCTTAAAAACGTTTAACTAAATAATACTGCAAAGTAGTTATTCAATGTAATTAAATAATTCTTCAAAATACTTAAAAACATTTTATAAGTGTTTTTAAATATTTTACAAATATTTTTATTTTAAATGAAAGTTTATTGCAACCAATTATTACATCTGATGTACAGATGTTAAAATCAGAAATATTCAATATATTTTTTAAAAAATTTAAATTGTAAATTAAGATAATATTAGAAAGTTATATTAACAAGTTATATACACAAGTTAATAGTAAATACCACATTTTTTTTACCTTAATTTGATTTTAATCCATCGTTAAGTACCTAACAAATGATGATTTTCCCGTAACAAAGAAAATATCATTAAAGAATTCTTAATTATTTGAGATGTTAAAATCATTTCCAAGAAAAAAATAATGTGAAAAATGCAACAATAAATTTTCTATCTAATGTGTTTTTATAAAAAATATTTATTCGGATTCATTACCAAGATTAGATTTTGAAAAAAAAAGTAAAATGCATTGTAATCCCTGTACATTTTTTAATATACTAAAGAGAAGTTGATAGAATACAATGTGAAATGGGTTTTTTTTTTTATTTCAATATCTTTGAAAAACCAATTTTTAGTTTTGAAAGATTTTCTTAGAAATAATAACATGAAATTCTGTCTTACGAACAAAGCTTAAATTCTTTTTCTAAAATATCACAATATTTCATTTTAAATAATAGTTGGAAATCAATACATCTCTTTTTGTGTAGCTATTAGTTTTAAATTTAAAGTGAATGAAATATGCTCCATAAAGCATATATTGCAATGTAACAAACATCAATGAATCTCATAGATTTTAATCACTTGAAGGGATAAAACTGATAAGAGTACTGAGAGATTACTGTATTTTAAAAATTGATAATACACAATAGAATTTATAGAATAATTTATTCGCTTGTTATCAATAACAGATTATTTAAAATACTAATCCAAACTTTACTATCTTACAGTTAGTTTATTGTAAAGTTATATTAATTTTCATAATAGTTTAAAATATAAACTTCTTTGTTTCACTTGCATTCTCCTATCAATGTTGTACATTTGAAATACATAATCAATATTATAAGAATATTAAATGCCAACTATTTTACTACTACTAAAATGGACAGGCTACATTTTTCCTGACATTCATATAGTTTAATCTATAACTTTGCGGGTGAAATGGGAAATTGAAACATTTGTGTTTGGTTTATAAAAGTTGACGAATTATTCTTTTAACATATATTTTTTATCATGTTTTTATTTTAGACTTATGGTATTTTTATATGAATCACTCCAGAATTCACCAAAAATATTTCAAAAACATTATCAAGAGAAAAGCTTAATTATCATATCATATAGAAAACCATTCTTCAGTTGTTTCTAAAATTAGCGAATTTTCTTACTTTTCTTGTTTTTGTAAAACAAAGCTTATTAAGTCATGAAAAATTTTAATTTTAGATAATTTTTTTAATTGTTAAGAAATATTAGTATTCTAGTGTTTGTCAACTTACTTCAATTGTTTAGAAACGTAAAATTTCTAAACTAGATTTTCATTCATAATTTATTTTAAATATGCAATTTTAGATCCTGGTATTGAAAATAATTTTTTAGATGAAATTTTATTTTATGTCTAATCCCTCATGAATTTTTTTAATTTTAAATACTATAAGATAATCGTTATATTTTACTTCTTTTTTTAAGCCTATTGATATATTTAATAGTGCACGGGAAAATACAATACACTATATATTGATGCTCTAAGCCAAAACATTTTATCAAATTCGGAATCTAAAGTTCACCAAACCCTGGAGAGATAAAGTGATCTTCCTAACCTCCAGACGTTTTTTGCATGGGAAGTTGTCCATGAACATCGATCTCCGAATAAGTAAGCAAATAAAAATCAGTGAAGGAAGGAAGAATATAAAAAAAACAGATTTTTAAAAACAACTAAACTTCCATTCCTTCGGGTATATAAAAATCATACTTCCTTTTTGAATCTAACATTTTTAAGGAATTCTTTTATTTATGATTTGCCCAGGAGCAAAACACAAATAGAGAGGAAGCTTGTTTGAATTGTTATAGATTTTTGAAAGAAAAAAATAAAAGAATACTTTTCTGGATTTCATCAATATGTATTCAAGTTGCAAAGTAAAAATAACTTTCTGTTATTGTTTTTTTTTTTCCCTAGAAAAATTACAACTTTTGTTAAAAGCATTTTATATATCAATATAGACAAATTGAAGTATATAATAATATGATTTAGATAGTTTTTGGAGTAAAATCAATCCCTTGAAACCCAGTGTAATTTGAATTCATTTGTGGCATTAAAGAAAGATGAAATTCTTTCTGTTTAAATAACCCATTGAGTGATATTTCCAGTGACTGTTTTGCTACAAAGTAATCTTTAAAACGTTGTCATTGTTTATAAAATACAGATTTCAAACACTTTATCATAAAGTCATATGAAAATAGGAAATTTTTGATTATTTTCTTTAAGAAAGTTCTTAATGAACTACTTGTTCAATTGTTGTTGTTGTTGTTGTCGTGTGACAAGTGCAAAGAGAAGAAAAAAAAAGTATAAAGAAAAATACAAGTCATATGGGATCAAAGGTATGGAGCACTGCCCTGGCCACACCTTCAGCTTTTTCGGTATAGAGGAAGTCCAACCTCCCGAGGCGATGGCAAATCCCTTTATGACAAGTGCAATACTTGTTCAGTTATTCATATTGAATTAATATTCCTGGTATGTTTTAATTAATTTGAAAACAATAATTAAATTTTATTATAATTTATAACGGAATCCTTTTTATTATAATTTATAACAGGAATTGGTGGAACGAAATTAATGAATGATCAAGTATTGAACCATTCTATCAACATTCCTAGTTTATTTTATTATAACATAACTAATTTGCTATTAAAAATATTTAAAACGATGTCATTGTTTATAAAATACAGCTTTAAAACACACTTTATCATAAAGTCATATGAAAATATGAAATCTTTGATTATTTTGTTTAAGCAAGTTCTCAATGAACTACTTGTTCATTTGTTGTTGTTGTCGTGTGACAAGTGCAAAAAAAAAAAAAAAAAAAAAAAAAAAAGTCATAAGGCATAAAAGGTATGGAGCACTGCCCTGGCCACATCTTCAGCTTTTTCGGTATAGAGGAAGTCCAACTTCCCGAGGTGATGGCAAATCAATTTATGACAAGTGCAATACTTGTTCAGTTATTTACATGGAATTAATATTCCTGGTATGCTTTAATTAATTTGAAAACAATAATTAAATTTTTATTTTAATTTATAACCAGAATCCTATATTGGGGGAATGAAATTAATGAATAATCCAGTATTGAACCACTCTATCAACTTTCCTAGTATATTTTATTATAATAAAACTTAATTTATAAAAATTAATTCAACATCTATTAAAGGCTATTCTACACAACGACATACAGAAAAACACAAAACAATATATAAAAGCATCTTATCCATCTTAAAAGTATTTTCATAAACTTATCATATGCACTGAAGAAATCTAAATATGTTCCTCAAAGAAATTCGAATACAGTTTATCCGTATTCTTAAAATACATAGCTATTTCAAACACTGCAATATTAGTCTAGGCATTAATTTTTTTCTGCTAAATAACTTCGGTATGTTGTAAAAATTTTTAATATATCCATACACTATTTTTATGAATAACTAGTGTGATTTTTTAAAAGGACCATTTAATTAATAGAATACAATTTAGTGGAAATTGACTTAATTAACAAATTAACTCTAACAATTGTTTCCCATTAACATTTTTTGCTAATTTTCTAAATGATCTCCTTAAGGAAATTCAAAGTATATTTTTCTATGCAAAAGAAGCAATTATGCAAATTTCACGGCTGATTTTCCTTCCTCTCACGTGAGCGATAATCTCATTTTCCATTGTTTTTTCCTTGTTAGAAGAATGACCATCTTACAATTGTATTCTCGGGGGAAATCCAAATAGCGTATCAGTTGAAGGAAAACATTTTTACAAGTAATTTTTGTAGAAATATTTTCGCTCAACTGGTATGTTATTTGAATATGAGAAGTATTTTTATGTATTTCTTTACATAATAGTTTTTTTTTCTTTCAAAAACGAGAATAATTGAAATGTTTTATTTTTATTTGAACCTCATTTGGATCTTTTTGTAGAGCGATTTGTTCTTCAATATTTTATACTTTAAATAATTTCATTTTATTTTCTTATTTTGAGCTAAAATATTTTCTCAAACGGAATATAAATATATAAATAACATTTAATAAAAAATTTTAAACAATTTCGGGTCCTAATATTCCATAAAATTATTATTTCCAAACTTTGGTCATCATGAATAGGAAATAATTATTTTTTTTCTAGTTAAGCTGACGCAAATTAATTTATGCAGAATAAAATTAAGCTTGCCGCACGTAGTATCAACCTCATCTACTATTTATTAAAGAGTGATCATTGTTGTATTGGCGTTTTCAAAAGATTTCTCTATTTTAGCGACTTATATGTCATGTGGTGAGAAAAATTTCAATTCAAATACTTAAAAGAATTCGGTTTCTTTCCTTTGAAATATAAATATGACCCGATAATTATCAAATATTTACTTATAAAATAGGTCTTCTTAAAATTAACTTCAGTGGATATCATATAAAGACTTTCTGGTTATTATAACTACCCACTGTTACTTTAATGTAAATTAGATTACATAAAGACAAAAGTATTATATTTTTATACATTTGTTTAAAATTCGTTTCTTAAGTTTCTATGTTCCTTGGATATTTTAATGAATAAAGTGATTCGTTTAAATATGCATATACCATTGTATATTACTGGACAGATTTAAATACGAAATTTTAACTTAATCTGATCACAAACCGTGAAATTTGTAACTTTATTAAGTGAAATAAAGGAAGGAATACAGAAATAAGATAACAAATATTTCTAAGTAGAAATCTGAAGAAAAAGCCTTTTTTAAAAAGCTTTTCCCTCACATTAATAATTAACATATTCCGCTTCTAATTAACACTTGTAAAACCAATTAAATAGTTGGCTTATGGTTAAATTGTGGCTCTAAAGATAGTGTTATTTTTTTACATTTGATCAAATGGTTTTATAATTACAATACAAAAAATAAACATGGTTTTTTTTTCCCTTCATTTTGAGCTACGAAATCCAACAAGAACATTTAAATTCAGCATTAGTATCAACTATCAATATTTCTCAAAACAAATGCACACTTCCTTATTGAAACTAAGATTTTCATAAAAAGTAATCTCACTTGATCTTATTCGAACGCAACTTGAAACAACTTGGATGATATATCTTAAGCTCTAAAACAATTTAACACCTTCCACATAGATTCATGCAAGAATTTTAAAAAAAGATTGTATTCCTAGATATCAATTTTGAAAAGAAATCACAAAACGGTAATCCAAAATTAGCATCATTTTACCATGAAAATGAATATTCGCTCATTAAAGGATTGATAAAATTCAAGTTTCAATTCCATTTACATGTAATTTATTCTCCGCAATTTTTAGTCGCAATACATATAGATTTAAACATACTATTTTAACAAAATCATTGCATTTTCAATATTTAATTTATGAACAATAATTAAGAGGCCCGGAAAACTCCCAAGCATCAACCCTTGACTGATTTGGACTTGAGAAAATACATAAAAGCCCGAAATTCACTTCTCATTGTTCTTCAGTGTCTACGATCGAACCCGGAATGCTGACAGTGCTGTTCTACTTATAAGTTACTGTGAGTCCAGTACCTTATGTTTTTAAAAAAATCTTCAAGTTATTATTTTCATTGTCGTGAAATTATAAAATTTATCTGAAAAGGTCAAAATTTTTACAAGATATCAAAAAAGACAGATTTAGTAATAAATTTGAAGGCCTAGAAAATATTTTTTCATATTTATATAAGGAAAAACTAATTTAAAAGTTTTAGATTTTATTATACTTTTTTTTCCAAAATGAAAACATTGACATATAGGAAGTCACTACTTAATTCAAATTATTTGAACACCACTTATATTTTTTTCAAGAAAATGTTACATATGAAATAGTCTCTGACTACGCCTGTTGATTCAAAAAAGTGGATTCAAAGGCAGGAATTCAATTTCAAGAAAATTGTATTGAAATTTAAAACATTATTGATGATAGAGATTGAATGAAGTGAAAAATGTGATATCAGTTTTTGCACTGAATCAAATTCTTAAAAAGGGAATATTCCTTGTTATTACAGACAAATTAAGTAACTATACAGCTAAAAGAATATCAGAATTTTTCATGAATTCGCTTAAAAAATTCTAATTTGTTTTAACTTTACCCTTACTGAAAATAAAATAAATTGTATCATTAAAAAAAAGAAATAAAATCAAGCTTTTAGGATACTGAAAATTATTTTTAAGGTAATATTTTCCTACAGACCTTTCCAAGTTTTTATATTATGTTAATCTTGTTTCCGGAGCAATGTTTTATTATGAGTCAAACAAAAAAAAAATGAAGTTATGCTTGGAAAGAAAAGAGAGTTTTTATTTCTTTTTAAGTATTGTTATAGAAATGTTCTTTTTTTGCAAAATGCATCATTTATCTAAGACTTTGTTGTTGTTCTCGTGTGCCAGCTAGGCTGGCAAATTGGAGTGAGCTGCTCCACTTTTCCAACTGAACCGTATTTGATGTGGAGTCCGACTTCTTCAGTACACACACATGCCATAGGGACCCGTTTATAGGGTAGGCAACCATTCACACACAAGGAAAAGACAAAGACAGGATCGAGAGAGAGAAAGTACATCCATGCTTGAACTAGGATTCGAACCTAGGACCTCCCTATACGTAGTCTGACACGCTGACCACTAGACAAGTAGGCCCGGCATCTAAAACTTTAAAAAACATAATGTATAGTTACGACAAATTGTGTACGAAAACATTTATTTTTAATTTTAAAGAGCAGGGAGAATTTTTTGTAAAATCTAAAAATGGTCTCTTTGATAAACCTGCAAAGTTTTTAATTGCATGTTGTTTTAAGTGTGATTTTGTTGATTTTGCTTGTTATTTTCTGGCAATCACATCCAATACTACATAGTTTGAACCATATTATTTTTCTGAGTTTTAAAAACTTCATTAAACTGAAAACATATATTTTCTAGCAAAAGCCTCAATCAAGCAATTAGTGCAGAGTAAGTATTTAGTGATGAATTTTGTAAATTGTTATAAGACACTACAGATCAATGCTTTTATTAGTGTTACAAAACAATATATATTTCATATATTTTTGGTGAAACTTGCTTAGTCATTAATAATATACATAAACTTCATTAAACTGAAAACATATATTTTCTAGCAAAAGCCTCAATCAAGCAATTAGTGCAGAGTAAGTATTTAGTGATGAATTTTGTAAATTGTTATAAGACACTACAGATCAATGCTTTTATTAGTGTTACAAAACAATATATATTTCATATATTTTTGGTGAAACTTGCTTAGTCATTAATAATATACATAAAAAAATTTGTAGTGTCCCGCATATTACTGTATATTCTGATGGTTTTATTTCATTTTCGAATAACATTTAAGTTCACTATTTTATGTTTACAACATGAATGTATATTTCTAAAACATTTCAGATTTGTGATAATTATTTTCATTCTTCAATATAAAAGATTATAAATTCAGGATTTAAATCAGGAATTCACACATCAATTCAAATTCAAAGTATTTTATTTTTAAAATATCTGGTAATATAAATTATATCAGAGTCAATTGGAAGTTATAAAAGTGCAAATCTATTATAAATACTGTTGCCATCTACTAAAAGTGAAATTGAATTTATATTTATGAAAATAAATCCTTATTTATCATAGTTTTAACACACATATTCTATTAAAGTTTTGCTTAAACTTTTAAACTATACATGAGAGCGAAAATTGGTATTATTATTGCAAAAAAAAAATGATGCAATCACAAAAACATAAAAAAAAATTTCTTGAAAAAATTCATTAATGTATTTCTCTTTTATTTTTCCCCTTATTTCTTTATTAAAAAAAGAAGTTGATTTAGAACATTATACTCACTTATGTTTCCTCAACTTCAAGCAAATTTTGTTCACTACTTTATCAGTGACTGCGAATATGCCTGAAGATGGCAAAAATCAGAAAGAAAAAATTAATCAATTTCCCCTTCGAAAGTAATAAATTAATAGTTAGTGCACATAACCGTGACTTGGAAAAAATATTTTATTTCAGTTATGTAACTGCTTATTATTTTTATAAAATAAGAAATTCGGAGTTTTAGCAAAAGAAAATTATGATTTTATTAAATATACGCTACATTAAATAATGTAAAAATACATTGAAATATTTTATGAGGAAGTTTGCAATTATTTCAATTAAATAGAGGGCTATTTAGACATAGTGAAAATTAAATAGCTATTTTGCACATGTATTGAAATGTACATTTGCTATGAATATTTGATACACATATGAACATGAAATATACATACAAGGACATATTAAGATATCGAAAAATTGGGATTCAAAAAATACTTATTATCTAAAAAATTCCAAAATAGTGAATAGTTGGGAATAAAATATTAGATTTTTATCATTTTATTTAAGGCAAATATCCTATACATATATTTTAAAGTAAACCATATATTTATTCTATGATATATAGAAACCATATATTTATTAAAAAAAATTTATAGAAGATAGATAATTCTTTAAATAATAAAAAATATATAATTAATTGGTTATAATTTTTTCTCATTAATTAGTTCATAAATATAAAAACAATATATAAAATTCTTTTAAAAATACATATTTTCAAATGAAGTTTCAGAGGAAATAAAATGAGAATTTGTTATATTCATAAAACCCAACGTAATTTATTAATAATTTGCTTTTCCTCAGTGCATAAAATGTGAAAGTGAATTCAAAATCTCAATTTAGAATAAATAAATTTTATTATCAGTTTACAGTTATCAATTTTTTTTTCTTATTATACAATGTCAAATACAGCATTAAATAGCGCCATAAAAATTTATATTTCTTGTATTCTAACAAAAAAAATTATCTAAACACTAAATCTATTTTCATTTCTTCAAAATTGTTGTTTTGAAACATTTAAAAGCTATTGAAATAAGAACCTAATTGAAGTCAATAATTTTTCTCTTATAAAATGGATGAAAAAAAATTATTTTAAAAAATAGATCTTTAGTATGTTTTTAATTCAAATATTACATTCTTTAAACAAATCATAAATTAATGTAATGGCAAAGACACTTTAATATTCTCACAGTGAGTCGAAGTAAGTGACTAGACATCCTGCAGAAAAAGTTCTAGTCTAAAATGTGTAGACATTCGAAAAGGAAACATCAAATGTTGTGATTAGAATTATCTTGATATAATTAAACTGATAAGTATAACTGTTTTTCATCTATTCCAATATTAATTTCAATAAAACAAGTATTTATTAATATGTAAATTAATGAATAAGAATGTATAATGAAAAATTAATGAATAAGAATGTATAAAACATTGATGCTTTCTGGAAAAGTTATGGTGCACAGATGCATAATTCCTTAATGTGCAAAATAATTATAAGTCAAAACAAAGTGCATATCCTAATGTTTCAAAAAAGTTAACATTTTAATTTTTCAGTACGATAATACTTTTTATCACAGATATCAAATAGTGAGTGGAAATATTTTTGCTGATATTTTAAACGTGTATTTGCACTTATATGTTCAAATATGAAGTGAAAGCTAATAAAATCTGATTCGTTAGTTATATCTAATTGGTCAGGATATACCTAAATTTATTTAAATATTTTAAGAACTAAAAACCATCTATCGTCAAACCAGTTTTAATTGCTTTAAATAATTTATTTTCTCCCTTTAAACAAGACAAATAGCTTAACATCTTAAATTTTAACCCTTTTAGAATTAAAGAATTCAGATAATGTATGGAATTTTAAGATGGCAACAAAATAAGTAAGCTAGGTAGCAATATTGCTAAATATTGGCTTTATACTTTATTGTAATAGTTACTTCCTTCCTTTTTACAGAATGATGCAATAAATTCATTTATTTTATTCTTAAGCAAAATACTAATTTTTTGAACCTTTATAATAATAATCATAGACATTTCTTATCATTAAATTACAATTTATACCAAAGTATAATGAAACTTTGCTGTACATTACTAGCTTTATATCAAAGAATGAAAATTAAATGAAATTTTTTATCGTTGATTTTATTTTAAAACATTAATGAAAATGTATGATAAAAATAAAAATTTACCTCTATATATATAAATGCATATATAGATGGATAGATCAATGTGATAAATATATAAACTTTTTTGTAAACTTTACCTTTTATATTTTATTAAAGAAACATGCCTTTAACATATTTTTAATACGTTTACGCAATTTCATAAATTTATACGTTTCTTACATTGAGTTCAAATATTAACATTGCTGAATGTGAATTAATAAAATTCAAAATAAAATCAACAAAATAATAATAAACATCTACAATGTGAAATAATTAAAAATGTAATAAATATATTTCCATTTCTAAGCATTTCAAAAGTTATATAATATGATGATGTGAGAGAGAGTGGTGACACTTCACTTTCTTTCTTTCTTTCCAAGAGCGCCCCTGGCAGGGAGAAAGAATGACAATTAGTTAGGCATTTGGTTTCGAACTCTTTGGATGTGTTTTAATCATCCTTTTAATTGAACCTTTCTGTTTGCTATTGTGTGTAACTTAACTTTGAATAATTAAATTATTGTTACACAAAAGACTGTTTTGATTAAGCCCACAACCACCGGACTGATTGGCGCCCAACCACTTTTCAAAATTATAACCCTTATTACAAATATAGACTAATTCTAAGCTATCGAAAACAAAGGCTTGATTAATGTTTTATTTCAGGTTAATCGAATCAAAACTTACTTATATGATTGTAAGATCTGGTTTTTCTGTTTTACTTAAACAGTATTTTCATCCTGAAAAACTGATTTCAAGGTATAAATATTTTTCACAAAGAAAAAAAAAGTCATTTAAATATACTGTGATGTTAAAACTTTTCCTCTAAATTTGGAAAGTGTTATTAAATTTTTAAAGTAAATTTTTAAAGTTTAAAATAATTTAATTTGTGATCAATTTTCTAAGGAATCATAACTACTATTAAAATTTTTAATTTAAAAAAAAACCCTGTGATATTTTTTTTCCGAGAGCAACCCTGGCGGGGAGAAGGTAAGCTTTAAAGATGACACCGTCCCACCCGAAGGTATTCGGTGAAAAAGGAACGTTGCGAAGTGAGTCAGTACGGTCGGAGGCAGTCAAAGGTTTATTGGTACTAGGAGATTAAAGTCCAAAGGACAAAAGCTGGAGTCTCAAAGGTGGCGGAGAAAACCAAGCCACAAAATAGATATGACAGCACCACAATGGTGAAAGTGGGAAGCTAGTAGATGACGCTCCATTGAGCTCGTTTCTGACTGGAAGAAGGGCCAACACGGCCTTTATTGAAGCAATACAATAGTGAGTAAATACTAAATACAGTGTTAATAATTATATACAATTTACAATGTGAGTAGGTAAAAACAGTTAAGTGAAATATTTACAATTATTTACAAGGACAATGTGAGGTTGGAATTACAAGATTAGTTTGTGCAGTCATGTTCTTCGAGCTGCAGGAAAAGTTCACGTGAGAAGATCTCTCTTAATCCTGTTCTGAATTTAGTTGAGGTGAGTAATTTGGTAATATCTATCTGGAGGTACTTCTTGGGAAACCATTTGGCTCGTATTTCTGTGTATTGTGTACAGTGAAGTAGAAGATGCTCAGGCGTGCAAATGTCTTCGTCGTGGATGCAGGTGTCCTCTTTGCCGTGAAATCTTTTCTTATAGGTACCAAAGACTCCATGTCCGGTTAGAAATTGATTTACAAAGAAATCACCGGAAATACGGGTTCGGGAGACTTTGGGAAAGAATTGATGTAGTCTTCTCGTTTTATTGGTAGAGTCCCAAAGGAGTTGCCACTTTGCAATTTCCAAGTCTTCTGTGATTTTCTTGACTTGTTGCCTGCTGTAACGGACAGTGTGTTGCACATGTGCAAATGAGGTTGCCTCTTTTGCCGCTACATCTGCTTCCTCATTGTGAATTATGCCTACATGAGCCTTTACCCAATGGAATGAGAAGAGGTTAAGATGGTGATGTAGTAGCTGTTTGATTTCTTTAATTGTAGAACTAAGGACGTCAGTTGAAGAGAGAGCCTGAAGTACCGATTTAGAATCGGTATGTATATGGCAGGTCAGTTTATGTGTGACACAATGCATAATGGTATGAAGAATTGCTAGTGCTTCTGCTTCGAAAACAGTGGCTTCATTGTTAAGCCGAACTTGAAGTTTTTTGACTAGGTTTTCATTTTGAAAAATGAGTGAGGCGCATCCCACAAGGTTTCCAATTTTGGAGCCATCGGTATATGCATAGGTGTCTTGGTGATTGGATTCGTTGGTCCAATTGATCTTTTGACATTCCCACGGCGGGTCTAATTTGAGTTCGAAAGTCCATGCGTTTTCTTTATTGAAGGTGAGGTCTCCAACTTTGATCTGGGTGCCTTGTCTCCAAAGCTTGAATCTATTTTTGAGAGTTTCCGCCTTAAAGTGTAATGGAACGCAGCCAGCCAAAACTTGGACAGCGCTGGTGTAGAGGTGGTCTTATAGGATTTAGTAAGTTTTAGTAATACTAGTCTCTGTATTTGGGAGAGTAATTGATTCATTTTGACTTTATTTTCATACCACACAAAGCAGCCGTATAAGATGATGGCTTCAATAGCCGCTGTGTAGATAAGTTTGAGAGTAAAGGGTTTTATTCCCCAAGTGGCTCTAGTGATTCGAGTTAGCTTGTTAGTGACGCATGAGATAGATTCTTTAACCTTGCCTAGGTGTTTTAGCCAGGAAAGTTTGGGGTCAAAGATCAGTCCTAGATATTTTAGTTCTCTGGTGTATTTAATGCTTCTGCCTCCCAGTTTAATTCCCGGTCTTCTCGTGATGTCCTTACTAATTTCAAATATAGTATAATTACATTTATCTATGCTGAGTTCAAGTCCGAAGTCTTTAACTCATTTCTCTACAATGGAGAGTGGCTTGCGAGAGAGTTTTGTGAACTTAAAGTAGGAGCTGGCAGAGAGTACAATGGCGACATCGTCTGCGAAGGCTTGGCAGTGTATATCGTTACCAAAGTTTTGAGTGAGCAACTCATTCATTATAATGAGCCAAAGGAATGGTCCCAGGCTGGAGCCTTGTGGGACGCCTTCTGAGTAGGTGATCTTTTGGTTATTTCCATTAAGATAGGTTCTGTTTGTAAGGAATGAGCAGATAATATTATAGATATTGTTGGGGATCTTAAAATTTTGAAGGATTGTCAGTATGTCTTTCCATCTTGCACGATTAAAGGCATTTTTAATATCTAATGATATGAGACACGTGAATCTCTTATGAGTTTTGTTCTGTTTGATAATCTGAACTATTTTGTCTATGGCGTCGTTAGTGTTCTTTCCTTTCATGAACCCAAATTGGTACTCGTAAAGCATGTTTTTACTGAGAAAGTGGAAGGTAAGTCGATTGAGCGTTAGTTTGTCTAGTATCTTCCCCCAGACGGGGAGGAGGCAAATGGGTCGGTAGGAATCCTTTCTGGTGAGGTCTTTGCCCTCTTTGGGAATAAGCACCACCTTTGCTGTCTTCCAAGTGCTTGGGAAGAGTCCCTGTGTGAGGCAAAGGTTGAGAAGTTCAGTGAACCAAGTTCTGTCAGTTTGGAATAGCTCAATGTAGATGTCTAGACAGATATCATTGTATCCTGGTGCTTTTTTGCTTTGCATGGATTTGAGTGTTTCCTCAATCTCGTCAACTGTGAAAGGAGGATCATCGTAATAGAGCGGTTGTTGAATCGGGTATTCAATATTCTTCGAAGGGAAGTGGAAATTGAGAATTTCATTAATAGCGTCTGAGTGATTGTTGGTGTACTCTCCATTATCCAAAAATATAGGACTATTAATTTTCGGCCTACGCAATTTGTCTTTGATAATTTTGTATGGTGCCCCGAAGGCATCGTTTTCAGAGATATCACTCAGGAACTCCTTAAACGCCTTTTGTTTGGTTTGAAGAACTAGTTTTCTATATTCAGATGCTTCCTTTTTAAATTGCGCCTGTTTTGCTTTTCGAAAAGAGGGTTCGGTTTCCGCTTGATATCGTCTCCTGAGAGCTCTAACTTTACTACATTTGATAGTTAAGTCTTGGGTCCACCAGTAATTTTGCGGCTTTTTGTTTTTGGATTTTTTGATGGTGCAGTCTTTGCAATTCTTAAGAAGGAGTTTTTCCAAATGTGTGATAAACTTGTCTAGATCATGAATTTGGTTGATAGGGGATGCGTCGATTAGGACTTTGAGTCTTTCTTTGAGCAAGGTACAATCGACTGTTGACTTATCGAAACGTTGGTAAGTGTTAGAGGAGAATTTTGCATTACTGATGGAAAAGGTCAAGAGAAGGTGGTCGCTAGCAGAGAATTTATCAAGCACACTCCAATTGCAGATATTGCAGGAATTAAGATTCTTGGTGAGAAGCAGGTCGATCCAGCTTTCCCCAATGGTGCTGCTGAAAGTGGGAGGACTATCAGGATCGTTTTGGATGTCTAAATCATGGGTATCGGCAAAGTCCAAGAGTTGCTGTCCTCTCTGATCAGTGCTCCTTCTGCTCCAAGCTGAAGACTTTGCGTTGAAGTCTCCCAGAACAATCCATCCGTGGTCTCTGTATTTGAAGAGGGCCGACTCAAGTGGGTCGAGTGACTCGGAGAGTCTTTTAGAGGGCGGGCAATAGATAGAACATATGCAAACCGGAGTGTGATTGACAAGAGTTTTAACAATAATAATTTCTTCCTTAATTGTGATTGGAGTTAGTTTGAATTTCTTTTTGACAATTAATGCAGTTCTAGGTGTTGTGCCCGCAATAATGAGAAAATCTAAAGGAATTCCTGTGATAGAGCCTTCAAAAGTGAAAGGGTCATTGATTGAAACAAAGTCCAAGTTAAGTTCTTTTAGGTCTTCCGCTAAGATTAAATTTGCTGCTCTACAGTGGTTAAGGTTAATGTGCGCAAAATTAATGTTAGTTTTTGAACTGAATTTAATCATAGTTTGTTTTTGAAATTAATCTGTTGATTTCTCTCTCATAGATTGGGCAATTTTTGCTATTGGCAAGATGAGTGGAATTGAACTTAGTTTTATACTTTAAGTTGCTAAATTCACAGTTAGCACATTTAATATTTTTGTTGCAGTCCTTATCTATATGGTGTTCTGCGCACCTTTTACAAGTGTCCTCGCCTCTGCATTCATTGGCCTTATGTCCGAATTTAAGACAGCGGAAACATTGTGTCACTCTGATATATTCCTTAAAGTTTATACTATTCCATCCGAGAAATAGTTTTCTCAAATTTTTTGAATTCATTGTAAGCCTCTCCATTTAGGGTGATAATCCAGTTTTTCCCTCGTCTTCCTTGGTAACCGTATACTACTTCAATTTCCGCATTTTCACTAAATGAGTTTTGACTCTTAAGTCTTTCAGCAATCTCCTCTTTCAATCTCCTTATCCACGTCGTAGAGAATGAATCATGGACGTCTACGCTGTGGTTTCCTAACTTTTAACTTTTCATTAAAAGTGTCATTTTTGCATACTTCTTTAATAATTTTGTCTAGGTCTTCCTCTTTTGAGGTTTCAAGCAGAATACCTCCCTTTTTTATGGGCCTAACATTTTTAATTTTAAGACCCAGTTTGGCTGAGTTAATTACTTTCTTTACCTCTGTTTTTGTTTGTTCTGAGGTAGCTTCAATTTTGGGATAAATGAGAATAATATTTTCTTTCCTTTGTCGAGATCTTTCTCGTCTAACTTTACTTCTACTCTTGTCTCTACTTTTCTTTTTAGGGGCGTCTTTACTGACAGCTTCAACAAAAGTCATAGGCTTTGCCGTATTTAAGACTTTCACTTGGCCTTCCAAGTAGGCATTCTTCTCGATTTGGGAGACTGCAATGTGCATAATCTCCATAAGTCCACTCCTAATTTTCTGTTGTAGCGCTGTACTGATTTTAGCGGAGGCTAGTACATTCTGAATTTCTCTCTCTGTATCTAATAAAATTGAGAGTTCAGTCTTAATGATTTCACTGTTTGTTACCTCACAATTGTAAACATCGTTCTCACTTTCGTTAGCGTCGCAACCTGTCTCTAATTCCCTAGCCATTTGTACGAGGTAAAGCAGTGTCCTCTCGTAACAAATGGGAACGAGCTAAAAGCAGAGTCTGCTCGTTTAGTCCCTCTGCCTTCGTTAGCCGTCAGAAACTGACGTTTCCAGGAGCCACCACGAGGAGGTGAAGGTCAGATGGTTCGCGATTCAAAGAACTTGACTAACAAACCCAAAGGAATGAACTGTCAAGACAGAGTTTTTACTTCCCGGATAGACTCTGGGCCGTTGTCCGGGAACGTATAATGCTCAATATAACCTTTGAAAATCGCTGCGGGACTGGCTCCCGCGGGGAGAAGGTAAGACAGTTACTTAGGCATTTGATTTCGAACTCTTTGGATATGTTTTAATCATCCTTTTAATTAAGAGTTTCTTTTTGTTATTGTGTGTAACTTAACTTTGAATAATTAAATTATTGTTACACTAAAAGAACTGCTTTAATCTAGCCCACAACCACCGGACACGATGACTAATTTTGGATTAACATTTATTTGGAAATAATTCATTTATTAAAAGTTATCTTAATTTTAAGTAAAATTATCTCAAAAAATAATTTTTAGTAAAAAAATTTAAAAATTCTTTACTAATTTAACTTAAATAATTGAAGAAACTTTTAACAAACAATATATGAATATCATGCCTCTTCACTATTAGAAAACTTAAATATTATTATAATATATCAGTATATACTTTCTCTTCTGAATAGTATCACTAGTACATTTATATATAGTAACATTTGATCTATCTAGTTATTTACTTAGTTGCAACTTTTGACCTAGCGAATCTCAGAAATGCTAAAAAAGACAATTCTTAACAATGATTTTAATAAGAAAAGAAAGTATTCATTCAATTATAAAAATAATCATAAAATATATCTTCCTTTCTTGGAGCTATGAGAAGTTAGGAATAAAATTTTAAAATAAAAATAAACTTGAAAAAATGGAGCTTATCACAAATAACTATAAATAAGGAATGCAATGTTTGCATAAATGTGGTTCAGTAGCACAATTTTTAGTAATGAGAAAAATCTCGTAATTTATTCAAAAAAAAAATTAAAAGTATGAAGTAAATGTGTGAAACTATTTTACAAACATAAGTCAAAATGAATAAATATATGTTTAGAATTTTTAATTTAAATTACTAATTTGAGAAATTGTCGCTGTTCAAAATTGTAACTGTTATTTCTGAATTTCTTATTTAAGCGAATTGTAAAAATTAATATGCTAATAAATTTTTAAAAACAAAATGAATTATTACGCTTTATACGTAAAAATTATGAAAAATACAATGAAAATAGTAATTATTTTCAAACAAAACACTATTAATGCATCTATCAAAACAAAATAAAATCGAATCTTCCATAACAAAGATAAATGATTTATGGCTGAAAATTCCTAATTATGTTTAAAAAAAATCAAGTGAAAAAAAATTGAGTGCACTTATGATTCTAAAACCAGTTAACTAACTCGTTCAAACAAAAAAAGGAATCGAATTTGCTTATATTCTGAGTTTTTCACTTGACTGGTTCCTTATAATTAAGTGATCGATGGCATTGTGAATTGTTTTTTAACAGAGAAAACTCTAAATCTCTCTCATCAATTTTTGGATTCCAAAAGAAATTACTTTTTCGTACTAAAAGTTTAAAGAGCATTGGAGTTGTCATTATTCACTTTTTAGGGATTTTATTTTCTTTTAACAAAAGGAAATTTTTTAAAAACAAAATTGCTATAACAAGCGAATAAGAGTATTTTATAAAATATTATTTTTAATTTTTATTTATTTATTTTTCAAAACCAATATTATAATTTTATTACAAAGTTACTTTTTAAACGTAAATAAATTTTTAGATTTTTTCTTATACATTTGATAACAAAATAGTTTTTATTCCTTTAAGGAATTTTAAGTAATACTAATTATTTAACATTATCATTCCCTTAAGAATTCATTTAGAAGTAATACTTGTAAATAAATTTCGTGTAATATTTTTAAAAAATGATAATTATATGAAATAAGAAATAAAAAATGTGAAATTATGAAAAATAAAAATATTAAATGGTTTTGAATTTTGGTAACTAGACACGATTGAATTTATAATAAAAATATCTCGTAAGGATAACAAATAAATTAAACATAAATTATTAAAAAATAATTAAAAACTAATTTTGTTTATGTTAACTAATTTAATTAATTAATTTTATTTTGGGGATGTTAAAATAAATTAAATATTTTTATGACAATATGACTAAATTAATAAATATATGAATTTATTAAAAGCCAAAACAAACCCAAAATTTATAAATAAGAAGGGAGACATTTTGTTAAATTCTTTAATTAAATTAGTTTTCTTTAAAACTGATATATATTTATATTAAACTATTTTCTGAAAGCATCAATTCTCCTTTTGTTTATCACTCCTTCATTTTTAATCAATTTTTGTTCTTTAAGATTTGTAATCTCTTAATAAAGTCAAATAATCAGAAAAATTATTTCTTATTAATTAAAATTAAATTATTGAGTTTGAATGAAAATTAAATAATTTTAATTAAAATAATTAATTTTTCAGTACCTCTAGCAAATAATTATCATACCAAAAAGGATTTATATATTCTATGAAAGTAAGCTCTTAATTTTATTTATATAATATAAATATATTTCAAGTATTCGTTCGAATAACCCAAAATACTGACGTTAAATACAGATTAGAAACCACAATACAGTACTTTATACAATGATTACTTACTATATCTGTTATTATCGTTACTTGTAAACGGGGTATTTACATAATTTTAATAAATTCTTTACATAATAAATTATTCTTTCTATCATTAAAAATTATCATCATTGTTATTAATCACGTGAACAAATTAATATATATTATGAAAATAAAAGTCATGTCACAACATTTCTCAAATAACTGCTGTCAAAATAATAGTTGAATTAGAAGATTAAGTTTCTTTGCTTTTAAGAGAGTGCTTATACACTCATTTTTTATGTCATTTGTTGTTGGAAAACATAGAAAGATATAATAAGTATTTATAACATTTTGTGGTCACTTTGCTATTAAACAGCAATATATAAAGGAAATTCTTTATAAATATACCATTTTATAATTAAGTAACTAACTTCCTGTACGTTCTTAATTCCTCTGTTTTTTTGTATCAGTAACAATGTTTCGAATGTTCCATTAACACAAATTCAGCTCCCATGGCACCTTTAAACAAACGGACATATTGTTCAGAATGATTTCCCCATAAATATGGTACTGATATGAACAAGCAGATCTGTCCTGGAGCCCAGCATAATACGTACCCAAAAGAACACTCCTCCACCACCGTAACGTTGCCGTTCAATGATGTTGTCTTGATGGTACTCTGGGTACCTACAGTTCTCCATATGAACGTCTTACATGAATCAGGCTTGTAATCTACACTTCGATTCATCGAAAAACGTAACATAAGCCTACTGTGATGGTTCTACATCGTATTGAGGTGATTTGTACTGTAACGTATATTGATATTTCCATCATCGTTTTCAAGACCTAAAAATGATACTTTGGGTGATTCCAAGTGTGCATCAGCTGCTGCCATCTGCGTACGCTCTCATTTCAGGTGGGCTATAATTCTACCACATAAAGTATCTTTTACATGCGTTCTTTCTTTCATACCTATGTGGTCATGTCACTGAGCGCTCTATGCTAACACGTTTCTTCTTCTTTATCACAGGTCCTTATAAGCCCCTCTCTTACACTCTTGTCATTGCAGCGTATGCTCGGCATCACATGTACCTTCCTGTAATTTGAAGGTAATTCTTGACCATGTGTGTGATATTTCTACGAGTGACATTTTTTCCCTTCACATTTGATTTCCATGTACTTCTGACCGTCCATAATTTATGAACTTGTGTGTATTTCCTTTTGACAAACATTCAGTGCTGTTTTTCATCCATTTACTGAGTGCACTAAGTGAGGAGAAGCAACAATAATAACAGATCAATGACTCAAATACAGATGAGTTTTCTTAGTTTAATCGTAGGTGAGGAATTCAGGGAAACGAGAATTTCGCATCATATTTTAAGAGTTGCATTAACTAATGGAGTTAATGTGAACTTAATAGGTTGAATTTTTTGGAGTGTTTCAAATTTTGAGTACTCTCTTTTTGATCTCTAACAATTACGATTTAAAGGCAATTATAGAAGCTATCATTTTTGCACCATTAGAATTTTTTGTTGTATTTTGTTGATGAAAATTTTGCATTTCTTTATATGTGCATATTCTTGGAATATAAATAAATTAAAATCTCTATAAATACTGTGTGATATGATTAATTAATATTTTAAAAACAATTGCTAAAATTGAATGAAAATATCCTTTAAGTTTTATTTTATTTACTTTAATCAAAAAATTAATTATTTTAAAAAAAACTATCTCATGTTTTTTGTTATTATTATTAACAAATATTTAAAAGTTTTACAATATCTATATATAAAAACTAACTTAAGCAAAAATTTTATTCAATGATAAAACTATCCTTATCGATCATAATTTATTAAAATGATTGTTATTATTTATTTGACTAATAAGTATAGCTTTTAGTTTAATAAGCAATAACATATGTACTATTATTAAAAATTTTTAAATGTTGCTACCCATTTACGTAGTTTAGAGTTTATTCTAATTATATAAATTAAGTAAAAAAACAACTTACTCTTTATATCTTCTTTAATGATCTTTCTGTTACACAAATTTGAAAGCTACCTCTTTCATAAGATTCAAGAAGACTTTAATCTTTTTCTTTTAATTCAAGAAAATTTAATATATATTCAATATCAATTATTCATAATCTTTATATCGAAAAAAACACATTACTATTATTATGTAATTCCACTTCTATTTGAAGTATTTCAGTGTATAGTAAGAGCAGTAAAATTTAAATATTCTAATGTGTGTTTTTTAAGTTTCAATTTTCTTACATTTAAGAGTTACTATTTTTATTGTTATTTTTTAAAGTCTACATACCTTAGAAAAAGGAAATTTATATTAGATATTGCTTCAACGAAATAAAATAATTTTACTAAACTGTGTATTTTTCCTAAATTATCACTGCCTTTTAAATTAATTTAATTTATGGCTGCAATAAAATATTTGAAATCAAATTAGTTTTATTAACTAAATTTTTAGGTTATTTTAAATAAAATTTACTTTATTTTATCATGTATGAATCGCTAGATCTTTTAAACAATTTGAATTTTAAAATATAACAAGTTTATTAATTCGATATTACTAGTTTTATTATAAGTTTCGTATCTAAGAATTAATTCTAATTTTGATCATTTATGCGCCATTGTAAATTGCATAACAGAAATAAAATCTGATGTTTTCAGAATGATCAAATAGTTTTTAAAGATTTCACTCAGTAGAAAAAATTATTATTCGGATTTTTAAAGTTTCAACTTAACAAATTTTATATGAATATTGACAAGAGATGGCGCCATGAAGTAATGTGCGTTCCTCTTGAGAACTGATCAAATTTAAACTACTAATGATTTGCACCTGTTTTTCAAGCAGTTATTATTAAGCCAGTAAATTGGATTACACATTTTAAAAAAGATATAAACATGATATAATAGAAAATGAGTACTTAAAATAAAAATTGTATTTTAATTTAATAATAAAAAATAAAAAAACAATAAAACACATAAGAATTTTTTTTTTTTCATTTCATGTGCGTTAATAAACGTCCTCTAATCTTTCAAGAAATAGCCTTTTAAAGTAAAATTGAATGAAGTATCAGGTAAATAGCTCAATTTTACTTGATAACAAAATTTTTAGCTAATTAAGAAATTCTTATGTTACGTTTAAATACGTGCATATTTAAAATAGTACATATATATATGTTATATTTAAAATATTACATAGTTCAACACTTTTGATAACGAAATTTGTAATTAATTTATACACTTTTGCATAGATTAAAAATATTTCTCAATGAACAGCTGTTTTCAGTTCCTCGGAATAATTATTATCAATTTTTTTTTCATTTCATTCCGAATCTCTTGAAATATAACATTATGTTAAAAAATAATATTTTCAATGCATTCCAACTTTTCCGTTATACAACGTTAGTGAACCTGATTCAATAAATTAATATTTGAATTTTTTAAATACAGGTAAATTATATATCAATTATTAACTAAGAAAAAGAAAATAGTTGATTAATAATAATATTTACTTTGATACAACCAATATAGAAAAGAAAAACTATTATGGAAAAGGAAAACAATATATACAGTTATATACTCAAAAAGAGTATTATAAAATAAGTTTTTCAAGATAATATAATTTACTTAACTTTTACACATTTGCTTATCAACTTAGCTTTTATTTTAAATCCAAAATAAAGGAAACAATGAAAAAATTCAAAAATATCAATCAAAAATCATATGGTAAATAAATGAGTGTTTGTTTGTCCTTGGTGCATGACATAAAATGAATGTCATACGAATAAAATTCTTAATTTACAATTTACGTAATTCATTGGATGGAATTATTTAAAGATTTTTCCCCAAAATTTAAATAATTTTTACAAGAAGCATTAGAAAACATTACTGAAGGTAATAGTACTTCCTATTCATTTCAAGATGCCATTACGACAAAATATTATTCAGTTTACAAAACCATCCCTTTTTTGACACAATACCATTTCTTAGCTTCAATGAAACAATCTTATTAGTCTTGTTTAATATTTTATAGATTGGTTCATGTTATCAAAGTAAATTAAAATAATTACTTTTAATGAGAAATGTGTGAACTATTTTGCTGATTACTACTAAAATATAATTCCGTCATAATTGCATCAGCCAACAAAAATATCATTTTCCCCCATACGATGTAAATTCGTAACTTTGATATTTCCTTCTATTACAAAACAAACGAAAATAACAATGTTGCTATATTTATTAGATAGTTTATTTTGCTTTCAACACTCACATAACAACAAAGTAAATTTAAGCATTCGCATGTCCTTTTTTGACTTGTAGTATACTGGTAAACGCGATGATTTTAGCAGAATATAAAGACAAAATCTATATATTTTTATTTTTATCTTTTTCTTATTTTTATCACAATAATTGCAAGAGCTAATCATATTTTAAATATCAATTAGAAGAAGATCAGATCTTGGAATGTTAACATTTCAATGAAATGTAATTTAAATTTTAACATTAGCAAACAAAATTTTTCCGTATACCGCCAATAGCCCGTAAACCTCTAATGGCGCGTGGTGACCCTGAGCAGTTGAAATATAAAAGTATGCAAAATGTAAAACTTAATTTATGCATGAAAAAAAATGAAAGTACTTACAAGAAACAAACAATTTTAATTTGATATAGTATTTTGATATATTTGATTAACTTAGATTATACATGAAGAAAATAGAAAGTTTTAAAAAATAAACACAAAAATATTAGTAATTGATATATAGCATTTTGATAACTATTATTTTAATTCATGTCATGCATTTATTAAATTTCATGGGGTAAAATTTAAAGAGAAGTCTCAGAAAGACTATCATATTTAAAGATGATGTTTGTCATAAGATCTAATATAACATTTCTTGTCGAATAGAACAATCAATGTTGTAATGTGGGTATACCAATATAACACACACATAAACTTCTTTTACTCTATATTAAATAAAAAAAAATTTCCCCTAAATACATTCACCTAAGACTATTTTCAAAGCTAAATCAAAATTATAATAATTAACTAAGTTTAAGAACTAATGAAATAAAGAGAATAATTCCTTAAAACCATGCGGAAGTAAAATATCAAACCACTATAAATGTAGCTACAATTTGTTTCTTCCACAATGATAATTGGCGAGTTTTAGCAATTTTTTCACATTTGGCTTCAATAAAATAGTGTAAATAATAATGAACTATTGCTTCACAACTTGTTATTTCGAAAATTAATTAAATATTGTGCAAGAAAAGTTTCAATTAATCAAAAAAAATTATCTTTCAAACAGTAACGTTTCTAGATGATAATAACACTATTAACGTTTCGAGTAAAAGTTTTAGCAATTTTTAATTTAATTTCATAAAAATATAAATTAATTAAAAAGGAGTGGAAGAAATACTAAAGTGGAATAAACTAAAATATTGTGGAATGTTACCCTTGAATATTTTAACTTTTTATAGGATTAACAAATCTTAAAATTTCACGTGAATTTATTCATTTTACAAGCAATTAATGAATTTCACAAAAAAAATATATCGTGCAAATAATAAAAAATCCGCACCATAGTGAATTAACACACATTAATTGCCAATAAAGGCAAAGTAATAATTTTCTATTGATAATAGAAATGTTAAAATATTAAAAAATCTTGTGATAACCTAAAGAATCTTGAATATGATTTATAAGGAATCTAACAGCAGTTTATAAGATAGCCAAGTAACTGATTTTCTTTCGACTCTTTAGCAACCTCTAAGAAATAAATTTATAAATTGATTATAGAAAATATAGATAATAATTGAATCTCAAGACATTAATCGGTTTAAAGAAATTGTACATACACATAACAAAATTTTTTTAATAAAATTTGCACAAAAAACGCACAATTTTTAATAAAATTTTATTTCTTACGCAGATAATCATAAAATATTATGAAGAAGCATATCATTTTCAAATAATATTCCTGTATTTGAATGAGTCACATTATTATACATCTAGCGAAAAAGCATTGTAAATTATCACAGTCAAAATGAGAAATTTATGGTTACTATTCTGTTTCGACTAACATAAAAAGAAATGTTATTTCTAAAAACTTATTAAGTAAAGTAGATTGTTTATGGTTGAGAAAAAAAGAATAATCCTTGTTTTAAGCTATTTATTCAGGCTTTTTGCGTTGAGTTAATAATTGACTGTCAGGTCCCAATTCAAAAGTTCGTGGTTTTGACTTTTACATAAGGCTTACATATTTACAGTGGGATTGATTCGAGGTACATTTTTAACAGAATATTAGATGATAAAAATTTCTGACACATTTAACAACACGTTTTTTCATTCTGATTAATCATCTTTTCAATTTTTGTAAGCCCTCATTCAAATATCGTTTTCTTAATGATTTGTTATAAAACCTGTATATAATATAACTTAAACTAATTTTAAAATGCTGTAAAGCGATAAATCAAATCAAATCAATTGGAACATGGTGTAAACAAATGAATAAAATGAAAAATCTCAAAAAAAAAAAAGTAATAGGTAAATAAGGAAATTTCTATTTAAAAAATACTTATTTTAAGTACTTTTATTTATATTTCAATTCAAACACAATACACTCATGGGAAAAAAATGATTATTTCATTTAAATCTATGCAAAATTTATCAAAATTTTATTTAATTCTGAAGACTTACTAGAATATCCATATCATTAATTTATTGAATCAAACATTTACATTTTTACATTTAAATTATTTCATTACATAAAATTAATACATCAATCAAAAATTCCGATTATATTTAACTATAAATTATCTTACTTGAAAATGGCTAAAAATTTTGATTTAACAAATATCTTATGGACAATGATTTCTCCAAAAAAAATCAATAGAGAAATAAAATGACCTACACCAAGAATAGCAAAAGTTCCTGATAATTCTCTTAAAGAAAAAGGCTTGTTTTTATACGTTTCTTGTGACTTCATATTATCATTTAATTTATCAGGCAGTAACAACTTGAAAAAATAATCACTCAAGAGTTTATGATATATTCCACCAGCTGTTACTCGCAATATGAAAGTATTTAGAGCATCTCGACAACAAAATCCTTTTCTTGAGTATAACGTGATACCACATTGTGATAGAATGTCTTTAGAAATCATTACTTGATCAGATAAATAGTATTTGTAAACATAACTAGGCAGAACTACAGCAAATTTTTCATTAAAAATAGCCTGCTTGATACCTGGAATAGAAAATGAAATTTCCCAATCTTTGCCGGCAATTATGTTTGCTAGTTTTCTTATCACTTCGTTCTGGTTTTGAGACATAATAAATATTTGAGCCGATCCTTTTAACGTGCCACATTTTATACGATTATTTACAACTGCTTCGTACAGTTTATGAAAAGTATCAATCGGCTTTTCCATTATTGGTGACACCAAAAAAGACAGTAACACTGATGTGTAACCAAGCTAAAAAGCCAGTTCCAAACCGCCATGTTACATTGAGAATTCTTTCTCTGAATAAAGGAGGAATATAAGTATTCCATGACTGTTGGATTAGTTCGGATATGACATGAAAATAAAGAGACTGCAATATATATAGAGAAGTTGTATTTTTTTCTATGCAATAAATATAGCAAAAAAGGCATAAAAATGGTTATCATTAAAACAGCAAGCCAGACATTCCAGTGATATGGTTGATTAAGAGCTTGGCCTATATTCACTGGTGATGGGAGTGTTGTAACAAATCTATTCGCACCAAAATCATGTGGTGAAGTAGGGTCACCGATATCGAAAAATCGTGAGACAAGTATTAATCTTCCGATAGCAATATCCACTTCATCTAAAAGTAGATTTCCTAACATCTCCTTTTTTCTAATTTCCTTAAAAGTGGGATTCAGATTGAATGTTTTGCACAAGAGTTCAAGGAAAGAAGCCTCTATGCCACCTGTGACATTAATTTTGACTGTTTTGTTGATTTCAAATACATCAAAACCTGAAAAAATCCCGATAGCAATGTTTTTCGGAATTTTCATTCTGATTTGTAAGTTTGTTGCTAATATGATAAAATAATACTAAAACCTCTGTAGAAAATATAATTATGATTCTCACAAAGAGAAAACAAATAGTTAAAAAAAATTCATCAATATTAAAGAAAAGGAAAGTAAACAAATTTGCCATAGATATTTTTAAACCTATAGCTATATTTATCAACTTGATGAATTTAAGAAATGTAATTGGTCAATAATTTATCCTGGCGTGTATTATCTTCATCAGACAGTCGTTTTATTACTAAACCAAATTACGCTAGAAAATGTTGGGAATTATATCTTAGCGAAAGCAATTTAGACTAATCAAAAGATAGATAATTTTCTTTCTAATACATACGTTGTAAAAATTACTTTTGCCTTAATGATTCATCTGTATGCAGATAGTTTTGACTTTTGATTGCAAAATAAATTATGAATTAAAATGTTGCTAGTTGTGAAACTGCTTATTTCAAAATATCCAATTTGAGTCTAATTCTTTAACCACATCTTGCGAACAATATTCCATTTACATTTGATTGTAAAATCAAAATTAGTAAAAATAAGTATTTTAGGTACAAACCTAAAAAAACGAAAAACATTTTATGGTTAATTTTTAACCAAAACATTGAGATAAATCATTAATAGAAAAAATTCTTAAGAATTCATATATAATTCATTAGCATGTGGACTATATTAATTCACACATATTTAAGTCATAATCATGTGCACTATACTAATTCATTGGCAAGTGGACTTCATTAGCATGTGTTACAAACTTTAAGATTATAAATGGTATTTTAACATTATTGTTTTCTTACATTTATAGGCATAATATTTGAAACCATTGTAAGAAAATACTATCCAACTAAATATTTAAGTTTATATTAAATTAATGCAATATTTCTTAGTGTAAAGGAATCTTATATAAAATTCTCGTCTCACACCCATTCCTATCTATCAATTGTCAGAAAATATTAGGAAGATAATATATTTGAAAGAAATAGCATACATATTCAAAGTATGCTGCAATTGAGGCAGAAAATTAATGAAATTAAATTTATTGTGAAAAAGAAATATTCCTTTGCATTAAAGCAGACATTTTTAATTACCAAGGAAACCTTATTATCTTTTCCACAAGTACATTTTAATGCTATTTCATCATAGACATGTGATGTGTATGCGCCCTGTAAATATATGTGGCATAAAATATAAAACAAATATACAAATACAGAAATACACAAATACAGAAAGAATCAGTAGACAGTGAACCCAAAAAAATCTGTAAAGCGCGGACGATGTCTCGAGCACGCCAGCAGCGATTGTACAAGGAGGGTTCGGATAATGCTGGACAGCGATGCAGGTGGTGTACGTCTATCTCCTCCCGAAGATCGCAGAGTCTTCAGAAAGTTTCTTGGACTATGTTAGTTTTACATAGGTGCTTAAGAAGGCAGTCATGCCCACTGGTCAAACGAAACTCGGCAACAGCCCTGCGTCCAGGCCACTTAAGGATAAATTAAAGATTACTCAATCAAAATCTATACATCAAAGCACTAAGTCCAGAAGAAGTGACGGTAATTCTCGAAAAACATTTCACCATTTTACTCTTGTCATGAAAGAGAATAGAATTTTTAGTTTTATATTAAACATCCTAAAATATTAATTTCGCTCAAAACGAAAAGTTTAAAATGAAAAGAATTTATCTTGTATATACTTTGAAATATACTTACGAAATTTTAATATCAACAACCACTATAATTTCAATTTACACTTTAATAAAAAACTGATTAACACATTCAGAGAGCATTCTTACTTGGTGTCGGATAAGCTCTGATCATGGAGGGAGTTGTCCCGGTCGGAGGTTGCCTGCCACTCCCAAAAACTGAGGTTGGTTGGGGAACTGCGTTCGCGCTGTAACCTTTGCGGTGAAAGATTAATTATTGTACTATAGATGTTTCTAAGTTAAGATATATATTTAGAAGTGCACAAAATATTTAACATAATCGTAGTAGAAGCTTCAACATAATAGTCTCCGATGTAGACTTTAATTAGTAACCTTGAAACCGTATTCATAAACGCCACCCTCTTCTAAAATAAAAATATGATTTTATTTTTTGCGAAGAACAACGGAAATAAAATATATGTGTAGGAATTTACCTAACTTTGTTTCAATTTTAAGCACTACTAATTTTTCTTTAAAATAATTGGAATGAAATTTGCTAATTAAATTTAAGATTTTTTTTTCCATTGCACATATTGCATAAATATATTATCTTTCAAATATCTCTATGATGTTGGGAAATATATAGTACAAGATATTTGTTTTCAGTTTAAAGAAAATCGAGATTTTAATTTCAATAAATGGTAGAAAAATAATTTTGGTCTAAATAGTTATTTACTTACTAATTCCAATGAAGTTAATGTGTCCTCATTTGGAATGAGAATTCAAATTTTTGATTAATCTACACAGCACATGCACACTATTCCTATTGCAGTATTTTAAAAGTTTTGATAATGAACATAAAATTTCTATCGTATCTATCAGTTGCCAGGTAATATGAAGACAATAAATTTGAAAGAAAAAGCATAGTAAAAAAATGCAGCAATTGTGGCGAAAAATTAATGAAATTATATTATATGAAAGTATTACTCATTAGCATTCGAGCAGTCACTTTGAATAGCTAAGGAAACCTTATTTTTTTCCACAAACACATTTTGATGCTAATTTATTTTAAGCATATGTATTCAGTTTGTAAATATATGTGTCATAAAATATCAAATAAACGTCGAATTTTACATTCTTCATATTTCTGATACAGAAAATGCTAAGCCGTGATCATTGAATGTTGATGCAATAAAGAATAGCTTTCCGTTAAAAATCAATTTATTTTAATGCTAATGCTTAAAAAGACCACTGTGCCACAAATACAGAAAGAATCTGTAGGCAAGTGAACATAAAAAAGTGTATAAAGTACATACGATGTCTTGAGCACAACAAAAGCGATCGCCCAAGGAGGATTCGGATTGTACTGGACAGCGACAAAGGTGGTATACGTCCATCTCCTCCCTATGATCACAGAGGCTGCAGAAAGTTTCGTGGACTATATTAGTTCTACATAAGTGTTTAAGAAGGCTGTTATGCCCAGTGGTCAAACGAAACTCGGAGATAGCTCTGTGTCTAGGACAGTTAATTGAAGATTTTTCAACTAAAATCTATACATCAAAGCAATACCAGGAATTCTTGAAATATTTTACCATTTTACAATTGTCAAAAAAGAATATTGAATTTTTAGTTTTATAAAAAGCATTCTTAAAATATTACTTCCGTACAAAATGAAAACAATTTGTTTTGTGTATACTTTGAAAAATACTTAAGAAATCTTAATATCAACAACCACTATAATTTCAGTTTTCATTTTAATATAAAACTGATTAAAACATTCAGCGAGCATACTTACTTGGTGTCGGATAAACTCTGATCATGGAGGGAGTTGTCCCGGTCGGAGGCTGTCCATAGCACAAAGGATGGCTGAAGTCTGCCACTTCCACAAACTGTGGTTGGTTGGGGCACATAATTTTTGGTGTCGGGGAACTGCGTTCGCGCTGTTCCCTTTGCAGTAAAAGATTAGTTTTTGGGCTGCTGTTATTTCTACGCTGACACAGGTATTTAGAAGTGTAAAATATTTAACAAAATCTAGTAGAGGCTTCAACCAAGTAGTCTTTGACATTGACTTTATGAATACGGTATCACGCTAACATATGAATGTCCACCCACTGTTAAAATAAAAATATGATTTCATTTATTATGAAAAGTGTTTTTAGGTAATATTTGAGAAAATGTGAATGATTAATTTTTTAGAAAAAATTTTGTGGAAATATTAGATTCATTATCCAAATATTACTCAAATATAAATACACACACAAAATACAATATACATATATTAAACTGTCTCCTTCACTAACATTTTTTAAAAAAATGGATCAGAAATTAAATAATGCAGTACGAAATTTTGTACTTTTGAATATGGTTCATTTACATTCAATAGTTTAATAATTTTTTACAATTGTGTATTAATATTTCGCATTTATGTATTTGCTTCATTATCTTAAATTCCAGAAAATGTATGAAATATTTCTTATACAATGTACTAAAATATATAAGGTCTACCGGAGAGTTTTGTCCATTATCTGCTATAAAACAAAAAGCATTCCTATCGTCAATAAAATTAATGAATAATAAAATCAGTAACGCGAGGATAATTTGTATACCCCACTTTTAAAAATGTTTCATTTTCTCATGCGAAATATGGAAGCTGTTCGATTGATGTCTTCTTCGTTTTAGAATTTTTTGCCCTTGTGTCCGGTGGTTGTGGGTTTAATCAAAATACGCCTTAAGTGTAACAATAATTTATTTATTCAAAGTTAAGTTTCACACAATAACAAACAGAAACACTAAAATAAAAGGATGATTAAAATACATCTGAATTCGAAATCAAAAGCTTAACTAACTGTCTTTCCTTCTGCCCGCGAGGGTCGCTCTCGGAAAGGAAGAGAGAGGGAGTGAGAGTGAAGTGTCACAGTCTCCCCCTCTGGCTGCGAAGTCGTCTCGACGAGTAGCCAGGAGAAAATTTTGACGATTGTTCACATCTAGGCAAGTTGTTTGTTTGAGGTGTCTTAGGAGGTCGACCTCTTCGTTTGATAGGATTTGTTGGCACATTTGAGGATTTGTGGGCTTCTAGGCATGGACGTAGAGCAGATGTATGATAAGCTCCAAGAGAAATATTGGGTTGGTCCAGGCTGGCAATTTCGTAGCTTGTTGGGGAACATTGAGCAAGTATAATATACGGTCCATCTCGACGAGGTGCAAATTTGGCTGTTATCTTTTTGGCCTTGTTGCTATGAGGATGTAAGGTTACCCATACTTGATCTCCAGGTTTAAACTGGTGACCTTTTCTTCTATCCTGATCAGCATATTTCTTCCTTTGATCTTGTTTTTGTTCAACAATGTCTTTGATCTCTTTCGAAATATTTGCAAATTTTCTCAAATATGGAGTTATTTCCGCTACGAAGTTGTCATTGTAAATAACTGTGCGCAAATCATGTTGGATATCATCAGGGGTTCTAAGCTCCCTTCCGAATTGTAGAAATGCATCCGTGTGTTCTGTCGAGTCACATACAGCTGTGTTCAATACAAAACGTATTGTCGGAAGTTTTTGTACCCATTTAGTGTGTTTGCTTCCAACCAAAATTGCCAATCTTGGTTTGAGATCTCTATTCTTCCGCTCAACAGGATTAGCTTGTGGGCAATAAACTGGAGTAAGTATCTGTTTTATGTCAAGAAGATGACAAACCTGTTGAAGCACTGCACTGACGAACTGTGAACCATTGTCACTTATCAGTCTTCTTGGAATTCCGAAACGCAGGAATACTTCTTCCATCAACACAGTAGCACACTCTCTCGCGGTAGCGTTCTTCAGTGCGAAAAGTTCTACCCATTTTGTTGAAAATCCATTTTTCCCTTCTGTGGACTCAGGCAAAGGACCAAACAAGTCGATGGCCAAAGTTTCAAAACGTTGTGAGTAGACTGGGGTTCTCAATAAGCCTGCAGGTTTTTGATTAGACGGTTTGAACCTATTACATTCAAGACAATTTTTAACATAGTTTGTAATACATTTTCGCATTCCTGGAAAATAATATCTTTTAGAAACTCTTTGATATGTACCATCTGCCCCATAATGGCCTGCTGTTGGAGCATCATGATGTTCTTTCAGTACTCTTTCACGCTCATGATTGGGAACTACTAATTGCGCCTCCTCCGAGTCAGAATCTTCGGAATAATGATATAATACGCCTTGATTCATGCTATAACCTCTTTGAGTCCAATTTGCAAAATTTTCGTCTTTTGAATTACTTTCAAAACTATCTATTATCTTCTTTACATCGTCATCCTTCATTTGTTCTGCACGCAGCTCGCTTGCTGTTTTGGAGGGCAAATCAACGATAATTGTGCAGATTTCACAGGTCTCTCTTTCATATACACAGTTTGGGCGAGAAAGCATATCAGCGATGACGTTCGCTTTACCCGGAATGTATTCTATTTTAAGGTTGTAAGATTGTAATTGCAATGCCCATCTTGCAAGGCGACCTGTGGGAGATTTGAGGCTTAAGAGCCATTTTAAAGGTTGGTGATCAGATGCCACAGTAACTTCTGAACCTTCGATATATCCTCTAAACTTTTCAAGGGCCCAGATCACTGCAAGCGCTTCTCTTTCGGTTGTGAAATAATTACGTTCAGCGGAGGTCAGTAAACGGCTTGCATATTCTATCGGGTGCTCTTCAGGACCTTGTCCTTGTAGTAAAACAGCTCCTAAAGCATAATTTGATGCATCTGATCTTATTACAAAAGGTTTTGATTCATCTATTTGTTTTAAAATTGGTGATGAAACCAAACATTTCTTAAGAAATTCAAATGCACTTTGCTCTTTTTCACCCCACTTCCAAACAGTTCGCTTTTTAGTGAGATTGCTTAAGGGATAAGAAATCTCAGCAAATTGAGGAATGTAGCGTATATACCAGCTGCATGTTTGCAAAAATGATTGCACCTGTTTTACATTCTTTGGGGAAGGAATACTAATAATTGCTTCCACTTCAGCTGGGTCTACCTCAATACCGGAGTTGGTTATATAATGACCAAGGTATTTAACTTTGGCACAAGAAAAATCGCATTTCTCACGATTAGCTCGTAAGTTAAACTGTTGGAGTCTTTCAAATACTAAACGTAAGTGTTGGATGTGACTCTCGAAAGTGGGAGACAATACTATGATATCATCTAAGTAAGCAAGCGTATTAACCTTTAGTCCATTTCGAAAAATGTCCATTAAACGCTGGAATGTAGCTGGTGCTGTTTTAATTCCGAAAGGCATTCTGTTGAACCTAAAGACACCAAGTTGGCATACAAAAGCAGTCTTATCTTTGTCCTGCGGACGTACATTAATTTGATAATAACCAGATCGCAAATCTATAGTGGTCATAAAAGAGGTTCGTTTAGCATTATGTAAAAGTTCATCCATTCGTGGTAACGGATATGGATCTGATTTGGTGACCGCATTGAGCTTGCGGTAATCAATGCAAAGTCTGAATTCACCATTTGGTTTGGGTATGAGCCCTACTGGTGATGCGTAAGCTGAATCACATTCTTCTATTATCCCTGAGGTAAGAAGCTTTTCAATTTCCTTTCTTAAGATATCTTTTCTGGCTGGAGAGAGTCGATAAGGAGGTGAAGCAATTGGAGCTGAATCCCCTGTATCGATTCGGTGTTCGATATAAGTAGTTGCTTCTACCCTTTGTTGGAAGATATTTTGATACTCCTTCAACAAAGCATTAAGTCGTTTCCTCTGATTTGAGTTTAGATTTTCCCCTTCATCTGAACGAAGGAGCGTTGAGCTTTCATCACTCTTAGTCCCGATGAAATTAGAACATTGTTTTGAAAATTCTGTTTGAATTATAAAAGAATTTTCTGGAATAGTGGTATTTAAGTCAATAAAGGAATTGTCTTCTGACAGATCTTCCCACTGTTTTGTTGGGTTAGCAGTTTTTCTCATTTCAGAGGAATCATCTTGAGAATCTGGTAGGTGTAAATCACAATTCACTGGAATATCAAGTTTTGCAAATGCGAAAGTTTTATGCGATCTGTCACTAAAGTGCCATGAGTGTTCTTTAAGATTTAGAACAATCCCTGTTTTCTCTATAAAGTCAATTCCAAGTAGAGTATTATTTCTTTGTGCGTCTGGAATAGCAAAAATCGGAACTGAAAATCTTCTTCTCTGTATCCAGATCTTAACAAAAGCTTTGTGTACTTCCTTTTTTGACTGGCTGCTATCTGCTAAAGTTATGTCAAGGACTGACTTATGGAAATGGATTCCTTGTTTTCTAAGAAGGTGGTAGAGAGTTTCTGGAGCTATAGTATGAGTTGCAGCCGTGTCGACATAGGCTGTACCCCACATTCCATTGATGTTTATATTTAATATTGCCATCTGATTGGATGTTGACAGACTGTTCAACTTTACACTGTGAAAACGAGCGGAATTCTTTTCCAATTTGTAGCAATTAGGACAGTTTGATTTAATAAAGCCAGGCGTATGACAATTATAGCAAAAAACGGGAGAGGGTTTGTCCTGCTTAAGCTGGTCGAATTTTCCGCCTTTAACTTTATTTTCAACAGAGGTGAATCTGGGATATTCTTCTCTAGTTTTTGGGAATTGTTTCTTATTGATGACGGATGGTCCTTCTTTATTAGCTTTGTGACGAAGATTGTCGTATGCATCGAGTTTTCCTACCAGATCAGTTGGAGAAGTGATGTCACCCCATTCATCCAAAAAGTGTTCCTTAAATTCCGGTGGGCATTTTTTCTTGATATGATCAGTTATCATAAGATCTTTCAATTTTTCAAACGTATCTACTTTTCCTTCCTTTATCCAATTTTCAAAATAGCTTCGAATTTCAAAATAAAAGTCATTCCATGTACTATCAGGATTCTTTTTATGAGTTACAAATAGGTGACGAAAACGTTCAGCGCTTAATTTGAATCTTTTTAACAAGATCTCTTTTATATAGTTGTAATTTTCAGCTTTTTCTTCAGGCTCGCGAGCGATTATTTTTGCCACGTCACTTGGAAGAACTCCAACTAGGTAAGCAATCCATTGATTTTCAGGAACCTTAAAAAACTTTAACTGTCTCTCAAAAAGATTAAGAAATAAAGAGATGTCGTCTTCTTTTGCATTAAAGTTAGGAATTAACTTTTTTAACTCAAGTTTTGGTGGATCATTTGATTGAGTGGGTAATACTGGCGATAGCGAAGACAACTTTTGGACTTCAAGTTGTAGCTTGAGAACTTCAAGTTCACGGGCTCTTTCTTTTTCTACTCTGGCTTCTTCTATTTGTATTTCTTGTTTTCGTTCACTTGCTCGTCTCTCCTGCTCTTCTTTTGATGCTCTTTCTTCAATAATACTGGATAGTAAGTTTTTCGTTAGATCCTCATCATATTTGTCAGATTTGAAGATTAAATCCTTTAGCTGGATTACTTTCATGTTTTTCCCAACATCCAAGCCCAATTCCTCAGCCAACAATATCAAATCTTCTTTTCGACCTTTTGCGAGGTATGCCATCTTAATTCTATCGTAGAAAGGTTACCGATTTCGAAAGTCTTAAATGTCTATTAAAATTTGAGGATAAATGAAAGCATAATGGTTTATGTAAAGTTCTTAAAATTCCTAATAAAAATTTACACTCACTGTATACTTAAATTGATTAAAATAATTTTACTTAGGTTATTTTCACTACAGAATAAAATATAGTTCAAAGTAATTTTAACATATTAATCATTGAGACATTTTTTAAAATTGTAAAAGTTACTAGAAATGTTTAATGTAAAACTCATTAAAACAACTTTTGTGATAACAATTGTAAACAAAATAATTAATAAGTGAAAACCGAATTCACAAGTTAAAAGTCTTACACATAAATTATGAAAATTTACCCAGAATTCAAATTTCAGACATAAAATAATAACTATATAGTAAAACTCAATCAATTATTGAAAAAACAAAATTTAGTTATGAAAAATGTTACTTACGATAACATAATTTTATGTATATACGTATATTCAATAAACTTAGTAAACATTTTCGATTTCATTTTAAATTACAAAAACAATTTACCATAGTTTAAAATTCTTGTACCATTTATTCTGTGATTCAGTATATAGCAATCAATAAAATATAACTTGAACTCAATTTATATAAGTATTTAAACAACAAATAGCACCTATGAGTATTGTTTTCTATAATCGAAAGTAACTTCAATTATTTTAAAATGAATCATGTAAAAATAACATTATATAGATTAATAATTTGATCAAAATCAAAATACGAAAACATTCTAAATGAAACATTAAAATATATTCAATATTCACAAGTTCAAGCAATATTTAATTTATCAGTTAAAAATTCACATACACTGAAAAAACGTTATTTTTCATGAAACAATCAATCAAACATACGTTATATATTTGTATTTCTTAAAACCTTTTTAATATTCTTTCAGAAATATAATAATATGCATTTATATATATTTCAAACCTTGATGACAAAAAAAATGTATCCTTTTAAATAAAAAGAAAAAAATTCAAACAATTATTAATTCCATGTGAAGAAGAAAAAAAATACATATCTTAAGCTATTACTATTTTCAACATTTTTTATTTATTTATGTATTTTAGACTGAACTAAAACACAGATGTAAATATTACCAAGGATTTGGTAAATACTGTTTAATATCAAATGGAATATTTGTTCTAATTCAGAACACACACCATAAATTAATAATTTCTGCTTTGCCGGGAAGGCTTCTAAAATACAATTTCAACACATCAATATTAAAATGATTTATTTCAAATGCAATTCGATACGAAAAAAAAGAAAAATAACATTTTAGAACAATATTAAACTTTCAAGGTCACTGTTATTCATTCAAAAACGATGAGTAAGCTTTCTTTTAGTTACGTCCATAACTAACTTTAGAAACGAAAGCGAATCTCAAACTAAACAAATGAAATTTAGTTTTATTTAATTAAACTGTGATCAACAATTTTAATAGTAGTTATGATTCTTTTTTAAAATTGATCACAAGTTAAATTATTTTAATAATAACACTTTCAGAGACTTAGGAAAAAATATTAACATCACAGTACCTTTAAATGACTTTTCTTTTCGGGGTGAAAAGGAATTATACCTTGAAATCAGACTTTCAGGATGAAAATACTGTTCAAGTAAAACAGGAAATCCAGCTCTTACGAATCAAGCCCCTGTTTTCGATAACTTAAGTCTTTGTCTGTAATAAAGGCTATAATTTTGAATAGCGGTTGGGCGCCAATGTGTCCGGTGGTTGTGGGTTTAATCAAAATACGCCTTAAGTGTAACAATAATTTATTTATTCAAAGTTAAGTAACACACAATAACAAACAGAAAAACTAAAATAAAAGGATGATTAAAATACATCTGAAGAGTTCGAAATCAAAAGCTTAACTGTCTTTCCTTCTGCCCGCGAGGTGCGCTCTCGGAAAGGAAGAGAGAGGGAGTGAGAGTGAAGTGTCACACCCTTCAAAATATTTTGTAACGACAAAAACAAGTGATTAATAAAGAATGATAAGTCCGAAAATTATGGTATGTTGACCACAATTATTCGTCCTAGCTCTGTTAATTTTTCAAAAACTCTTTTCTTTTTTTCACACCAATACTTTTTTCCGAATATAGTCTAAAATAGTTTGCTGGTTTCTATTAAGTTTTATGAAATCCCCGATATTGTCAGAAAAGATCCCGGTAACATGGTTTTAACAACATCGTCATTCATCAACGAACAGATTTTTCCGGTAGATCTAATACATACTTTAATTTATCCTGGTATTTTTAGACATCTGCACAAAATATAGCAATACAGAAAGAAATTAACCAAACAGGAAAAGCAAACTTTTTATCTATTTATTTCTCTTACCAGTCATTCAAAATTCACGAAAAACGTTTGTGAAAAAATCAGCTTTTGACAGAGAGTGAAGTACAACAGAAATAAATATATGTGTAGGAATTTAACTAATTTTGTTTCAATTTTAAGAACTCATAATTTTTATTGAAAATTATTTGAATAAAATTTGCTAAATAATTTAAGATTTTTTTTATATTGAACCTATTCCATAAAATACATTATATTTTAAATATCTCTATGATATTGGTAATTATATGGTATAAGATTTTTTTTTTTTCAGTTTACAGAAAATCGAGATTTTAATTTTAATAAATAGTAGAAAAATAACATTTTGGTCTAAATAGTTATTTACTTACTAATTCCAATGAAGTTAATATGCCTTCACTCGGAATGAGAATTAAAATTTTTGATTAATCTACACAGCACAATCACACTATTCCAGTTGCGGTGTTTTAAAAGTTTTGATAAAGAATAGAAAATTTCTATCATATCTATCTGTTGCCAGGCTATATGAAGACAATAAATTTGAAAGAAATAGCATATTCAAAATATGCCGCAATTGAGGCGCTAAATTAATGAAATTATATTTATTGTGGAAAAGAACTATTCGTCAACATTCGAGCAGAAATTCTTAATAGCGAAGGAAATATTATTACTTTTCCACAAGTACACTTTGATGCTAATTCATCCGAGGCATATGATATGTATTCCCTCTGTAAATATTTGTACCATAAAATATCAAACAAATATCGAATTCTTACTTTCATCAGATTTCTGATACAGAAAATGCAAAGCCAAGATCTCAGAATGTTGATGCAATAAGGAATCACATTAATTTAAAAATCAAAACATTTTATTTCAAATAGAAACGCTTAAAAAGACTACGGTGCCACAAATGCAGAAAGAATCAGTAGACAAGTGAACACAAAAGAGTCTATAAAACATATATGATGTCTCGAGCACGACAGGAACGATCACCCAAAAAGAGTACGGATTGTACTGGACAGCGACTAAGGTGGTGTACGTCCATCTCCTCCCGAAGATCGCAGAGGCTGCAGGAAGTTTCTTGGACTAAACTACTGGTCATTAACATTGCTACACCAAGAAGGCGACATGCTGCAGACGTGAAATTTATACGAAAGGAAGAAGATGCTGTGATATGCAAATGATAAGCTTTTCAGCGCATTCAGACAAAGCAGGCGCCAATAGCGACACCTACATTGTGTTTAAATGAGGAAATTGTTCAGTCGGTTCCTCATACACAAATTGCATTTGAACGTTGTTGCCTGGTGAAAAGTTGTTGTGATGCCTCGTGTAGGAAGGAGAAATGCGTACCAACACGTTTCTAACTTTGATAAAGGTCGAATTGTAGCGTACTGGGATTGCTATTTATCTTATCGCAGTATTGCTGCTCGCGTCGGTCGAGATCCAATGACTGTTAGCAGAATATGGAATCGATGGTTTCAGGACAGTAATACGGAACGCCATGCGGGATCTCAACGGCCACCTATCATTAGCAGCCGAGAAGACAGGCATATTATCCGCATGGCCGTAATGGATCGTGCAACCACGTCACGAGCCGTGAGTCAAGAAACGGGGTCGTTTGGAAGACAAGTGTCTGCATGAATAGTTCGACGACGTTTGCAGCAACATGGACTCTCAGCTCGAAGACCATGGCTGTGGCTTCCCTTGACACTGCGTCATAGACAAGAGCGCCTTCAATGGTGTGATCAACGACGAACCTGGGCGCACGAATGGCGAGATATTTTTTAAGATGAATCCAGGTTCTGTGTACAGCATCATGATGGTCGCATCCGTATTTTGCGGCATCTTGGTGAACGTACACTGGCTGCGTGCATTCGTCATCGTCATACTGGCCCATCACCTGGTGTGATGGTATGGGGTGCCATTGGATATACGTCTCGGTCACCTCTTGTTCGCATAGACGGTGCTTTGAACAGTGCACGTTACATTTCTGGTGTGTTACGAACATTGGCTCTACCCTTTATTCGAGCTCTGCGAAACCCTACGTTTTAGCAGGATAATACCCGACCGCATGTTGCCGGTATTGTACGGACATTTCTTGATACGGAACATGTTCAGCTGTTGCCCTGGCCAGCACATTCTAAAGATCTTTCACCAATAGAAAACGTCTGGTCAATGGTTGCAAGCAACTGGCTCGTCGCCAAACACCAGTCACTACGGTTGATGAAATGTGGCATCGTGTTGAAACTGCATGGGCATCTGTACCTGTACAATCAATCCAATTTCTGTTTGACTATATGCCCAGGCGTATAACAGCTGTTATTACTGCCAGAGGTGGATGTTCTGGGTACTTATTTCTATATGGACTATATTTTTTCTACATAATTGTTTAAGAATGCTGTTATACACAGTGGTCAAACGAAACTCGGAGATAGCACTGTGTATAGGCAAGCTATTTGAAGATTTTTCAACTAAAATCTATACATCAAAGCAATACCAGGAATTCTTGAAATATATTACCATTTTACAATTGTCAAAAAAGAATATTGAATTTTTAGTTTTATAAAAAGCATTCTTAAAATATTAATTCCGTACAAAATGAAAACAATTTATTTTGTGTATACTTTGAAATATACTTAAGAAATCTTGATATCAACAACCACTATAATTTCAATTTTCATTTTAATATAAAACTGATTAAAACATTCAGCGAGCATACTTACTTGGTGTCGGATAAACTCTGATCATGGAGGGAGTTGTCCCGGTCGGAGGCTGTCCATTGCACAACGGATAGCTGAAGTCTGCCACTTCCACAAACTGTGGTTGGTTGGGGCACATAATTTTTGGTATCGGGGAACTGCGTTCGCGCTGCTCCCTTTGAATTGAAAGATTAGTTTTTGTGCTGCTGTTGTTTCTACTCTGACAGATGTATTTAGAAGGGTAAAATATTTAACAAAATCACAGTAAAAGCTTTAACATATTGGTCTTTGACATAGACTATTAATAAGGTTTCAAGGTAATTTATAAATGTCCACCCATTAAAATAAAAATAAAATTTTATTTATTATGGAAGGTGTTTGCGTAATATCTAGAAAACGAATGATTAATTGTTTGAAAATGTGAATATTTCCAGGAAAATTCCTGGAAATATACACGTGTTCAAAATATTATTAATATTACTATTATATAAATACGCACACAATACAATATACATATATTAAAATTTCTCCTTTACTAACATTTTAAAAAATATGGATCGGAAATTAATTAATGCAGTATGAAATTTTGTACTTTTGAATACACTTCAGTTGCTTTCAATAATTTAATAATTCGTTACAACTGTGTATTAATATTTCGAATTTATGTATTTGATTCATTATCTTAAATTCCAGAAAATGTATGAAATATTTCTTATACAATGTGTAAAAGTATATCAGTTCTACCGTAGTGTTTTGCGCATTATCTGGAATTAAACAAAATGCAAATTTTTCGTAATTTCAATAAAATTAATGAATAATAATATCAGTAACGCGAGGATCATTTGTATACCCCACTTTTAAAAAAGTTTCATTTTCTCATGCGAAATATGAAAGCTGTTCGATTGATGTCTTCTTCGTTTTTGAATTTTTTGCCCTTCAAAATATTTTGTAACGACAAAAACAAGTGATTAATAAAGAGTGATAAGTCCGAAAATTATGGTATGTTGACCATAATTATTCGTCCTAGCTCTGTTAATTTTTCAAAAACTCTTTTCTTTTTTCACACCAATCCTTTCTTCCGAATATTGTCTAAAATAGTTTGCTGGTTTCTATTAAGTTTTATGAAATCCCCGATATTGTCAAAAAAAGATCCCGGTAACATGGTTTTAACAACATCGTCATTCATCAACGAACAGATTTTTCCGGTAGATCTAATACATACTTTAATTTATCCTGGTATTTTTAGACATCTGCACAAAACATAGCAATACAGAAAGAAATTAACCAAACAGGAAAAACAAATTTTTTATCTATTTATTTCTCTTACCAGTCACTCAAAATTCACGAAAAGCGTTTGTGAAAAAATCAGTTTTTAACAGAGAGTGAAGAACAACAGAAATAAAATATATGTGTAGGAATTAACTAATTTTGTTTGAATTTTAAAAGCTCTCCTAACTTTTATTGAAAATAATTGGAATAAAATTTGCTAAATAATTTAAGATTTTTTTATAATGAACCTATTCCATAAAATACATTATATTTTAAATATCTCTATGATATTGGTAATTATATGGTATAGGATATTTTACTTCAGTTTAAAGAAAATCGTGATTTTAATTTCAATAAATAGTAGAAAAATAACATTTTGGTCTAAATAGTTATTTACTTACTAATTCAAATAAAGTTAATGTGCCTTCATTCGGAATGAGAATTAAAATTTTTGATTAATCTACACAGCACAATCACTCTATTCCTGTTACGGTGTTTTAAAAGTTATGATAAAGAACAGAAAATTTCTATCGTATCTATCAGGTACCAGGCAATATGAAGACAATAAATTTCAAAAAATAGCATATTCAAAATATGCCGCAATTGAAGCCCTAAATTAATGAAATTATATATATTGTGGAAAAGAATTATTCGTCAACATTCGAGCAGAAATTTTTAATAGAGAAGGAAACATTATTACTTTTCCACAAATACAATTTGATGCTTATTTCTCCTAGGCATATGATATGTATTCCCTCTGTAAATATGTGTTCCATAAAATATCAAACAAATATCGAATTCTTGTTTTCATCAGATTTCTGATACAGAAAATGCAAAGCCAAGATCTCAGAATGTTGATGCAATAAGGAATCACATTAATTTAAAAATCAAAACATTTTATTTCAAATGGAAACTCTTAAAAAGACTACGGCGCCACAAATGCAGAAAGAATCAGTAGACAAGTGAACACAACAGAGTCTATAAAACATATATGATGTCTCGAGCACGACAGGAACGATCACCCAAAAAGAGTACGGATTGTACTGGACAGCGACTAAGGTGGTGTACGTCCATCTCCTCCCGAAGATCGCAGAGGCTGCAGGAAGTTTCTTGGACTAAACTACTGGTCATTAAAATTGCTACACCAAGAAGGCGACATGCTGCAGATGTGAAATTTATACGAAAGGAAGAAGATGCTGTGATATGCAAATGATAAGCTTTTCAGCGCATTCAGACAAAGCAGGCGCCAATAGCGACACCTACATTGTGTTTAAATGAGGAAATTGTTCAGTCGGTTCCTCATACACAAATTGCATTTGAACGTTGTTGCCTGGTGAAAAGTTGTTGTGATGCCTCGTGTAGGAAGGAGAAATGCGTACCAGCACGTTTCTGACTTTGATAAAGGTCGAATTGTAGCGTACCGGGATTGCTATTTATCTTATCGCAGTATTGCTGCTCGCGTCGGTGGAGATCCAATGACTGTTAGCAGAATATGGAATCGATGGTTTAAGGACGGTAATACGGAACGCCATGCGGGATCTCAACGGCCACCTATCATTAGCAGCCGAGAAGACAGGCATATTATCCGCATGGCCGTAATGGATCGTGCAACCAGGTCACGAGCCGTGAGTCAAGAAACGGGGTCGTTTGGAAGACAACAAGTGTCTGCATGAATAGTTCGACGACGTTTGCAGCAGCATGGACTCTCAGCTCGGAGACCATGGCTGTGGCTTCCCTTGACACTTCGTCATAGACAAGAGCGCCTTCAATGGTGTGATCAACGACGAACCTGGGCGCACGAATGGCGAGATATTTTTTAAGATGAATCCAGGTTCTGTGTACAGCATCATGATGGTCGCATCCGTGTTTGGCGGCATCTTGGTGAACGTACACTGGCTGCGTGCATTCGTCATCGTCATACTGGCCCATCACCTGGCGTGATGGTATGGGGTGCCATTGGATACACGTCTCGGTCACCTCTTGTTCGCATAGACGGTGCTTTGAACAGTGCACGTTACATTTCTGGTGTGTTACGAACCGTGGCTCTACCCTTTATTCGAGCTCTGCGAAACCCTACGTTTTAGCAGGATAATACCCGACCGCATGTTGCCGGTATTGTACGGACATTTCTTGATACGGAACATGTTCAGCTGTTGCCCTGGCCAGCACATTCTAAAGATCTTTCACCAATAGAAAACGTCTGGTCAATGGTTGCAAGCGACTGGCTCGTCGCCAAACACCAGTCACTACGGTTGATGAAATGTGGCATCGTGTTGAAACTGCATGGGCATCTGTACCTGTACAATCAATCCAATTTCTGTTTGACTAGATGCCCAGGCGTATAACAGCTGTTATTACTGCCAGAGGTGGTTGTTCTGGGTACTTACTTCTATATGGACTATTTTTTCTACATAATTGTTTAAGAAGCCTGTTATACACAGTGGTCAAACGAAACTCGGAGATAGCACTGTATATAGGCAAGCAATTTGAAGATTTTTCAACTAAAATCTATACATCAAAGCAATACCAGGAATTCTTGAAATATTTTACCATTTTACAATTGTCAAAAAAGAATATTGAATTTTTAGTTTTATAAAAAGCATCCTTAAAATATTAATTCCGTACAAAATGAAAAAAATTTATTTTGTGTATACTTTGAAATATACTTAAGAAATCTTGATATTAACAACCACTATAATTTCAGTTTTCATTTTAATATAAAACTGATTAAAACATTCAGCGAGAATACTTACTTGGTGTCGGATAAACTCTGATCATGGAGGGAGTTGTCCCGGTCGGAGGCTGTCCATTGCGCAACGGATAGCTGAAGTCTGCCACTTCCACAAACTGTGGTTGGTTGGGGCACATAATTTTTGGTGTCGGGGAACTGCGTTCGCGCTGTTCCCTTTGAATTGAAAGATTAGTTTTTGTGCTGCTGTTGTTTCTACTCTGACAGATGTATTTAGAAGGGTAAAATATTTAACAAAATCACAGTAAAAGCTTTAATATATTGGTCTTTGACATAGACTATTAATAAGGTTTCAAGGTAATTTATGAATGTCCACCCATTAAAATAAAAATAAAATTTTATTTATTATGGAAGGTATTTGCGTAATATCTAGAAAACGAATGATTAATTGTTTGAAAATGTGAATATTTCCAGGAAAATTCCTGGAAATATACACGTGTTCAAAATATTATTAATATTACTATTATATAAATACGCACACAATACAATATACATATATTAAAATTTCTCCTTTACTAACATTTTAAAAAATATGGATCGGAAATTAATTAATGCAGTATGAAATTTTGTACTTTTGAATACACTTCAGTTGCTTTCAATAATTTAATAATTCGTTACAACTGTGTATTAATATTTTTAATTTATGTATTTGATTCATTATCTTAAATTCCAGAAAATGTATGAAATATTTTTTATATAATGTGTAAAAGTATATCAGTTCTACCGTAGTGTTTTGCGCATTATCTGGAATTAAACAAAATGCAAATTTTTCATAATTTCAATAAAATTAATGAATAATAATATCAGTAACGCGAGGATCATTTGTATACCCCACTTTTAAAAACGTTTCATTTTCTCATGCGAAATATGGAAGCTGTTCGATTGATGTCTTCTTCGTTTTTGAATTTTTTGCCGTTCAAAATATTTTGTAACGACAAAAACAAGTGATTAATAAAGAGTGATAAGTCCAGAAATTATGGTATGTTGACCATAATTATTCGTCCTAGCTCTGTTAATTTTTCAAAAACTCTTTTCTTTTTTCACACCAATCCTTTCTTCCGAATATATTCTAAAATAGTTTGCTGGTTTCTATTAAGTTTTATGAAATCCCCGATATTGTCAGAAAAGATCCCGGTAACATGGTTTTAACAACATCGTCATATATCAAAGAACAGATTTTTCCGGTAGATCTAATACATACTTTAATTTATCCTGGTATTTTTAGACATCTGCACAAAACATAGCAATACAGAAAGAAATTAACCAAACAGGAAAAGCAAATTTTTTATCTATTTATTTCTCTTACCAGTCACTCAAAATTCACGAAAAACGTTTGTGAAAAAATCAGCTTTTGACAGAGAGTGAAGAACAACAGAAATAAATATATGTGTAGGAATTTAACTAATTTTGTTTCAATTTTAAGAACTCATAATTTTTATTGAAAATTATTTGAATAAAATTTGCTAAATAATTTAAGATTTTTTTTACATTGAACCTATTCCATAAAATACATTATATTTTAAATATCTCTATGATATTGGTAATTATATGGTATAAGATTTTTTTTTTTTTTTCAGTTTAAAGAAAATCGAGATTTTAATTTTTATAAATAGTAGAAAAATAACATTTTGGTTTAAATAGTTATTTACTTACTAATTCCAATGAAGTTAATATGCCTTCATTCGGAATGAGAATTAAAATTTTTGATTAATCTACACAGCACAATCACAGTATTCCTGTTACGGTGTTTTAAAAGTTTTGATAAAGAACAGAAAATTTCTATCATATCTATCTGTTGCCAGGCTATATGAAGACAATAAATTTGAAAGAAATAGCATATTCAAAATATGCCGCAATTGAGGCGCTAAATTAATGAATTATATTTATTGTGGAAAAGAACTATTCGTCAACATTCGAGCAGAAATTCTTAATAGCGAAGGAAATATTATTACTTTTCCACAAGTACACTTTGATGCTAATTCATCCGAGGCATATGATATGTATTCCCTCTGTAAATATTTGTTCCATAAAATATCAAACAAATATCGAATTCTTACTTTCATCATATTTCTGATACAGAAAATGCAAAGCCAAGATCTCAGAATGTTGATGCAATAAGGAATCACATTAATTTAAAAATCAAAACATTTTATTTCAAATGGAAACGCTTAAAAGACTACGGCGCCACAAATGCAGAAAGAATCAGTAGACAAGTGAACACAAAAGAGTCTATAAAACATATATGATGTCTCGAGCACGACAGGAATGATCACCCAAAAAGAGTACGGATTGTACTGGACAGCGACTAAGGTGGTGTACGCCCATCTCCTCCCGAAGATCGCAGAGGCTGCAGGAAGATTCTTGGACTAAACTACTGGTCATTAAAATTGCTACACCAAGAAGGCGACATGCTGCAGACGTGAAATTTATACGAAAGGAAGAAGATGCTGTGATATGCAAATGATAAGCTTTTCAGAGCATTCAGACAAAGCAGGCGCCAATAGCGACACCTACATTGTGTTTAAATGAGGAAATTGTTCAGTCGGTTCCTCATACACAAATTGCATTTGAACGTTGTTGCCTGGTGAAAAGTTGTTGTGATGCCTCGTGTAGGAAGGAGAAATGCGTACCAGCACGTTTCTGACTTTGATAAAGGTCGAATTGTAGCGTACCGGGATTGCTATCTATCTTATCGCAGTATTGCTGCTCGCGTCGGTGGAGATCCAATGACTGTTAGCAGAATATGGAATCGATGGTTTAAGGACGGTAATACGGAACGCCATGCGGGATCTCAACGGCCACCTATCATTAGCAGCCGAGAAGACAGGCATATTATCCGCATGGCCGTAATGGATCGTGCAACCAGGTCACGAGCCGTGAGTCAAGAAACGGGGTCGTTTGGAAGACAACAAGTGTCTGCATGAATAGTTCGACGACGTTTGCAGCAGCATGGACTCTCAGCTCGGAGACCATGGCTGTGGCTTCCCTTGACACTTCGTCATAGACAAGAGCGCCTTCAATGGTGTGATCAACGACGAACCTGGGCGCACGAATGGCGAGATATTTTTAAGATGAATCCAGGTTCTGTGTACAGCATCATGATGGTCGCATCCGTGTTTGGCGGCATCTTGGTGAACGTACACTGGCTGCGTGCATTCGTCATCGTCATACTGGCCCATCACCTGGCGTGATGGTATGGGGTGCCATTGGATACACGTCTCGGTCACCTCTTGTTCGCATAGACGGTGCTTTGAACAGTGCACGTTACATTTCTGGTGTGTTACGAACCGTGGCTCTACCCTTTATTCGAGCTCTGCGAAACCCTACGTTTTAGCAGGATAATACCCGACCGCATGTTGCCGGTATTGTACGGACATTTCTTGATACGGAACATGTTCAGCTGTTGCCCTGGCCAGCACATTCTAAAGATCTTTCACCAATAGAAAACGTCTGGTCAATGGTTGCAAGCGACTGGCTCGTCGCCAAACACCAGTCACTACGGTTGATGAAATGTGGCATCGTGTTGAAACTGCATGGGCATCTGTACCTGTACAATCAATCCAATTTCTGTTTGACTAGATGCCCAGGCGTATAACAGCTGTTATTACTGCCAGAGGTGGTTGTTCTGGGTACTTACTTCTATATGGACTATATTTTTTCTACATAATTGTTTAAGAAGCCTGTTATACACAGTGGTCAAACGAAACTCGGAGATAGCACTGTGTATAGGCAAGCAATTTGAAGATTTTTCAACTAAAATCTATACATCAAAGCAATACCAGGAATTCTTGAAATATTTTACCATTTTACAATTGTCAAAAAAGAATATTGAATTTTTAGTTTTATAAAAAGCATCCTTAAAATATTAATTCCGTACAAAATGAAAACAATTTATTTTGTGTATACTTTGAAATATACTTAAGAAATCTTGATATTAACAACCACTATAATTTCAGTTTTCATTTTAATATAAAACTGATTAAAACATTCAGCGAGAATACTTACTTGGTGTCGGATAAACTCTGATCATGGAGGGAGTTGTCCCGGTCGGAGGCTGTCCATTGCACAACGGATAGCTGAAGTCTGCCACTTCCACAAAGTGTGGTTGGTTGGGGCACATAATTTTTGGTGTCGGGGAACTGCGTTCGCGCTGTTCCCTTTGAATTGAAAGATTAGTTTTTGTGCTGCTGTTGTTTCTACTCTGACAGATGTATTTAGAAGGGTAAAATATTTAACAAAATCACAGTAAAAGCTTTAACATATTGGTCTTTGACATAGACTATTAATAAGGTTTCAAGGTAATTTATAAATGTCCACCCATTAAAATAAAAATAAAATTTTATTTATTATGGAAGGTGTTTGCGTAATATCTAGAAAACGAATGATTAATTGTTTGAAAATGTGAATATTTCCAGGAAAATTCCTGGAAATATACACGTGTTCAAAATATTATTAATATTACTTTTATATAAATACGCACACAATACAGTATACATATATTAAAATTTCTCTTTTACTAACATTTTAAAAAATATGGATCGGAAATTAATTAATGCAGTATGAAATTTTGTACTTTTGAATACACTTCAGTTGCTTTCAATAATTTAATAATTCGTTACAACTGTGTATTAATATTTCGAATTTATGTATTTGATTCATTATCTTAAATTCCAGAAAATGTATGAAATATTTTTTATATAATGTGTAAAAGTATATCAGTTCTACCGTAGTGTTTTGCGCATTATCTGGAATTAAACAAAATGCAAATTTTTCGTAATTTCAATAAAATTAATGAATAATAATATCAGTAACGCGAGGATCATTTGTATACCCCACTTTTAAAAACGTTTCATTTTCTCATGCGAAATATGGAAGCTGTTCGATTGATGTCTTCTTCGTTTTTGAATTTTTTGCCGTTCAAAATATTTTGTAACGACAAAAACAAGTGATTAATAAAGAGTGATAAGTCCAGAAATTATGGTATGTTGACCATAATTATTCGTCCTAGCTCTGTTAATTTTTCAAAAACTCTTTTCTTTTTTCACACCAATCCTTTCTTCCGAATATATTCTAAAATAGTTTGCTGGTTTCTATTAAGTTTTATGAAATCCCCGATATTGTCAGACAAGATCCCGGTAACATGGTTTTAACAACATCGTCATATATCAAAGAACAGATTTTTCCGGTAGATCTAATACATACTTTAATTTATCCTGGTATTTTTAGACATCTGCACAAAACATAGCAATACAGAAAGAAATTAACCAAACAGGAAAAGCAAATTTTTTATCTATTTATTTCTCTTACCAGTCACTCAAAATTCACGAAAAACGTTTGTGAAAAAATCAGCTTTTGACAGAGAGTGAAGAACAACAGAAATAAATATATGTGTAGGAATTTAACTAATTTTGTTTCAATTTTAAGAACTCATAATTTTTATTGAAAATTATTTGAATAAAATTTGCTAAATAATTTAAGATTTTTTTTACATTGAACCTATTCCATAAAATACATTATATTTTAAATATCTCTATGATATTGGTAATTATATGGTATAAGATTTTTTTTTTTTTTTCAGTTTAAAGAAAATCGAGATTTTAATTTTTATAAATAGTAGAAAAATAACATTTTGGTTTAAATAGTTATTTACTTACTAATTCCAATGAAGTTAATATGCCTTCATTCGGAATGAGAATTAAAATTTTTGATTAATCTACACAGCACAATCACAGTATTCCTGTTACGGTGTTTTAAAAGTTTTGATAAAGAACAGAAAATTTCTATCATATCTATCTGTTGCCAGGCTATATGAAGACAATAAATTTGAAAGAAATAGCATATTCAAAATATGCCGCAATTGAGGCGCTAAATTAATGAATTATATTTATTGTGGAAAAGAACTATTCGTCAACATTCGAGCAGAAATTCTTAATAGCGAAGGAAATATTATTACTTTTCCACAAGTACACTTTGATGCTAATTCATCCGAGGCATATGATATGTATTCCCTCTGTAAATATTTGTTCCATAAAATATCAAACAAATATCGAATTCTTACTTTCATCATATTTCTGATACAGAAAATGCAAAGCCAAGATCTCAGAATGTTGATGCAATAAGGAATCACATTAATTTAAAAATCAAAACATTTTATTTCAAATGGAAACGCTTAAAAGACTACGGCGCCACAAATGCAGAAAGAATCAGTAGACAAGTGAACACAAAAGAGTCTATAAAACATATATGATGTCTCGAGCACGACAGGAATGATCACCCAAAAAGAGTACGGATTGTACTGGACAGCGACTAAGGTGGTGTATGCCCATCTCCTCCCGAAGATCGCAGAGGCTGCAGGAAGATTCTTGGACTAAACTACTGGTCATTAAAATTGCTACACCAAGAAGGCGACATGCTGCAGACGTGAAATTTATACGAAAGGAAGAAGATGCTGTGATATGCAAATGATAAGCTTTTCAGAGCATTCAGACAAAGCAGGCGCCAATAGCGACACCTACATTGTGTTTAAATGAGGAAATTGTTCAGTCGGTTCCTCATACACAAATTGCATTTGAACGTTGTTGCCTGGTGAAAAGTTGTTGTGATGCCTCGTGTAGGAAGGAGAAATGCGTACCAGCACGTTTCTGACTTTGATAAAGGTCGAATTGTAGCGTACCGGGATTGCTATTTATCTTATCGCAGTATTGCTGCTCGCGTCGGTGGAGATCCAATGACTGTTAGCAGAATATGGAATCGATGGTTTAAGGACGGTAATACGGAACGCCATGCGGGATCTCAACGGCCACCTATCATTAGCAGCCGAGAAGACAGGCATATTATCCGCATGGCCGTAATGGATCGTGCAACCAGGTCACGAGCCGTGAGTCAAGAAACGGGGTCGTTTGGAAGACAACAAGTGTCTGCATGAATAGTTCGACGACGTTTGCAGCAGCATGGACTCTCAGCTCGGAGACCATGGCTGTGGCTTCCCTTGACACTTCGTCATAGACAAGAGCGCCTTCAATGGTGTGATCAACGACGAACCTGGGCGCACGAATGGCGAGATATTTTTAAGATGAATCCAGGTTCTGTGTACAGCATCATGATGGTCGCATCCGTGTTTGGCGGCATCTTGGTGAACGTACACTGGCTGCGTGCATTCGTCATCGTCATACTGGCCCATCACCTGGCGTGATGGTATGGGTGCCATTGGATACACGTCTCGGTCACCTCTTGTTCGCATAGACGGTGCTTTGAACAGTGCACGTTACATTTCTGGTGTGTTACGAACCGTGGCTCTACCCTTTATTCGAGCTCTGCGAAACCCTACGTTTTAGCAGGATAATACCCGACCGCATGTTGCCGGTATTGTACGGACATTTCTTGATACGGAACATGTTCAGCTGTTGCCCTGGCCAGCACATTCTAAAGATCTTTCACCAATAGAAAACGTCTGGTCAATGGTTGCAAGCGACTGGCTCGTCGCCAAACACCAGTCACTACGGTTGATGAAATGTGGCATCGTGTTGAAACTGCATGGGCATCTGTACCTGTACAATCAATCCAATTTCTGTTTGACTAGATGCCCAGGCGTATAACAGCTGTTATTACTGCCAGAGGTGGTTGTTCTGGGTACTTACTTCTATATGGACTATATTTTTTCTACATAATTGTTTAAGAAGCCTGTTATACACAGTGGTCAAACGAAACTCGGAGATAGCACTGTGTATAGGCAAGCAATTTGAAGATTTTCAACTAAAATCTATACATCAAAAGCAATACCAGGAATTCTTGAAATATTTTACCATTTTACAATTGTCAAAAAGAATATTGAATTTTTAGTTTTATAAAGCATCCTTAAAATATTAATTCCGTACAAAATGAAAACAATTTATTTTGTGTATACTTTGAAATATACTTAAGAAATCTTGATATTAACAACCACTATAATTTCAGTTTTCATTTTAATATAAAACTGATTAAAACATTCAGCGAGAATACTTACTTGGTGTCGGATAAACTCTGATCATGGAGGGAGTTGTCCCGGTCGGAGGCTGTCCATTGCACAACGGATAGCTGAAGTCTGCCACTTCCACAAACTGTGGTTGGTTGGGGCACATAATTTTTGGTGTCGGGGAACTGCGTTCGCGCTGTTCCCTTTGAATTGAAAGATTAGTTTTTGTGCTGCTGTTGTTTCTACTCTGACAGATGTATTTAGAAGGGTAAAATATTTAACAAAATCACGGTAAAAGCTTTAACATATTGGTCTTTGACATAGACTATTAATAAGGTTTCAAGGTAATTTATGAATGTCCACCCATTAAAATAAAAATAAAATTTTATTTATTATGGAAGGTATATGCGTAATATCTAGAAAACGAATGATTAATTGTTTGAAAATGTGAATATTTCCAGGAAAATTCCTGGAAATATACACGTGTTCAAAATATTATTAATATTACTTTTATATAAATACGCACACAATACAGTATACATATATTAAAATTTCTCTTTTACTAACATTTTAAAAAATATGGATCGGAAATTAATTAATGCAGTATGAAATTTTGTACTTTTGAATACACTTCAGTTGCTTTCAATAATTTAATAATTCGTTACAACTGTGTATTAATATTTCGAATTTATGTATTTGATTCATTATCTTAAATTCCAGAAAATGTATGAAATATTTTTTATATAACGTGTAAAAGTATATCAGTTCTACCGTAGTGTTTTGCGCATTATCTGGAATTAAACAAAATGCAAATTTTTCGTAATTTCAATAAAATTAATGAATAATAATATCAGTAACGCGAGGATCATTTGTATACCCCACTTTTAAAAACGTTTCATTTTCTCATGCGAAATATGGAAGCTGTTCGATTGATGTCTTCTTCGTTTTTTGAATTTTTTGCCGTTCAAAATATTTTGTAACGACAAAAACAAGTGATTAATAAAGAGTGATAAGTCCAGAAATTATGGTATGTTGACCATAATTATTCGTCCTAGCTCTGTTAATTTTTCAAAAACTCTTTTCTTTTTTCACACCAATCCTTTCTTCCGAATATATTCTAAAATAGTTTGCTGGTTTCTATTAAGTTTTATGAAATCCCCGATATTGTCAGACAAGATCCCGGTAACATGGTTTTAACAACATCGTCATATATCAAACAACAGATTTTTCCGGTAGATCTAATACATACTTTAATTTATCCTGGTATTTTTAGACATCTGCACAAAACATAGCAATACAGAAATAAATTAACCAAACAGGAAAAGCAAATTTTTTATCTATTTATTTCCCTTACCAGTCACTCAAAATTCACGAAAAACGTTTGTGAAAAAATCAGCTTTTGACAGAGAGTGAAGAACAACAGAAATAAATATATGTGTAGGAATTTAACTAATTTTGTTTCAATTTTAAGAACTCATAATTTTTATTGAAAATTATTTGAATAAAATTTGCTAAATAATTTAAGATTTTTTTTACATTGAACCTATTCCATAAAATACATTATATTTTAAATATCTCTATGATATTGGTAATTATATGGTATAAGATTTTTTTTTCAGTTTAAAGAAAATCGAGATTTTAATTTTTATAAATAGTAGAAAAATAACATTTTGGTTTAAATAGTTATTTACTTACTAATTCCAATGAAGTTAATATGCCTTCATTCGGAATGAGAATTAAAATTTTGATTAATCTACACAGCACAATCACAGTATTCCTGTTACGGTGTTTTAAAAGTTTTGATAAAGAACAGAAAATTTCTATCATATCTATCTGTTGCCAGGCTATATGAAGACAATAAATTTGAAAGAAATAGCATATTCAAAATATGCCGCAATTGAGGCGCTAAATTAATGAATTATATTTATTGTGGAAAAGAACTATTCGTCAACATTCGAGCAGAAATTCTTAATAGCGAAGGAAATATTATTACTTTTCCACAAGTACACTTTGATGCTAATTCATCCGAGGCATATGATATGTATTCCCTCTGTAAATATTTGTTCCATAAAATATCAAACAAATATCAATTCTTACTTTCATCATATTTCTGATACAGAAAATGCAAAGCCAAGATCTCAGAATGTTGATGCAATAAGGAATCACATTAATTTAAAAATCAAAACATTTTATTTCAAATGGAAACGCTTAAAGACTACGGCGCCACAAATGCAGAAAGAATCAGTAGACAAGTGAACACAAAAGAGTCTATAAAACATATATGATGTCTCGAGCACGACAGGAATGATCACCCAAAAAGAGTACGGATTGTACTGGACAGCGACTAAGGTGGTGTACGCCCATCTCCTCCCGAAGATCGCAGAGGCTGCAGGAAGATTCTTGGACTAAACTACTGGTCATTAAAATTGCTACACCAAGAAGGCGACATGCTGCAGACGTGAAATTTATACGAAAGGAAGAAGATGCTGTGATATGCAAATGATAAGCTTTTCAGAGCATTCAGACAAAGCAGGCGCCAATAGCGACACCTACATTGTGTTTAAATGAGGAAATTGTTCAGTCGGTTCCTCATACACAAATTGCATTTGAACGTTGTTGCCTGGTGAAAAGTTGTTGTGATGCCTCGTGTAGGAAGGAGAAATGCGTACCAGCACGTTTCTGACTTTGATAAAGGTCGAATTGTAGCGTACCGGGATTGCTATTTATCTTATCGCAGTATTGCTGCTCGCGTCGGTGGAGATCCAATGACTGTTAGCAGAATATGGAATCGATGGTTTAAGGACGGTAATACGGAACGCCATGCGGGATCTTAACGGCCACCTATCATTAGCAGCCGAGAAGACAGGCATATTATCCGCATGGCCGTAATGGATCGTGCAACCAGGTCACGAGCCGTGAGTCAAGAAACGGGGTCGTTTGGAAGACAACAAGTGTCTGCATGAATAGTTCGACGACGTTTGCAGCAGCATGGACTCTCAGCTCGGAGACCATGGCTGTGGCTTCCCTTGACACTTCGTCATAGACAAGAGCGCCTTCAATGGTGTGATCAACGACGAACCTGGGCGCACGAATGGCGAGATATTTTTTAAGATGAAAACAGGTTCTGTGTACAGCATCATGATGGTCGCATCCGTGTTTGGCGGCATCTTGGTGAACGTACACTGGCTGCGTGCATTCGTCATCGTCATACTGGCCCATCACCTGGCGTGATGGTATGGGGTGCCATTGGATACACGTCTCGGTCACCTCTTGTTCGCATAGACGGTGCTTTGAACAGTGCACGTTACATTTCTGGTGTGTTACGAACCGTGGCTCTACCCTTTATTCGAGCTCTGCGAAACCCTACGTTTTAGCAGGATAATACCCGACCGCATGTTGCCGGTATTGTACGGACATTTCTTGATACGGAACATGTTCAGCTGTTGCCCTGGCCAGCACATTCTAAAGATCTTTCACCAATAGAAAACGTCTGGTCAATGGTTGCAAGCGACTGGCTCGTCGCCAAACACCAGTCACTACGGTTGATGAAATGTGGCATCGTGTTGAAACTGCATGGGCATCTGTACCTGTACAATCAATCCAATTTCTGTTTGACTAGATGCCCAGGCGTATAACAGCTGTTATTACTGCCAGAGGTGGTTGTTCTGGGTACTTACTTCTATATGGACTATATTTTTTCTACATAATTGTTTAAGAAGCCTGTTATACACAGTGGTCAAACGAAACTCGGAGATAGCACTGTATATAGGCAAGCAATTTGAAGATTTTTCAACTAAAATCTATACATCAAAGCAATACCAGGAATTCTTGAAATATTTTACCATTTTACAATTGTCAAAAAAGAATATTGAATTTTTAGTTTTATAAAAAGCATCCTTAAAATATTAATTCCGTACAAAATGAAAAAAATTTATTTTGTGTATACTTTGAAATATACTTAAGAAATCTTGATATTAACAACCACTATAATTTCAGTTTTCATTTTAATATAAAACTGATTAAAACATTCAGCGAGAATACTTACTTGGTGTCGGATAAACTCTGATCATGGAGGAGTTGTCCCGGTCGGAGGCTGTCCATTGCGCAACGGATAGCTGAAGTCTGCCACTTCCACAAACTGTGGTTGGTTGGGGCACATAATTTTTGGTGTCGGGGAACTGCGTTCGCGCTGTTCCCTTTGAATTGAAAGATTAGTTTTTGTGCTGCTGTTGTTTCTACTCTGACAGATGTATTTAGAAGGGTAAAATATTTAACAAAATCACAGTAAAAGCTTTAACATATTGGTCTTTGACATAGACTATTAATAAGGTTTCAAGGTAATTTATGAATGTCCACCCATTAAAATAAAAATAAAATTTTATTTATTATGGAAGGTATTTGCGTAATATCTAGAAAACGAATGATTAATTGTTTGAAAATGTGAATATTTCCAGGAAAATTCCTGGAAATATACACGTGTTCAAAATATTATTAATATTACTATTATATAAATACGCACACAATTCAATATACATATATTAAAATTTCTCCTTTACTAACATTTTAAAAAATATGGATCGGAAATTAATTAATGCAGTATGAAATTTTGTACTTTTGAATACACTTCAGTTGCTTTCAATAATTTAATAATTCGTTACAACTGTGTATTAATATTTTTAATTTATGTATTTGATTCATTATCTTAAATTCCAGAAAATGTATGAAATATTTTTATATAATGTGTAAAAGTATATCAGTTCTACCGTAGTGTTTTGCGCATTATCTGGAATTGAACAAAATGCAAATTTTTCATAATTTCAATAAAATTAATGAATAATAATATCAGTAACGCGAGGATCATTTGTATACCCCACTTTTAAAAACGTTTCATTTTCTCATGCGAAATATGGAAGCTGTTCGATTGATGTCTTCTTCGTTTTTGAATTTTTTGCCGTTCAAAATATTTTGTAACGACAAAAACAAGTGATTAATAAAGAGTGATAAGTCCAGAAATTATGGTATGTTGACCATAATTATTCGTCCTAGCTCTGTTAATTTTTCAAAAACTCTTTTCTTTTTTCACACCAATCCTTTCTTCCGAATATATTCTAAAATAGTTTGCTGGTTTCTATTAAGTTTTATGAAATCCCCGATATTGATATGTGTTCCATAAAATATCAAACAAATATCGAATTCTTACTTTCATCCGATTTCTGATACAGAAAATGCAAAGCCAAGATCTCAGAATGTTGATGCAATAAGGAATAACATTAATTTAAAAATCAAAACATTTTATTTCAAATGGAAACGCTTAAAAAGACTACGGCGCCACAAATGCAGAAAGAATCAGTAGACAAGTGAACACAAAAGAGTCTATAAAACATATATGATGTCTCGAGCACGACAGGAACGATGACCCAAAAAGAGTACGGATTGTACTGGACAGCGACAAAGGTGGTGTACGTCAATCTCCTCCCGAAGATCGCAGAGGCTGCAGGAAGTTTCTTGGACTAAACTACTGGTCATTAAAATTGCTACACCAAGAAGGCGAAATGCTGCAGACGTGAAATTTATACGAAAGGAAGAGGATGCTGTGATATGCAAATGATAAGCTTTTCCGCGTATTCAGACAAAGCAGGCGCCAATAGCGACACCTACATTGTGTTTAAATGAGGAAATTGTTCTGTCGGTACCTCATACACAAATTGCATTTGAACGTTGTTGCCTGGTGAAAAGTTGTTGTGATGCCTCGTGTAGGAAGGAGAAATGCGTACCAGCACGTTTCTGACTTTGATAAAGGTCGAATTGTAACGTACCGGGATTGCTATTTATCTTATTGCAGTATTGCTGCTCGCGTCGGTCGAGATCCAATGACTGTTAGCAGAATATGGAATCGATGGTTTCAGAACGGTATTACGGAACGCCATGCGGGATCTCAACGGCCACCTATCATTCGCAGCCGAGAAGACAGGCATATTATCCGCATGGCCGTAATGGATCGTGCAACCAGGTCACGAGCCGTGAGTCAAGAAACGGGGTCGTTTAAAGACAACAAGTGTCTGCATGAATAGTTCGACGACGTTTGCAGCAGCATGGACTCTCAGCTCGGAGACCATGGCTGTGGCTTCCCTTGACACTGCGTCATAGACAAGAGCGCCTTCAATGGTGTGATCAACGACGAACCTGGGTGCACGAATGGCGAGATATTTTTTTAAGATGAATCCAGGTTCTGTGTACAGCATCATGATGGTCGCATCCGTGTTTGGCGGCATCTTGGTGAACGTACACTGTCTGCGTGCATTCGTCATCGTCATACTGGCCCATCACCTGGCGTGATGGTATGGGGTGCCATTGGATATACGTCTCGGTCACCTCTTGTTCGCATAGACGGTGCTTTGAACAGTGCACGTTACATTTCTGGTGTGTTACGAACCGTGGCTCTACCCTTTATTCGAGCTCTGCGAAACCCTACGTTTTAGCAGGATAATACCCGACCGCATGTTGCCGGTATTGTACGGACATTTCTTGATACGGAACATGTTCAGCTGTTGCCCTGGCCAGCACATTCTAAAGATCTTTCACCAATAGAAAACGTCTGGTCAATGGTTGCAAGCGACTGGCTCGTCGCCAAACACCAGTCACTACGGTTGATGAAATGTGGCATCGTGTTCAAACTGCATGGGCATCTGTACCTGTACAATCAATCAAATTTCTGTTTGACTAGATGCCCAGGCGTATAACAGCTGTTATTACTGCCAGAGGTGGTTGTTCTGGGTACTTATTTCTATATGGACTATATTTTTTCTACATAATTGTTTAAGAAGGCTGTTATGCCCAGTGGTCAAACGTAACTCGGAGATAGCCCTGTGTCTAGGCCAGTTAATTGAAGATTTTTCAACTGAAATCTATATAACAAAGCAATAACAAGAATTCTTGAAACATTTTGCAATTTTACAATTGTCAAAAAAGTATATTGAATTTTTAGTTTTATAAAAAGCATCCTTAAAATATTAATTCTGTACAAAATGAAAGCAATTTATTTTGTGTATACTTTGAAGTATACTTAAGAAATCTTAATATCAACAACCACTATAATTTCAATTTTCATTTTAATATAAAACTGATTAAAACATTCAGCGAGCATACTTACTTGGTGTCGGATAAACTCTGATCATGGAGGGTGTGGTCCCGGTTGGAGGCTGTCCATTGCACAGCGGATAGCTGAAGTCTGCCACTTCCACAAACTGTGGTTGTTTGGGGCACATAATTTTTGGTGTCGGGAACTGCGTTCGCGCTGTTCCCTTTGAATTAAAAGATTAGTTTTTGTGCTGCTGTTGTTTCTACTCTGACAGATGTATTTAGAAGTGTAAAATATTTAACAACATCTAGTAGAGGCTAACCCTAGTAGTCTTTGACATTGACTTTATGAATACGGTATAAAAGGTAACTTATGAATGTGCACCCACAGCTAAAATAAAAATATGATTTCATTTATTATGAAAGGTGATTTTGGGTAATATTTGAGAAAATGAATGATTAATTTTTTAAAAAAAACATTTTGTGGAAATATATTAGATTCATTATCCAAATATTACTCAAATATATGTATATAAATACACACACAAAATACAATATACATATATTTAATTTTTTTCCTTCACTAACATTTTTAAATATTGATCGGAATTTAAATAATGCAGTACGAAATTTTGTTCTTTTGAATATGGTTCATTTACATTCAATAGTTTAATAAATTTTTACAATTGTGTATTAATATTTCGCATTTATGTATTTGCTTCATTATCTTAAATTCCAGAAAATGTATGAAATATTTCTTATACAATGTGTAAAAATATATAAGGTCTACCGTTTTGCCCATTATCTGCTATAAAACAAAAAGCAAATTTTTCGTAACGTCTATAAAATTAATGAATAATAAAATCAGTAACGCGAGGGTAATTTGTATACCCCACTTTTAAAAATGTTTCATTTTCTCATGCGAAATATGGAAGATGATTGATTGATGTCTTCTTCATTTTTGAAATTTTTGCCCTTCAAAATATTTTGTAACGACAAAAACAAGTGATTAATAAAGAGTGATAAGTCCGGAAATTATGGTATGTTGGCCACAATTATTCGTTCTAGCTCTTTAAATTTTTGAAAAACTATTGTCTTTTTTTACACCAATCCTTTTTTCCGAATATAGTTAAAAATATAGTTTGCTGGATTCTATTAAGTTTTATGAAATCCCCGATATTGTCAAAAAAAGATCCCGGTAACATGGTTTTAACAACATTGTCATTCATCAACGAACAGATTTTTCCGGTAGATCTAATTCATACTTTAATTTATCCTGGTCTTTTTAGACATCTGTAAAAAATATAGCAATACAGAAAGAAATTAACCAAACATGAAAAACAAATTTTTTATCTATTTATTTCTCTTACCAGTCACTCAAAATTCACGAAAAACGTTTGTGAAAAAATCAGCTTTTGACACAGAATGAAGAACAACAGAAATAAAATATATGTGTAGGAATTAAATAATTTTGTTTGAATTTTTAGCACTCCTAATTTTTATTGAAAATAATTGGAATAAAATTTGCTAAATAATTTAAGATTTTTTTTATATTGAATCTATTCCATAAAATACATTATATTTTAAATATCTCTATGATATTGGTGATTATATGGTATAAGATATTTTTCTTCAGTTTAAAGAAAATCGTGATTTTAATTTCAATAAATAGTAAAAAAATAACATTTTGAACTAAACAGTTATTTACTTATTAATTCAAATGAAGTTTATGTGCCTTCATTCGGAATGAGAATTCAAATTTTTGATTAATCTACACAGCACAAACACACTATTCCTGTTGCAGTATTTTAAAAGTTTTGATAAAGAATAGAAAATTTTTATCGTATCTATCAGTTGCGAGGCAATATGAAGACAATAAATTGGAAAGAAATAGCATATTCAAAATATGCCGCAATTGAGGCGCTAAATTAATTTAATTATATTTATTGTGGAAAGAAATATTTGTCAGCATTCGAGCAGAAGTTTTTTAATAGTGAAGGAAACATTACTACTTTTCCAAAAGTACATTTTGATGCTTATTCATCTCAGACATATGATATGTATTCCCTCTGTAAATATTTGTTCCATAAAATATCAAACAAATATCGAATTCTTACTTTCATCATATTTTTGATACAGAAAATGCAAAGCCAAGATCTCAGAATGTTGATGCAATAGCGAATCACATTCCTTTAAAAATCAATACATTTTATTTCAAATGGCAAGGCTTAAAAAGAATACGGCGACAAAAATACAGAAAGAATCAGTAGACAAGTGAACACAAAAAAATCTATAAAGCACATACGATGTCTTGAGCACGACAAGAAAGATCGATCAAAGAGGGTTCGGATTGTACTGGACAGTGACAAAGGTGGTGTACGTCCATCTCCTTCCGATGATCAATGAGGCTGCAGAAAGTTTCTTTGACTATGTTTGTTCTACATAGGTTCTTAAGAAGGCAGTCATGCGCACTGGTCAAACGATAATTTGCAACAGCCCTGTGTCTAAGCTACTTATTGAAGAGTTTTCAACTAAAATCTATACATCAAAGCAATACCAGGAAGACTTGAAACATTTTACCATTTTACAATTGTCATAAAAGAATACTGAATTTTTAGTTTCACAATAAGCATGCTTAAAATATTAATTCCTTACGAAATGAAAACAATTTATTTTGTGTATATTTTGAAATATACTTAAGAAATCTTGATATCAACAACCACTATAATTTCAATTTTCACTTTAATAAAATATTGATTAAAACATTCGGAGAGAATACTTATTTGTTGTCGTGTGAACTCTGATCAGGAAAGGTGTTTCCCCGGTCGGCTAATGTCTGCTATATGCCACCCACAGTTTGTGGTCTGCCACCACAAACTGTGGGTAATTTTTGTTGTTGGGGAACGCTGTTTCCTTTGAAGTGAAAAATTAGTTTTTGTTCTGCTTTTCTAAGTTGACGGATGTATTTAGAAGTCTAAAATATTTAACAAATCATAGTAGAAGGTTTAACATAGTAGTCTTAGAAATAGACTTTTATTAATAAGGTTTCAAGGTAATTCATGAATATCCACCCATTAAAATAAAAATACGATTTTATTTATAATGAAAGGTGTTGGCGTAGTATCTAGAAAACGAATGATTAATTTTTTGAAAAATTTTCCTGGAAATATACTTATTTTCCAAATATTACTCAAATATATAAATACACACACAATACAATATACATATATTAAAATGTCTCCTTTACTAACATTTTGAAAAACATGGATCGGAAATTAAATAATGCAGTATGAAATTTTGTACTTTTGAATACGCTTCACTTACTTTCAATAGTTTAATAATTTTTTACAATTGTATATTAATATTTCACATTTACGTATTTGATTCATTATCTTAAATTCCAAAAAATGTATGAAATATTTCTTATACAATGTATAAAAATATATCAGGTCTACCGGCTAGTTTTGTCCCTTATCTCGAATTAAACAAAATGCAAATTTTTCGTAATTTTAATTAAATTAATGAATAATATAATCAGTAACGCGAGGATAATTTGTATACCCCGCGTTTCAAAATGTTTCATTTTCTCATGCAAAAAATGGAAACTGCTTGAGTGATATTTTCTTCGTTTTTAAATTTTTTTGCCCTTCAAAATATTTGAGTATACATAAAATATACTGAGGGTGATTGGTTCCATAATGCCGATGTAAAGTGCTACTTTTATAATTTTTGACCCATAGATTTACAAATTACACATAATGCTTCTTCGTTTTCGTTAATAAAAAAGAAATTTTCCTCTCGCTCATTATTAAGATTGCTATTTTCTTACTCATATTTTCATTTTTTTTATTTTCCTTTTCTGTCGTCATATTTTTAAAAGAATTGAAAATAAATTAAGAATTTTTGAAAATACAAGTTTGGTGTTATTAAAACTATAACAACACTTGTCACATACTACGAAACATATTATAGTTAACTTACTAAAAATTTCATATTACAAATTACATCCGTTTACTAGAACGATACAAAATTTTTCCTCCAGAGTACAATATCAACTGTCTATTGCAATGAAATTTCGCAAATTTAAAATCTGTCTTGAGTCGGTCGATTACGTCATCGTTAATGTTCACTCGAGTAAGGTTCAATGAATCATATCATTCTTAATTTGGACGGAAATAAAATTTGTTACAACGTTGCACTTAGTCTTCCATACTTGTTTTCAATAATTTAAAAGACATTTTTGAAGTACATACGGAACGATAAAAATATTTTAAAATATAACAACACTAAAATAAAAAAGGAATTTGGATCCATTTATCAATAACCGCAACTAATCCTGCATGTGACGCGTGAGCCGCTGGTTGGCCTCTCCTGTTATATACTTTTGAATAAAAACAAAAGAAGAGCTATTTCTGCAATTTTTGATACAGTTAAGCAACATAATTTTTTTCCTGGTTTCAGAAGTAAGATTCTAATTTAAATATTGTCTCAGGAATTTGATGTGTTGTGATTTAATAATTTTTATTTACTATCACAGGCTCCTCCCCAAATTTTAGTATCATAAATTAAGATGGGTTCTATATATGTTTTATAAATTAGAATTTTATTTTTAATGACAGAGAGAGAGTTTGGAATTGCTTGAAATATAGAAATAGAGCATCATGCTTGAGGAAATTGCGATTAGTTTTATATTTGTGATATGGGGTTTCTGGCTGGACAACCGGAAACCCCATATCACAAAGTAACTCTTAGATAATTGGTTTGGTTTTCCCATGAAATTTTTCTACCGAAACGAGAGGCATTGTAGCAGAATTTAGTTGTCCTAGTAAAACACTGCTGATTTTTCAGGGTTTACCTTGATTTTCCTTAGATCAGACCTAATATAAATATCTGTTGAATGGTTTTCCCTAGAATAAGAAGTTTGTAGTTGTACTGTGCATTTTATAGGCAGTAAATAGGAGGTACGCGGGAAAACGATCACACTCCCGAATTTTTGGATGATTTAAATGAAGAAATAATTGATTTAAAGTGTTTTGTGTAAAAATAGTTTTGACATTTCATTCCCAATAGCTATTTTTCCTTGTTTATTACACTTTTCGTGACCAGAACAGAAGTGCACACAGGTCTGACAATTTCATAGAAAGAAGTGAAATTTTCTTTAATTATCAAAAACGACATTACAGTGCGTGATATCACTAACCTATTAGTAGAGAAGAGTATGAAGAGGCCTTTGACCTTTATTGGTTGGGAATTTCTTTCACTGATAAAAAACAGCTGTCGCATAAATTTTTCTGCAATTATAAATTCATTTTGAAGATTTTTATTTCTTCCTCAACTTCGTCAAAGGTGATATTTAAAAAGTGTGGTTTGACAAAAGGAGATTTTTTTTCAAAAACTACAATATATTTAAAATGTAATATTTATGTGCAACAATATGTAATATTAATAACAATAATGTAATATTTATAACAATATAATTGGAAATGCAATATTTATGTGCATTCAAGAAGAAATCCACAAGGAATTAACTAGAGACAAGACGAGTAATATTGGATTTAAATTGTATTATCCCAAAATCCTCAACCAAGAACTATAATTTTTCCAGTTATTCATGAAAAAACCTAAAAATAGTCTTCAAAATACCAAAGGGGAAATGTTAAATTATTATCAGTCTTAGCTTTGTTTTTCCATTCGACAAATGTAATCATAGAAATGAATGATATAAAGCGTACTGTTGGTAAAAATATAATTTTTCAGTAAGTAAAGTCTTTTGCTTGATAAAGAGCATTTTCAGATCCCATTAAAGGATATATTGAATCTGCATTTATCATTAATTGATTACGTAACTAGAGTGAGAGTGGAAAGCAAAAATTTAAACTTCACATGTCTCCCGATTCTCATGAAAACTCAGAAAATTGTTTGGTAAATTTTGATCGGGTTCTATTTGTACTAAGCTTGATAATCAAAAGAATTCCATAAAAACCACCAGTATTCTTTGATAAGCGTCTGTGAAACTAGTTTTTTGTACACATCAAGGAATTGCTTTTAGAAGACACGATGAAAAAATGAGTTCCAATAATTAAAGCAATTTTTGGAATTAATGGATTTTAGAGTGCAATTGCCTGTTAGTTGAAAAAGTTTCTAAAAATAATGAGAAGTCTTATTCTTCTGATCATTATTCAGAGATCATCAAAATAATATTTTTAATTTATGGAAATCATTCAAATCTATAACTACAATCAAAATGGAAAAAAAAGTCTTTCTAATTTTCTGTAATGGTTGATGAAACTGAATGAATTTCAGCAATGTGGAAGTGGTTTCAGTTTTCTATTACATAACAATCACATGGAAATACGCTAATCTTTTGTTGGACTTCATACGCACTATGATTCTAAATCATATTACAGAATTACAGTCCATATCTAACAAAGATGTAATAGAAAAATTCAATTATTGGAGCTTATTTTTTCATATTAAAGAAATTCAATTAAGATTTAAAGATAACCACCTATTTGTTTTAATCACCTTTAATTCTATTAGGTTGGAAATAAGTTCTTAGCGTTTTTACCAAAGACTTTTATTTAAATAATTATATAAGTTAAGCAATTATATATTCACCGTTGCCGTTTACAACCTCTCGATCAATTTGCTGATGCCATTCCGCCAAAAATCATCTGGTCTGGTGCCAAAGAAGT